>QEPC01011131.1:2502743-2522785 GCA_003113815.1 Sphenodon punctatus
TCCTGAGGCTGTGGGGGAGGGGGCGGCCGCCATTTTTTCACTCACCCCTGCTGCTTCCTGTGTTGCTTCAGATGTTTGTTTCTGTTGCCAATATCAGGTGATTGGCCCTTTTTCATTGTTTTTTTTTGGTGGGCTCATGCCCCCAGCTTTCCCCTTGCAGGGTCTTCACTTTTTTTTTGCTTATTTCGCCGTTTTTGTTGCTTTTTGTAGCGCGGTAGTGGGTGTGCCTGGGGAGCTCGGGATCAGTGCTACCAGCTAGCCGCGCATGCGCATTGGCCCCCCCTTTGATTGGTTTCAATGGGGACACAGCGCCCCATTGAAACCAATGAAATAAATCCGGTACCGGTATACCGGATTTAATCCGGGAATCCGGTTTTCGCAGAACCGGTAACCGGTAAATCCGGTAGCCGGTAATGGGCCCGGGGTCCCACCACTAGTTTCAACCATCTCAGAGTTTAGTTTTCAAATTATTTCTGTGCAGATGGAGCTTCTAGAGTTACATGTTGGAGTGATTACACATCAGGGATGGAGCTATTCTGGGTTGGGGTGAATTCACTGCCCCTCCCCACCCCATCCCAACCCCCAACTTACTTCTAGGCCTAAACTGACTGCTAGAGCTGGGTTTAAAACACCATGGTGATTAATCTCCCAAATAGCAGAGTTTTTGCATTAGTTTTCTATTAAGCACTTAAGTGGGCATCTCTTACACACACATCCCTGCCATACAGATGAGATAGAAACAGGCAGACAACTTTCTCTGCCCTCTAAGTACATGCATACACAAGTTAAACTCTGCATGTGGTGAGAACAAAGATATAATATCACTGGAGAAAAAAAATCAATGCAGCTTGTAACATACTGAGGCCTATGTCACTGTAAGCAAGTCTGTACTAAATAAAGTGGAAGAAATACTCTTCTATCTGTGTTTCTACAAAGTACAAGTCCCAGCAGTCTGGCTTCCCAGGAGCACTCTTAAGTTTTACCGGGTCACCTGTCTCCTCTCACCAGAACTCTGAAATAAATGAAACCTCTTTGCAAGTGTATCCTACTGTCAAACCCTGTTAGCTCCCCTGTCTGCCATTCTCCATACTCCTTGCCCTCCCTAGCATGAGGTAAACTTAGGTCACTTTTAGATGTGCGCAGCGCACACGTGGCGTGAAATCACGATGCATGTAAAAATCCCAGAGGCAGGGTTTAGACACGACATTTTGCAAGTTATAGCCGGTCGTGCAGTCTTTTAAAACCACGAACTAAATATCTCGATATCACAAAATGTTGCATCTAAACCCCACCTGCAGGATTTTTGCACGCAGCATGATTTCACGCCATATATGCACCGCACATGTCCAAAAGTGGCCTTAGTTCAAGGCGAGTAACACACATAAAAAGCTCATTTCCTTTGAACTTATTTACAAGTTTTACCATTAAACTTGCCCACATTATGCAACCACTTTGCAATCTTCCCCTAATTCTCCTACTTTAATTATATAATTGAACAACCCCCAAACTCATTTTTTCCAGGAAACATTAAACATTACCATCTTAATGAAATTCTTAATGAAACAGTCCACTCTGCATGAAAATGAGTGGAAGTGGATTTGCCATTTGCTTATCATGCTGCCAGGCAAAAGGACAAATGCCCTTGCTTTTGTCAGTCATGGAGAGTGATGGTCCCTTTTTTGCCAGCGCTCTTAAGATGGAGAGCACTCAGGGAATGATGGGGTGAGGTGAAAAGAGATAAAGTGGTGAGTATTTGAGTAGAGTTGCCAGATATGTAAATTTTTACTGGCCATTTATGAAAAATACATGTTGAAAGGCTGCACTGGTGCCAGTGCAACCCTGCAACATGTATTTTTCATATGTGACTGGTGAAAAATTGTATATCTGGCAACCCTAGAAGAGGGGGTAAAAAGAGAACTCCAACCAAAGCCAAACCTTCTCTGACATTCAGACAAGTGACGGCTCTGATTCAGCAACACATTCGAACATGGGAATTGTCAAGTTCACTACTAGTTTGGTACCTATGCACTTCCTAGTTTGAACAAAGACCAAAAAACAATGAAATAGACATCATGTCCATTATACTTTCCGTATGGTTCCTTCTCATCTATTTATTTTGTTACTACATCTAACCAGTATTACTTGGTCAGCTTCATCTCATTTAAGCCTCACATCCTGGAAAACCAGAGACACCCAGCCAGAATAGATGATCACATCAAATATAGAAATATCCTTCATCCTGAAGAATTCCAAAGTATTATAAAGGCTAATGACTTCATCATGTGGAGGGGAATCCATGGTAAATTTCATTTATCATGCGCCCACAACCACCTCACCTGTACTTTGCTGACTAAGGTCTTCATCCTGCATTGGGGTTCAGGGTTTGCACACTGGAGCAGAAGGAATTCATGGCTGTGCTGAGCAAGGCAGCTAGATCGCTTAGTATGTCTTGCAGGGTCGAGCTTGGGGGTCTGCACACCCCGCCCCTCTAAATGCAGCCTAATGACATACCAGAGGCATAGAAGGAAGTCGAGTGAGTGGGCTGGTATGTCACCTGTTTCCACTCCATTTTAAGCCTGGTGTGCATGTGTAGAACTTGTCTACCCAAATCCTGACATCCCCATGCCAGTGGCTAGGATGCAATGGGAGAGCTGGCTTCAATTTAGGAGCTCAAAATGGACCACTACGGCAGAGTACAGAGCCAACAGCCATGGGAATCCATACGTGCTGAAAAGCCTTGGGCTGTGTCTCCACTCTGGGAAAATAAAGGTCTTAACCAGTAATGTGAACCCTGGCTTGCGAACCCTTGGTTGGTAGAAAAAATTCTTTGTCTCTTTACTGTGTACAATAGACACCAGGGTCTTTCCATAGGTCCCTAAGGAACCTTCAGGGAAACACAGGAAATTGTGAGGATGGAGAAGGATCCATTAGCCCATTTCAGGTTGTTCCGTTGTTCTGAATTAGGATTTTAAATCTTGCAATACCATTTCCCAAATCCCATTCTTTTTTATATTTTTTTACCTTTTCCTTGTAGGGATGCCCTCAGTTAGCTTGTTTCTTGTAGCTAGTCTCTCTCTTGTATTGTACTGAGCACTCTCTGGATAAAGAAATTCTGCCATGAATCCTATAGGGTACAACAATTCCTTACTTTTAGTTCATGCCCCCCTAGTTCTTGTGTTTGATACAAGCTTAAAGAGCCCAGGAACATATTTCATTTCTATTCCCATCAGAAATGTATGCAGCTCAAGAAGGTCACCTTGCAGCCTCTTCCTTTGCAAAAGAAAAAGGCCTTACACACAGAAACTCATGCCATCAAGTCAGTTCATTTGCTCCTTTCCTCACTTTATATGATTCTTCTGAAAGTGTTCACAGTGCAGGAACAGTGTAGCACACATTCTATCCCCTATAAAACAGATGGATCCACTAGTTTTCTCTAATAAATAATAATAATGTTATTGTAAGCTTAGCCACACGGGCCATCACTCAAGGTAAAACAGAGTCATACCCAGTACAAATTCATAACAGAGTAATGGGGACAGGTTCCCAATAACTACAAATTTAAAATGATGCCAACAAACGTAACTACAGCAACCCCTACATATTTCTGCTACCCCCCGGTGTTCGGGGGGGGCTTCCCTATCACTCCACCAGCCCCCCACTTGAATTAGCTGCAAAACGTACCGATCTTACAGATCTTATTCACAGGATCGCACCCAATATCCAACACAGAGCGCGGATAATATCCGTCCTGAGCAGATCCAGATCCATAATCCACCCCCAACTCCTACAAGGACAGTGTCCCGTGCCTCCAATCTACTAGGAAGGAGCGTCCATATCATTTACAGCTTCCGGCCCCACTTCAATGGGCTGGAAGTTTAAAAACTTACTTCTAATACGAAAGGTGGCTACCAGGAATCCTGCAACCACCTGAGTCATCTTTGGATTAGCATCCTCCAGTAAAATCCTCAACAAGGTATTATTAAAATTTAACACATAACTGTAAGTGAGTTAATAGCAGGGCTATCTAAGTGTCACGTATTTTGGTATAGTTTGCATTCCAGCAGGATGTGTCCCACCGTTTCAGCTGTTTGGAAATCAAATGGGCACAGACGTTGGGCAAAAGCCATTTTAGCTATCCTTCCCTCCTGAATCTTGGACGGTAAAGCTTTTAAATGTGCACAAAGAAAAAAATAGCATGCTCCAACAGAAGGGAGCAGAGTTAAATATACAGCCATTTCCTCAGGCGGAGGAATCAAAGACATATAGTCTCTCAGAAAGGTCGTATCCCTAATTTTGGCTAAATCCTGTTGTCTCGCTATGTCACCGAGTCTTTGGTTTACTTCGGGTATCACTTGGGCCCTATTCTTTAATAAAATACCTTCTTTAGATAAACCTAGGTGCACAAGGTAGGTATCCATATCTACCATCCATGAGCTTCTGAAGGAATCGCTCTTGATCAATCCTAGGAGGGAATCTCACGCAAACTGAATTTTAATCCATAAGTTTAAAGCCTCCTTTCTTACTACTACTTCCCAGCTTAGTGATCCAGTCTCTGGCCTCAGAGCTTCCATAGGGATCCCATAGGGAGCCCTGAGGGTAAGATGCAGGAATTTATTTTGGGCAGAGTTAATTCCTTTGGGTAGCAGTATTGCCCATAAACCCACACCATATAGGAACTTGGCCCTCACCTTTGCATTATAGACCCTCACGGGCCATTTTAAATCTGCGATCCCCAAATGCCCAAACATTCTGGCTATTACTAAGGGGGTGCCACCTTAGTTTTCTCTATGGTATATTGTTCCTTCCTTAGTCAAGCTAGACCTCGCCCAGACCTAGTTTGAAGAGGAGGATTGCTAACACCTTCCCACTTCTTCTACAGATATAACTTGAAGAGAAGGGCCCTGAGGGTGCCAGGGGTAGTTGCTGGGATGCAATTGGGCCAGGCCTAGCTTGAGAAGAGGAGGATTGCTAACACCTGCCCCCTTCTTCTGCAGGTATAACTAGAAGGGAATTCATCACCTAAAAAGAACAGTTCTAGTATGGGTATCTCCCCAACATCCTCTGCAGTGAGGACCAAAGCAAAGATACCCTGTATATGCCATGCTCCCTGAACACCCCTTTTACCCCCTGGTCAGTGGTCCAACTGACTCTGTAGCAGGCTTCTTGCTTTGGAAGTACTTTTAAAAGTTTTTATTATTAGTTTTTGCCTCTTTAGCAAATCTCTCTTCAAATTCTCTCTTGACCTGTACTGCCTTATTAATGTTTTACATCTAATTTGCCAGTGCTTATGCTTTTTCCTATTTTCCCCATTAGGACTAGCTTTCCATTTTTTTTAAAGGATGCTTTTCTGACTCTAATAGAGCCCTTCACCTCACCATTTAGCTATACTAGCAGAAACCCTGATCCCTGCCCTGTGTGAGAGAGGGGAAAGGGACCCAAGGAGGGCCTTGTAGATCAGAAACCTGCATGGAAGTCAGAAGAGATATTTTTCACATTTCACTATACAAATCATTGTACTTTTAGGACTTTAGTACAATCATTGTGCTTACATTCGTTTCCAGAGACTCATACAAGTCATTTATCTATCCCATGTGCTCTGAGTCATTCTATATCAAGCTGACCACAGCCATGAATTAAATGTCTTTGTGTGCCTCCTCCTTGGAATTGCATCCCTTTGCCTCATTTCCACCTAGAGAACACAGACCTAACTGGATAAACTCGAGACACTATGAATCTCTAAAGAAAGTTCTCAGGACTTATGCAAGAGAATGGAAACCTTCCTTCCTGTAATTAAAACCCTTGCAAATATCATTGTAGGGACCCGTGTTCACTGCTTTTCCCTCATTGGCGGCAATGGGGAAATCATAGTGAAAGCAGGTCGTTTAGGCCACATGTAAATCACAATTTCACTGACTGCACAGAAAACATGAAATTCCAAGCAGTCTGTGAAATCAGCCAGCCCAGAAGCCCAAGTCCTCTTTCCAGCCAAGTACGGAGGCTGCAGTCCAGCAACTCCAGGTTCTATTCTGATTCAGGAGGAGAAACTTGCAGCTTCACTTCATGTAAATTCACAGCAACATCACAGGATCCTGGAAGGCAAAAACTTCCCCTTGATTTACCCGTAAATGTATCCTAAAACCCTACCATTTTGGCAAGGCCTTAAATATATCCAAACTGGTAGGATGCCAGTGTGTACCTATTATTTACAGCATGAAGGGTACTATAGCAGTTGATTATTTTTCTTCTGCCTCCTTCTTCTTGCTGCATTTCTCTCAGTCTTCATATAAGTTTCACGCCTCTCTTCCCAGCCTCTCTGTTTGGTTTTCATTTTGCCAACTCACTGCTCTGTTTTTCACCTTATTCTTTCAATAGATTTCTCTTTCTCTCTCTGCTTCTTTTCTTCACAGTCTCTCTACAGCGCAACATGATAACACTCGAACAGTGGCCACTGTTAAAATTTCACACATTACTATGCAATATACAATGAATTTTAAAAAAAAACCCACAGTGAATACAGATCTAAAAAGGACAATGTGTTGGGGGCATTCAATAGCTAGTAAGCTCTGTGAGCAAATAAAGAAAGAGGAAGCCAACAGTTGCCCCTGTAGGTCACTCAGGGGCTAAAATGGGAAACTGGCAGGGCAAGGCTTCAAGTTTGTTTTAGGTAAGGGGATGTTATTTGTGTGTGGGATTTATTTATTTTTAATTTTAAAATTTGCTTTTTTAAAAATAAGAATCCACACAGGAAAGAAACCCTGTATATGCCAGGAGTGAGAGATAAGCTTCAGGAGAAGTTGGGACACTCGATTTGCATCAGGGAATCCATACAGGAAAGAAACCTTGCATATACCCTGCCTGGGAAATGCTACAGGGCAAGCTGAGTGCACACACCAGAGAATCCACCATGCAGAAGGACGGCCTTATAAATGCCTAACTGTGGGGAGATCTCCTGTGTGAACCCCAGTCTTCCTATGCATGAAAATATCTAAATAGTTCCCTCATTCCCATCCCCACTCAGCTACGGTTGAGAGAGAAGAAGGTATGGGAGGAGGCATGGGGCTGAATGCTTTAGTAAACAAACAGTATAGCAGAGTTAAAGCTTCGCTACTGAGGTACATTCATACTAATGGTGCCTGGCTCATCTCATACCATCCCCTCCCATCCCTGCTCTTCTCCCTTATACAGATTTCCCCTATGAGCACAGACCATTCCCTCACTTCTCCCTCTCTTTACATACACTGTTCCAAAGAAAGGGAGGCTGCTTGTCTGCAAAACAAGGCTGATTGGCAAGGCTGATTCTGCAGCTAGCAGAATAAAAGGCCCTGGGTGCAGCAATGTGGGTCAGTCCCCAAAGCCAGCAGAGCTCCAAACAAAAGGGAGAATACTTAGTCAAGGTAAAATTTGAGCAGACACTTTTGTATCTGGAAACTATAGAGAGAATCAGAGGCTAGGACTTTGAGACAGGTTTAAAAGAATGACATGGAATGCCCTGGGAAGAAATGAAGAAAACACAAATGGCAACTGGCAATAGAGGAGACACATGAAAAATAGGCTTTAATTTAATGGGTTGTAAAGCAATACAATGAAGCTGCATTTCCAATAGGGAACAAGAGTAAGGGTGTGTGGAATGACAAAAGGAGACCAGGGAGAGGAGGTGGAACAATAGAGAGGCGGCTACAGGCAGTGGGTGGAGTGACAGACAGTGGAATGGAAAGGAAGAGTGGAATGACAAGAGCCTTGGTGGAATGAGAGGCAAGAGGCTCAGTCGGAACCAGATGCCAGTGCAAGGGTCTGGATGGAATTATCAAAATGCTCCCCATGGTCATCTTGTCATTCCACTCAATCACTTATTTCACACAGAACCTTGTCATGGCTTTCCTCCATCGTTCCAACCAAAACCTTGCCATCCCACCCACTCTTCATGGCTTCCTCCCTGTCATTCCAGCCATTCTCTTGTCATTCCACTCCCTCTTCCTGCTGTCTTCCTTACTCCTTGTTCCTCACCCCCCAAAGATGAAGCTCCACTGTATTTCTTCACAATTCGTTAGCAACTATGGTCATTTGCAGATTCTTTTATTTCCAAATGGCATTCTCTCATCTCTATTGTTTCCAATAGGTATTCCATGACATTCACCTTAAGCATGCCATTATTATTAATTTATTAATAATTATTATTATTATTATTAAGGACCTTAATCCTTAAGGATTTATATAGCCCAGGGGTGGGGAAACATTTCCATCCCAGGAACCAAGTGCAGCCCAAGGCTAGTTTTTATGTGATCCCTTTCCAGTTCTTGGATCCTGTCCCTGGAACCAGTTCCTACCCCGAGGCACTAGGAAACTGAGTTCAAGGTACAGGAGCAGAGATGAGGGCAAGCACACAAGGATAGGGGATGGATCCATGGCTCAGATTCATGATCTGGACCTTGATTTTCTTGGACCCCCACCCGACACACACACCTCTATGTGGTCCTTGAAGATTGTAATCATTTTTAAAGTGGCCTCTGGGATGGAAAAGGTTCCCCACCTTCCCCAAATGTGGAAAAATCTTTTAAATCCTAAGATTTCCAGTAACACTGGATCACTTGGAGAGCAAAGGACAAAGGCTACCACTGTTTCCCCCTTCCAGAAACACTATAAAAATACAAAGGGGGGGGGAATCTTATTCACCCAAAGTGAAGAGATCCAGCCTGCCCTATGCTACAGCAGCCTTCAAACTGGCCCAGACCACTTCCAAGTTGTTGCTCCATCTTTGACTCCCTCCCCACCCCCATCCTCTCTCCTGAAGAGGGGGAGTGGGGAGGGAGCTCCTCTGGGCATTAATTGGTTTTCAGGACAGGGAGCATAATCTTCATGATATGGAGGAACCCAATCTAGGAACCCATGCCTTGGAGCCCTGGCCCCTCCTTCAGCCTTTCCTCCTGTGTTTACTGCACCTGGGTCCCTGAAGCCCCCTCCCTTCTCTTTCCCTGCTCCCCATCCAGCTGATTGCTGCTCCATGTTACAGTCAGCATATGCGCATAGTGCTTATCAACACCAAGTGTGATGCATGTGCCAACAGGGCTTCTTAACACATGCGCAAAAATGCTCGGGGCTTAGTTATCAGCACTATGTGCATATGCATATGTATGCTGGCTGCCATGCAGAGCAGCAGTCAACTGGGAGAAGGAGGCAGAGGTGTTGCAGAGATCTGGGGCACCATCCCATCACCACCCTTCCTCTCCAGCCACCACTGCAATCTGAATTGATCTTCTGAACCCATAATGTTCCAGCATGTTTGAAATTGAAGTCAAATGAACAAAGTCACCTTTCACAGTAACCAAATAGCTACTTCCCTTTGTTGCATGGTTAATTTTGGGGGTGGGTATTTAACAGAAAACAACTTGCCAAACAAACTCCACAATAACCTGTCAGCATCCATCAGCTGGAAAAATTGACCCTGTTGGGGGCCCATTTAATTGACAAAAACAATTTAAATGATTTCATTAATAACTGATTTTGGTGCTCCAGGAGCACCTTTCTGAAGCTAGACTTTCAAAAAATCAATCTGCATCAGCCATCATCAGGATTGGAATCCAACTCTAGCACTACAGCATAAAACACTTGTATTTAAGCTGAAGGAGTTACTCTATTAGTTTAGTTAACAGCCGTAGTCAGCTGTTATTCTCCAGCGGTCAAGCCACTACAGTTGGAAGCAGAGGGCAATTTTTGACCTGCAGGCTGCACATTGCCCCAAGCAGTCAGCCTGCACCTTCCTTCCCTCCTTATTCCAGGGCATTCAGCTGATTAATTCACTCTAGCTGGGTTCAGTTGCAGACTGGCTGGAGTGGCCACCTTGTCCTTTGTTGAGTGCTGCGATATCACGATACTGTTCTGAGAGGGGTGAGGCTATGTTTGGGTTAGCTCAAGATTTAAAAGAGCCCAGGCTTTGGGGCTCAAGTTGGGCTTGCTGCATTGGAAAAGGGACAGGGGGTCTTGTGGTCCTCAGACCCAAGACTCTTTGATTAGCCTAGGTTTCCCACCACTGCAGTAGAGAATGCAGCACATACAGAAAGAGGCCCTTTTAAAATGGGCATGCCCCACCCCCCTTGCCCATGTGTGTGAGTGGGTTGGCAGTGGGGGGCATCGGTGGGAATGCCACCGCTGGTCGGTGGGGGAGTGTGCACGCTCTCATACTCCACCCACTGCCCGCGCTCGGAGCAATGGGCGCCAATGGCAGGTGCTCCATGCATAGAGGTGGGTGTGTATTCATGGGAACACCCCCCCACACACACACACACACTGCACACCCATCCTGGTGCCCCCACCCCCCTATGCATTGTGGGGAGCTGCAGTCTATGTGAAAAGGCCAAGAGTGTGCTCAGTCTTGCTCATGGTTGATCTTTTTCCCTGCAGGCTCTGAGACACAGACGTACGAGTCAATTGCAAATTGCGGCTTGCATATATTCTTTTTAAAATCACTCAAGTACAGTTCTGTTCTGAGACAAAACCAGGGGTGGCTTGTTCATATTGTCTCATTATACGGCTGGCCCCTGCCATTCTCTAGTTAAAGTTGCATCTCACACAAAAAAAAAAAAATTGGAATACTTAAATTGTAACATTTAAGTCTTGGAAAACCACCCTAGGCTATTTAAAGAAGTGCTGTGCTGCCGACCAGCAAGGCAACTCAGCTTGTCATGGTTTGATGGATTCTTCTGACTCCAGTTGCTCCCTGTCCCAGGTTGGGCCATGGAAGGGGGATGGGGTATTGGTGCTGGCTGCTGCTTGCCCTGAACTGCAAGGGAGATCCGGTTGCTTCCTGTCCTCAGCTGTAGTCCTTCTTTACTCTCTGAGGAGGGTTTTGGTTGCCCTTGTCTGTCACTCCCTGGATACAGTGCAGCTCCAGCAAGGAAAGAGGTTTAAAAGGTTGGAGACAAGACTATTGCTCCAGGCTCCCGAACTAGGGGCCAAGACACTAAGAGCACAGTCAGACGTGTGTTTAAATCGCACAGAAGCCTCGGCGGCATAGTGCGATTTAAAGAACCCCGCACTTCCGGGTTAATGTGAACGCGGTGAGCGCGCACATTTCCACTTAGCTCAAATGTTTGGAGTGCGGTTTGAAAAGCTGCTCGGAGCAACTTTTCAAACCGCACTCCAAACATTCGGGCTTTAAATCGCACTATGCCGCCGAGGCTTCTGTGTGATTTAAACGCACATGTGAATCCCCTCTTTGTGGGGTTACGCCATCTGCAGGTGGTCCTGATCCCAACTGTTACTTTATATACTTGGCTTTAGAGTATAGTAATATAGTGATGACATGACACTTCACAGGAGGTGGGGCCCATGCCAGAAAAGGGCCTATTCATTTCACCCCTTTCTAGGGTGGCCAGATACGCAAATTTTAGAGGAAACTTATGAAAAATACAGGTTGCAGGGTTGCATTGGCATCCATGCAGCCCTGCAACCTGTATTTCTCATAAGTCTCCTCTAAAATTTGCATATCTGGCCACCCTAACCAGTTCTGGCATTTCTGTAAGCCATAGAAATCACGGACTCCCAGGTAAAAGTAGGAATCCAAGCAGCTCTGAGACAGCTTTTAGATGTTAAGCAAATGTGTATGTTTTCCCAATCTCACTTTTTCTAGGGTCACATTAGAAATCACGCAAGTGCCATTTATATGTGTGGCACTAACTAGCGAGAATGGCAAGTCATGTGGTATGTGCAAGCTGCGTGCATCCCTTCTGGTCACGGTGGGCTATCTCACACTGCCCCGCTGATAGGTTTTGAACGTTCTGTTGTGTGGTTCATGGGAGTGGATCAAGTATCGCAATACTGTTGTTACCTGAGCCATTGCCAGAGTGAGCAATCACTCTAGCTAGGACTTTGAGGTTTCAATATGGCAGATGGACAAACTGATGCATGTACTGTTTAGACATTCTCTTTCCCTAAAGGGCAGACAACTTTCATCATGCGACTTTGTAAAAGCTAGACTCTAGAGGTTTCACAAAGCTGGAAAAAAAATGTGCAAATTACATAACCAAACTTAAGTTTTCATTTAGATATGCTTTGAATTTGTGTTTGTTTCATGAAAACTGTGCAAGAAATGTTCCATATAACAGCAGCCTGAATAAAGCAGAGTGGTCTTGTCTGGGGACTCATGAGACCAGGCTCTATTCTCAGCTCTTCCCCACACCTTCTGTCTGACCTTGGGCAAATCCTCTCTGTGCCTTTTTTCTCCCTAGAAGCCTTTGTCTTTGTTTGTTGTAGCAAGGACTTCACTTTGTATCTATCTTTACAGCACTGCCACTTACCTTGTTGGGGCCCTTACTTTCTGTTGAAACCTGTTATTTATTTAGAAATAGCAACTGTTCCACCAGAAGTGTCTTCTTAAAAACAAAATCTATGGTGAGACAAGGAGTGTCTTTAGACATAACGTCAACGGGTGTCTGAATGTGTGTTTTGACCTTGATATGAACACAGTTTTGGCCCTGTGTTCATCACGTGGCGCTGCTTAGACACACAGCCCATCTTGGGACAAATTGGTGTTTTGCTCTCCCCCCCCCCCAATCTCAGCACACAAGTGCTGCCACCTCATTCCCCATGTTGTACCTGCTAATACGCCACACAATATCATTAGACACAACACTGGCCACATGTTCAGCCGGAACACACAAATTGTTCTTGTGATGCAATGGTGTTCACATTGCATGTTCAATGAGTGGCCAAATTGATGTTGGGATTGTTATGGTGCTTGCACACAATGGCCAAACACATGCTTAGGGGTTTTGACACCCGATCTTTGTTATGTCTAAAGACACCCAGTGGTGGATTTTTAAACACTGCACTATGTTTGCAGCTTGGCCTCAGGTTTTTTCACCCATTAATTATTATTATTATTATTATTATTATAAACATTTATATAGCACCAGTCGTGTGACCTGGTGCTGTACAGAACATAGAATTAGACGCGGTCCCTGCCGGTGGCTTACCCATAATTCTTACAGGTGCAAATTAGCTAATTTAAGGACATTGACTTGACTGCTCATGCATCATCCAAATGACCTAAAAACTAGTTTCACCTGCTGTTATCTGAGTCTGCAAATTGCAACCACAAAAAAACAGGGAGTAGTATTAAACTTTTGTCTCAGTAAATAATGTTAAAACTCAGGAGGAAGTTTCCTTCAGGAATATAATTAATGAAGCTATATCTTATCAGCTGTGCTCTAAATATGAAATAAAATGACAAATGTGAAATAAATTAAATTAGGGACCCACCCAATCCAATAGTCCATCAGACAAAATTTCCATTCCATTTTACTTCAGTCTTTACTGAAGTAAAAATGGGAGTTTTAACTACAGTAAAAATTGCAGGTTTGGGCCTTGGAAGAGGATAAACTCAAATTTTCAAATGCACCTTGGGCAACTAGGGCTTTAGGCAATTTGGAAAAGTTAGGCTCTGTTAAGTGTGGTGATATGATCCTCAAATAGGGTTGCCACCTGTGGTAGTGTTTTACCTGACACTCCCATAGGCCAAAATGAAAGTGTCAGGTAAAAAATGACCAATGGTGGCAACTCTAATCAGTGCCTAAACCTCATTTTTTGAGGTGACTCAGGTATTTGGACACCTCTGGCTTCAATTCTCAAACCACCCATTCTAGAGTTATCCCACTGAGGGCAATGGTGCAATTCCAGAATAAGTAGCCTGATGATTGTGGCAGAAGTCTGGCTACTAATAGTAATCAGTGAGACTTAGAGGGCAGATTTTCAAGGGGGAAAGTAGCACTTAGGTGACTAACTTCCATTGAAACTCAATGGGAGTCAGGTCTCTAACCACTGGGTGTTTTTAAACACGATATGTCCACGTATGGCCCCCACCATCCATGCATCCAACTGCTCATGTGATGGTGGTGCGTGAGGAGACGCACGCTTCCATGATCCACACAGTGGCTGCTCATGGCCCTGCACAGAGCACTCCTGAAAAATCTGGAGTGCCCCATGCAGGCCAGGGTGGCTGGCGCTGCTTCATTGGATGGGGCAGTCATGCTGGGAGCCACTCATCTGAAGTGCTCCCCACACACATTGCGTGTGTGGGTGCCCCGCAACTGCACCACTCAACAACCACACACACACACCCCGCTCCCACAGCACTCATTTAAAAACACCCATTATTTTTGTCTTTGAAGATCTGCCCCTTAGTTCTAAACACACCTCTCAAGTGTCCTGGGTTTTCCAGGACATCTCTAAGTTAACACCTCTTTTGTTATCTGTCTGGCAGTCATGGAAAACTGCTGCAGAGTCTCTAAGAAGGGAGGTGTGAAAGACAGCAAATTGCAAGTCACCAATGGGACAAATCAGGAATTTTAAAGCAGGGTTGTCCTGGAAAAAACGGAACACTTGAGGGGTATGGTTCCAAAGTGCCTAAGTCACTTTTGAAAATGGGACTCATCTTCTAAATCACGTAAGCATTTATGACAATGTTATCCATAATCTACCAATTTTTCAGGCATTTCTAAGATACATGAAAGAGCAACTCTGAATGCATTAGAGCTACACAACTTCTGTCAAAGCCTCAGGTTTCATCTAGGAGGAGTAAGAAATTGAGTGAAAATAGCAGTAACCCAGGTTTATTCACACACCTGGGAATGGGTATTGCTAACCTGGCACTGAGCACAAAACTCACTGTGGGCTTGTTCACAAATAAAACACATGGTACCTTGAACACAACAGTTCCCAGAGCAGGTGACCACTTGATGGGACACCAGGATGGATGAGCTCATTATGTTCACTGGCTGCCAGGAGTTCAGCAGAATTCACAAGCTGGAGGCTGGAGTGATAGAAAATTAATGACTAGGAAGGAAGTTTTATGAGACAGAAAGGAGGACTTCCGCTGGAATGGAACCTCGGGAACGGCTGTGGGTCAGCAGGGAGACATCCAGCCCAAGGCAGCAGTTAGCTGATACCCTAGCCAACAATTAATATATATATAGGAAAAAGAATTCCT
Organism: Sphenodon punctatus; assembly: GCA_003113815.1. Classification (NCBI taxonomy): domain Eukaryota; kingdom Metazoa; phylum Chordata; class Lepidosauria; order Sphenodontia; family Sphenodontidae; genus Sphenodon; species Sphenodon punctatus. The sequence goes on from QEPC01011131.1 coordinate 2,517,724, forward strand.
TCCCTCCCACATCAGCTTCCCAAAATGCATCATTCAGCTGCCTGCCCAGGCCTTTTACTTCTGTCGTGGGGAAATGTTTTTCACTTAAATAAACTAAATGACAGTGACAGTTGCTTAAAATGTTTGCTATCCTCCACTTCTCTCCATTGCATACCATGCCATGTTCATAACTTCATATTCACCACAGCTGGGGCTCATCAACCAGTTCCATCCTTTGCTAGCATTAAAACTGGCCTGCATTTCACTTGAAACACAAGACTCTCAGCTAGTGTAAACTAGCAGAGCTCTATTGACATCCATAGGAGGTAGGCTGATCTACACTAGCAGAAGAACTGTCCCCAGAACTTTTTGAGCTTAGGATTTGATCGAAAGAGGATCATGACCTTGTCATTTCATGTTTGGGTCGGGAGACCTCCAAGGAAAAGCAAGGTGATGCAGTAGCTAGTGTTCTTCCCTAGGAATCAGTAATGAGCCAATTCACAGCACAAGGGTAAAGATGTTCAAAACTTGGTAGCTTTGGATCCCAGGGACCTGGTGCAGCCAAATCTTTTTCCTTCATTCATTTGGCTGGATTTATGTACACTCCAACTCTTCCCTAAAGGTTGAGTGGTGAGGGAAGGTGTACTTGATAGGAGTCAAGGTAGAGCTTTATGCGGATTCCAGTTTTTTAGCTGAATTTGGCAGGCCTGACATCTCTGAAGATTTCAGCATGGGTGCTGAGTTTCCAATTTCTGGGGATGGAGGTGGGGGTGATATTACACAGCTGGAATTTGCATTCAATAAACATACATATACATATTCTCTAGTCAAATAGGAAATAAGAATATACAGACAGAAATTTTTTTTATATATATATATATATATATATATATATATATATATATATATATATACACACACACAATTTCTATCTCACCCCTCTTACTCAAAGGCAACTCGGAGCGGCTCACAAACAGATTAAAAGACAACAGTAATATAAAAAAATAAATACAAATATATTAAACCATAATAGCAGAGCATAAAAGCAAAGTGATCGGTGCAAAAACAGCCCCCCACCTAGCCCCCCTCATCCCATCCCACTCTCCCCCTCCCTCCTGCCAAATGCCTTACAGAAGAGTCAGGTCTTACAACTTCGTCAGAAGGCAAGGAGATCCGGGCTGAGGAAGATCCCCGCCAGGAGAGCATTCCAAAGTGACAGTGTGGCTGCCCAGAATGCCTGCCTGTCTGTTCAGACCTGCCAAAAATGTGGGACCTCCAGGAGTGCATTCCTGGATGACCACAGGGGCCACCGAGGGGCCCAAGGGGCAATCCATATATATTGGAGATCCATATTCTATATAATAAATGATTGCCTCACCCCCTGGGAGGTATATATAATTTATATTATATATTTAAGTCTCAAAATGGAGTATTCTATATATTAAAAAGCTATCTTAAGAAATGAATCACACATACATATGACCTTGCTCATAAACCAGACTTGAACACTTGTCCTTTCCAGGCTTTATTTCAAAGTTCTGTCACAAAATCCACACCCAAATGAGCTCTACCATGCACGTAGCACTTCTTCCAACAGTAAAGCTTTTCCCACATCCAGAGTCCAGACACTTTGCTTCCTGTATGGATTCTCTGATAGATGAGATGGTGTGGATTCTTTCATAGCCATTGCCTAACACTGAGACGGGGTTTAACTTTGTGGTAGTAACTTTCTCAAGTTAAGCAAACTTAAAAAGAATAAAGGAAATCATAACAATGAAGGGTACTTGAGAGCTACACTCTGGGTTCATGAAAACAGGGTGAAGTCTACAAGCCCAAAGGGCAGGGAATGCAGCTTTCTTTCTCTTCTTCTAAGCAGACTACAATGAGTTTATTTCCGTCTCTGTGATCTTTCCATAATCTCAGTAACACTGACTGGGCTACAGACAGCAAGGTAGACACCTTCTCACAAGTGGAATAACTTTAGACTAAGGATGTCTTTAGACATAACATCAATGGGTGTCTGAATGTGTGTTTTGATCTTGACAAGAACACCAGTTTGGCCCTGTGTTCACCTTGTGGCACTGCTTAGACACACAGCCCAACTTGGGGCAAATAAATGTCTTGCTCCCCACCCGATCTCCGGGCACAAGTGCTGTTGCCTCGTCCCCTGTGTTGTACCTGCTAACATGCCGCGTGATATCGTTAGACACAATGTTGGCCACATGTTCAGCTGAAAAATGCAAATTGTCCTTGTGATGCAATGGTGTTCACATCGCGCGTTCAATAGGTGGCCAAATTAGTGATGGGATTGTTATGGTGCTTACACACAATGGCCAAACACATGCTTAGGGGTTTTGACACCTGGTCTTTGTTATGTCTAAGGACACCCTAAATGTTGGAAGCGGAGTGCTGAGATTCTTAAAGGGGTAGGGTTACATCAGACAGGGGTATGGCCGTCCCTTTGACCCACCCCCTCTGTTGTGGTTCTGGCCCTCCAGGTTTCCTCCTGGATTTTTAATTCCTTTTGAATTAAGAGTCCCACTCTTAATTCAAGTACCACAGAGTAGTACATGTCCCAGTTCTGATTCCCTTACTACTTTGACTTTATCTCCTTATTTCAATGGGATTTCTTGCATAGGAAGGTATTGCTCAACTTGAATAATGATGGCTAAATCTGATCCATTAGTATGGTGCAGAGAGCCAATCTTCATAAATTATTGCCTCGATATGAATCACTACTAACAAAGGGTCCAATCCTTCACTTTGAAGTCAATGGGACTAGATCAGTCATTGATTTCTTCTGGAGCAGGATTGGGCCCAAAGGCAGTTGGTAAATTACCAGTTTTCGGTAATGTGTGTTTTAGTTAGACAGTTTTCCTCAGGCTAGAAATGAGGCTGAACTTCTTAACAATGAATAGAATTAACTATTAAAATAATTTACCTACTAACGTAGTGGATTCTCCCTCACTCCAAGTCTTTAAATCAAGGCTGGCTCTGTTTCTGAAAGCTGTGTAGTGCTCTACCTCAGCTTACTGTAGGAACTTACTGTAGGAACAGCTAGGTGGATTGCTATGGCCTATATTATATAAGAACGCAGGCTGGATGTTCATGAGAGTTCTCTGCGGCTTAAAAATCTCAGATGGTTCAACTATTAAAAATGACTCTCAGATTGTTTGTCATCATAACCAATAAACTGCCTTCTTTGCCGGGAGCAGCCAGAAGAGGGGGCCCAGCAGCCTGAATTCAAATCCTACCCTCAGCTTGGCCACCCACACACCTTGGGACATGACTCCCTGCAGGAGTCTTAACCCTGCCTCAATTTTTAATCTTTTTTTAGTGGCAAGCTAGACATAGGTTGCAACTGAGTGAATATCATCCGTTACCTTTGACTTTTTTATTACTCTTATTGTAAGACTCCTTAGGGGGAAGTAATAATAATACACCATGTTTCCCTGCCAGAAAAAGGATCCACTATTCCCTGGGAGATATAACGTTGGTACTGGACTTAGAGAAGCTGGGATATGGAAAGTGTGTTTGGCTAGAAACTGCCCCTTGTGGACCGTCAGAATTGGGGATGTTCCAAATTGAGATTGTCCCCTCTGCATAATGTGGATTAAGAGAATGCTAAATTTTGATAGACTGTATAACCCTATAGTTGTGGGAAAGGGAGAGGTTGATTGTTTAATGTATTTCTGTTATTTATTGTAATGTATTATATTTTAACCTGTTTTCACCAGGGCACGATGCAGGGCCCCACTTCCTCCCAGAAGGGCCTCAAACACAAGCACCTCTACGATCCTGTAGAGGGTGTCCCTGAGGTGGCAGGTCACGGAGGAGAGGGCAGGAGCTCTCCATTTTATCTTCACCTTGGGCCCTGCAAAATCTAAGGCCAGCTCTATTCCTCTTCCTTTACCCACCATTTGGGAACTGCTTTATTTCTGCCTGGGGATTTCTACATGGTGGTGACAGCCCTAGCTCCCCCCACCCAACATCTGTTTGCAGACTGGAGGGACATAGGCGATTTGGGGTGGGAGGACTACAGGGGGCCATGTGCCCCAGATTTTCAGAACCCTGCCCAGCCCCCCACATGTCCCCACTCCTGTGCCCCCCCTATTGACAGTTACCAGTCACCTATGCAGAGGTGGGTAGTAAGCGAGGGAAGGACCCAGAGGCAGGGGAGGGAAAGCGAGGTGAGCAGAAAAAGTATCTGGCTCTAATTGTCCCCTTGTTCACCTTACTGCCACTTGTCCAGCTGCTTCAGTTCCCCTCAGGGAAGCCAGAGCCTGACAGGAAAGGGGGCAGAGCCAGGAGAGGGGAACAGTCCACGACAGGGTTGCCGCCTCTTGAGATCTGACCCTGAGACTCCCATAGACCCTGGGACTCTCATAGGTCAAATTATGGGGAGGGTTTTGTGGGGTTGGGGAGGGGGGAGTGGAAATGCTTGGGTTTTTATGTTGTTTGATATAATAAATAAATAAATTAAATAAATAAAATACATCTGCAAGAAGTGGCAACGCTGGTTTCTGACCCTGGGTGTTTTTACACACAGATTTCTCCTGCATGTTTGCTGTTACATCCTGAACTTTCTGTGTGTCTAAATCACTCAGCCAGATCTCACCCAGGGTGGGGTTTTGTTCCTTTTTTATTATTGTTATTATTATTGTATGATGTTTTAATTTGTTTTGTGATATTTTATATTTATATTAATGTTCTTAGCCACCCCGAGCTGCCTGTGACAGGAGGGGTGGGGTATAAAATTCTTAAAATAAAATAAATAAATAAATAAATAAATAAACAAACAAACATCAGGCTCTTTGAACTTCTGTACAGAACTTCTCCCAGAACGTTTGTGTGTAAAAAGTTCTCCTGGTAAACTGCTTTGCTCCAGGCAGCTGTGGTCATGGTTTCCATGGCAGCCCCTCACGTCTACAGCTGGCTGCAGCTACTTTAGGCTGCCTCGGGGCAGTGTTTGTGTGAAGAATGCATCCAGGAACTGCCTCAGGGCAGTGTGTGTGTGAAAAATGCATCCGGAACTTATTTGTAGACTTGCAAACCCAGAAGACTGAAAAATCCAGAACTTTAA
>QEPC01011131.1:2526400-2564625 GCA_003113815.1 Sphenodon punctatus
CGCTGTGGATTTCATTGTATTGTTCACAACCACCCCCAGATCCTTTTCCTGAGTGGTAACCCCTAGCTTATTACCCAGCATTGTGTATGCATAGTTTAGATTATTTTTCCCTATGTGCATCACTTTGCACTTATCCACATTAAATCTCATTTGCTATTTAGATGCCCAGGCACCCGGTGTTATAAGATCCTGTTGCAGTGACAGCAGCCTAAATCATACTTGGGAGCCCCCTACCCTGTCCATCTGCATACCTATTCTTAAGAAAAAACAACTCAGTAATCAACATGAAATAAGGCTGGTCAAACTATTAATGCCTATTTTGGCTTCTGCAATTTTAACCGTTAAATCCCATGATTTGTAATGAGTTTTAGGCAAAACAGACAAGTGCACTGAACACACAAACAAACCCTGTGTGTCAGGGCTACCATAATGTAACATACTTAGAGTAATGTTTATTCTGCCCTGCCCTGGACCACATTCTCATTTTGATAGTTAAATGTGAGAGAGAACACACTTAAGCCCCACTCTTGTAATCAAATCCATGAAATGGCGCCTTATTTATTTATTTTTAAAGTTTTCTACCACACACGTCCTGCCACAGGAAGCTCTGGGCGGCTTACAATCAAAACAACAATCTAAACAATAGACTAAATTAAAACACTCATAGGGAGGATTAAAATATGTATCCCTCACCACCACCACCCTAACCCCCTCCCCCTCCCCCCCACAAAGACCAGATGGAACAGCCACATTTTACAACAGCGTTGAAAAGAGAGGAGATCCGGGGCCAAACAGAGCCCACAGAGTCTGCCTGTGCAGAACTGATTGCACAACAAGGGTCTGAGTTGCTATTTTGTGAAGACTCTTTCAGTATCTCCCTGTAGCTCAGAGTTGGCGTGGGAACATTGGTGCTTTATTACTATATATTGGGAAAGCAGAGACATTTAATCCTCCCCCTCCTGTTACCACTACTGGGGGTTTGACTTGATTAACTCAAAGACTTTTATCAATCTAAACACTGACGGAGTACCACTTGATAATGAGAGACGGCTACAGAAGAGCAGTGAAGCGGATTCTATGGGGGACGCTGTGTGAGAGGCGAATGCTCCGTGTGATGCCAGAGAAGCGAAGAGTGAGTCTTGGAGGAGTCCCTGATTGTACCAATGGGGTAATTTTGCGTGATGCTGCATGAGCATTGAGCTATACAGCTATCATTAGCATTAATGACAATCTTGCAGGCAACTAATTCCTCCCCATGCCACACAGAATATTTACCTCCCAAGTGTTCTCTTGTATCTCATTTCACTTCAAGCATGGATGGAGGTGACAGACAGCAGAGGTTACCTGCTCAGTTTCAAAACCCACCGAGGTCACAGAGACACATCTGTCTCTCTGCATATGGAGTTAGTCCTTTTCCCTGACAGAACACATGCACGGAATAGCTTGTGGCTTTCACTGTAATGATTAATAGCAAAAACTGTTAGCACTATCCAAGTTTGCTGGGTATAAGATTTTCTAAAAACCATTTCCTCAAATGAAAATTTTTAGTGACAAGAAATGCAAGTTAATCTTGCTGAAGATGAATTCTCACCAGGAATAAGACCCGGGATCAGGCCCATTGCCAGAACCAAATAAAAGCAGTGCTAAAAGGTTCTGACGGGCAGACATATTATATCATATGTGTATCACAGAACAACAATGCAACAGACTTTTTGCTATGTTGTTAAATAAGACACTGATGTGTTTCACAAATGCTTCAGTCAACTGGCTATGCACAAAGATCATTCCATGCAGTTTATAGCAGCAACAACAGCAGCAGTGCTTCCTTGTAGACCATAATACTATTTTTCTTTCTAGAATAGGCCAAAAAGCCTTTTACTGCAAAAATCACACACACACACATACAGAGTTATGTTTACAGTAAATGAGCCTCAAATTAAGACACAAATAAAAAGCTAAATAAAGTGACAATGTTACCTGCCCTAGCATATTTGTCACTTATACAACAAAGGCAATGTGTAGAAGCTGAAGTGGCACAGCAATGGCACCCAAGCAACCAAGATTGGCCACTGCTGGAGAGAGGATGCTGGGCTCGATGGACCATTAGTCTGTATGACACTACTTATATTCTTATTATTTTGGTCACACAATGAGAAAACAGCCTATATAACACACATTTTAAATTTAAAAACCATTATTATCTGTAGATTATAGCATGACACACTAAAAGCAGGTGTTCTGGATTTTCATTGCTTCAGTGAACTCTTATTTTATTCCCACAGCAGACAGTTCAAACAAAAAGAATCAGCAGATCTGGTTGGTGGTAGTAGCAAGGTACCCTACATCCAAACCCCACATATGCTGGAGAGAAAAGAAGTTAAGATTCCCAAGCACACGCACATGGAAGATGGGACTCAGCATTCCCTGCACTGCATCTGAGTGGGGGTGTACAGCTCTAACAACAAGAGCAGACCATACCAGCAACGCCTCCCAAGTAAAGGGGAGAGTGTGCCAGAGCCCAACAAAGAGTAGGAAACAGTCATGTCCCCACTTATCCTCCAACCCAGTGGAGAGAAGTCAAAACCTTTACAGGGGAATAGGAGTAAAAAGCATCTTCCTCAAAGTTGTGGAAGGAGAAGAGCAGGGGTACCCCTGATCCAAACCTGTCTCCACTCCTGCCTGGATCAAATCATTTCTGCTTCTGTCTGGACCTGACCCCGATTCAACTCCTGGTCCTGGACCTGATCTCGGCTTCTGTGCCCACACCCCAGCATGATCATTCAAGCCCGGAGGTCCCCTTCTACTCATCATAATGCACTTGCACCAGCGGAGCTAAATTTGCTCTGGGGCTACAGGCACAACACGTAACAGAGCAGAGGATGATTTCCATAATCTTTAAACAAATTTGTGTAACATTTGAAGACAAATTAATTAACAAATTAATTAAATTAATGCAATGTTAATGGTGATTTACAAACATTTTATGCTACTTTATACAAATCTCTAGCATTACTGTTTTTTGTTTGTTTGTTAATTGGATCTGGAGGCAGAAGAGGTCACCAAGGTGCTAGGGGACACCTTCTCTCCTTTGCAATGCCCTGGGAACTGGGATCTGGACTCCTATTACAGGGGAAGGAAGGCTGCTATAATGATCTGAGAAGGCCCCACCCCGCATTTAGAATGTTCATTTAACAGTTCTTCCCATCAGCCTGTCCCGAGGGGTCACAAACCGGTCTTCAGAGGCAGGACTGATGGCTTAAAAATGGGAAACCATGGCTGCAACTACCTCTTGGGTCATGGAAGTCAGAGTCCCACTTGGTAGAGTCAGAAGAGGTTCTTGGGAAGGGTAGCATAAAGGAGGAAATAAACCCACCTTCTTCTCAGCACAGCAGAATCAGCTTGGAAGGAGAACCAAGTGCCCCACCATCTCTGTTTCATCACAGAGGCTGCTGATGCTTTCATTACATTGGAGACACACTGGGTGCTGCTAGCTAGTGGCTACCATTGCTAGCTCAAGCTACATTACTATTGGTGATGAGGCTAGAGAGAAGCCATGGGAAATGGACGATGAAAATAAAGATCTCAGCAGTCTTCATCTAAGATCCTATACATGAGCAACATGAAGCATGTCTATTCCCAATACCCTCTGGGCACCCCAGTCCCAATGAATTCAGAACATTTCACATGCCACACATGTCAGTACCTCCTCTAATGTTCAGCATTTGCTGCTTCTGTAAAATTAATTTGATGAATGAATTAAACTAATCATTGCCTAATTTCTGAAAACTGTCTCTTGGTGCACTTGACTTAGAACTTGCTTCTCCTGGGAGGTGCAAGGGGATCCAGCTATATTCTTTATGGAATCCAGACTAATTTAATTATTTTTTTATGGAAAGCTCTCAATTTTGCAGACAGTTGCCGCCCGCTTCTCCTGCAGACAAGGGTCATACGTAACCAGCTACTGACTTCTCTCTATCTTCCCTAGTGATGTATGTGACAGTAAAACCCAGATTAATAAAGTCACCTTGAGCGGGGAGGCCCTTGGTCACACAAAGAACTGGGAGTGATTTAGAGTTTGGGATAGTTCTGTTTTCCTTCATTTTTTTGTTATAGCTAACAAGCTATACTTGCAGCTCTTGTGAAGCCATTCTGATGGTGTAAATTTCACCACTGTCCCTTTAATGCTGTCCCATAACCATGATGGGGGGGGGGGGGGGAAAGAGGTCCTCTTGGGGATGCATATTTAATGTCTCTCAGTGACCCTCACACACATCTTGGTCAGTTCAGAAATCACACACATTTTTCCCAGTTACCAGCTTTACAGTTCAACCAAGCTCCTGCAAAGACTCTAACAGCCTATACTTAATGCCACTCACCAGTCCAGTAAAAATTCTGAAAAGCGGATTTACCTGGCAGTTATATTGATGTAAAATATAGCACCAGACTGTTTTTCAATATGCTGCTGGTGGACACCTAGTGTGTGTTCTACAGTCAGTCAACTTCAGCCATCCAAGAAGAGAAAAAGAAAGTCTTTGGTTAAAAGCCTGGAAAGCAACTTGAAAAATCTCTAGTTAAGTTATATTGTGGCTCTGCTACTGACTCCTGGTGTGACCTTTGGCAAGTCACTTACAGCTTAACTACTGCTGCTGTTAATTTGACTCTTCTTGTTCCTGGGAGGAGATGGTCAATGTTGCTACATAGGTGAGGGGCAATGTGATGAAACGCCAGTAGGGGGCGCTATACAGTTGAGCCACCCACCTCACTGTGTTTCTCCAAATCTCTGGCTAGGGGTTCCCACAGCTGGCAACCCACACACACACACCCCATCCAAACCATTGATATTCTGCTGCCACCACCCAAGTTTTACCCAGCAGGCATTCACACCACTCAGGAAATGTGAACCCCCAAAAGGCATAGGCCTTACAGCTTCCCAAAAGCACTCCCATTTTTTGGCACTCTGTTCCTGGGATTTCCTCCTCTCCTCCTTGGAGGCAGATCCCCAGAGCTACCCACCAGAGGCTTCCCTTGGTTCCAAAGCTGTTGGCTTCTAGTCAAATACATAGATTTCCCCCTCTTTAGTAGCTTGGCTTAGGGAGACGTATAATGGCCAATAACACGCACACACACCCAGTAGGGTAAAAAGAGAACTTAGACTTTACTAGTACATATAAAGAGGAATAAAAGCCAATTTTACACCGAGAACCAGAGGTGATAATCCTTGAGTAATGAGAGTCAGACCTGTGGACATAGTAGTCCATTTAGAAAGCATCTTCCTACAACTGTAGCTGAGGTAGCAAGCAAGGTACTCACACTGGTTCTGATCAGGTCTCTATAGGTGATGGTTTTCCTGTGGGGTCCAAATTCTTCTTCTGGCAAAGCCAGAGTTACTGTTAGGCCCTGCAGTCCATGTGTGCCTCCAGGCAGGGATGTCACCAGCCTAGCAGCGACTGCTAGAGATCTCAGTGAGCTAGTTCTGAGAGTGAGCCCCAAAATGGAAAGGGACTGAGGCTTTTAAAGCTCCCTTCCCCCTCCCTGTGATTTGTCCAGGTAAGTCACCTGGCCTCAAGTACAAATTCCAGCTGACCCATCCAGGCCAATCAGATTCCTGTTTCCTGCTGGCTGTAGGAGATCCCAGAGGAATTCCTGGAATGTGGGGTCCTGAACATGTGCTCATTTAGAGGCCTAGTTAAAGGTTACAGCCTGCCTCACAGTTTCAGGCAGGCATCTGCACCAGTGCCTTGCAGTTTCAGCTGGGTGTCAGTGCCAATGGCCAGTGGCATTTTGCCACAGGCAGGACCTGAAACATCTAGGTGGCTGCTGCCCCTCTACCCCATCCAATGCTGCCATTTAGATGCTTGCTTTCTGTCCCTGGGAGGAGATGGGAACTGTTTCTGAAAGGGTGAGGGGCTGGACTTGCAACACCTCAGCTGCTGACCATCCACCTTACTCACTGTTGCTGCTGTTACTTAGGGTGTTTTCAAACAAGGCGATAGCCCGCATTAGCACTCACCAGGTGGTTGTTCACCAGGCGTTAGCTTGTAACACACACACCCCCCGCATGCACTCCCCACTCATGGTGTCATACAAGGACATTGTGGGCCCACCATGCAGGCCAGTGCATGCTAGCGCATGCTAATGTGCAGCCACACAGCCACCTCCCATCTATTAAGCTTGCCTGCAGCCTCACCTGCATCCTGGTCCCCACACCATATAGTCACGCCTAGCACAGCTGCTAAAGAACAATCAGCTATGAAGTGGCTGGAAGAGGTGAAAGCCCTTCCTGCACCCCTGCTCTCTCCTCTTGCAATGGCTTCACAGCTGATTGAGCACTGCTTCTGATGAAAGGGGGGGGAGGGGGCCACAGCCAGGGAACTGTGACCAGCCACAGAACTGAGAGGGAGTTACAAGGAGCTCAGGCAGTGCTAGAGCTGTGCAGTAGAGCTGAGGCTGCAACAGAAATAAAATGGACAACCCAGCTCAGAGAATAGCTCCATGGCAGCTAGCAGATGGAGGGAAGCCAGGATGAGAATTGGGAAGCTCACCTGGGCAGGTACTTTGGGGACCTAAAGGGGTTATGAGACTGGGACAGTGAGAAGACACTGGGGCAGGCAGCCTGTGACATCCCCTTTTCATCAGAAGCAGGCGCAGTGCTGTGAAGCACTGCCACTGTAAAGCAGCTGCAGCGCGGATCGCTGTGAAGCCACTGCAGGAGGAGAGAGCACAGGTGCATGTGGGGGTAAGGCGCCTTTAAGAGAGGACTGGAAGAGCAACCATAGAGATAGAAGAAGAAGGGGCGGGGCCAGAGAGAGAGAGAGAGAGAGAGAGAGGGAGGCAGGCAAGCAAGCAGAAGGAGCAGTCATGTTGAGAGGATAAGGAGCTCCTACAAGTGGAGTTGGTGTAATACAGTTATAATAAAGTAGTACTTGTTAGTATACGTCTCCAGACATGTGATTTACAGAGAACAGCACAGTGCAGAAAACAGCCACCCAAGTACAGAGTGCAGCTTCTGGTGGGAAGGGGGGGGTCACAGCCAGGAAAGAAGCCTTCTTTGACAGCGCCCCCACCCCCCTTTCCATCAGAGACTGAGCTGGGGAGAGGGAATGTGCTGAGTGGTGGCGCCACCTGTAGCAGCTACCACCTGCCCATGAAATGTGGGCAGAGGACTGCCCGTTTATTATCTTTACATGCTAAAATATGTGAGTGGGGGCTGAACAGACTGAACATGAACTCCAGTGGGATAATTGTATTGTTGAAAACACCCTTAGATTCTGGCTTGCCCCTGTGGGCAGCTGCTGAAGGTGGGGGGCTGGGAGTGCCTGAAATTGTTTTAATTTCTATTCTTATTGCTGTTAATTGGGAGCTACGGGAGAGGAAGGAGGCAGGGTTGGAGTGTCAGATATGGGTTTGGGTAGGGATGGGGTTGGTTAGTGGATGGAAACGCCACACCCTCCAGTGAGAAGGGGCAGGCGGCGAAGGCAAAACTTAAGGCCCTGAGTTACTGGCTAAAAGTGAAGGCACTTCGCCCAGACCGTTTCCCAAAGCGTATTTATCTGGCAATGGCGGAGCACCCCTTGAGAGAGAAATCCTGGCTGGTGGAGGTGAGGGAAGTATTGGAAGACTTGAACCTAGTATCCCTTATGGATAATACTGATCCAATTCCAACAACCCTGGACAAGGGTTTAGTAAGACAGCGGGTTGTGGTGGACTGTTCAAGACAAGAGGATCGCGAAAGGGTAAGCCAGTATAAGTACTTAACTGGCAATATATATGGAATTTGGAAGGAATCTCCGGCGCTATATCTGAGGTTGCCACGGCAGCAGTGGAGGCAAGCCATGACAAAAATGTTTTTTTGCTCAGACACCCTCCAGTCTTCAGGAGGGTAGATGGGCGCAGGTTCCTTTGAAGGAGAGGCTTTGCCCATGTAATTCAGGTAAAATAGAAGATGTGTGCCATGTTTTGTGGGAATGTCAATTCTATGTAATAGAGAGGCAGAAGTGGTTGGCCTCTTTAGAGGTTGTATCCTTGGGAGCTACGTTACACAGCAAACCAGCTCTATGTATAAAAGATAAGAGTTGGGGAACAATAACGGCTTTGGCCAGATTCCTGTACGCAGCACAGTTGCAACGTAAGAGGAGGGTAAAGGAGATTGAAAACTGAAAAGGTATAGGACAAGTGATATAAAGGGTTATCCTTTGCTCTTATGTGTGTTTTCTCCCTGTTTACCTTATAATGGTGTATAAACTGTATAAACTGTGCTTTGGAAAATCGGCAACACAAGGAACTAGGGTTGTTTTTCCAAACAATTTTATTTTTGTATTTTTGTATAAAATGTATGTGGTTTTTGGCTGAGGCCGTTAATAAATCAAATCAAATTTTTTTAAAAAGAGAAGGGGCAGTATGAGCATGAGGGGCGCGAGGGTCGTGGGATGGGATATGAAGGGTTGGGATTTTCATTTATGTATTTTAGTAAGACTTATTTAGAGATGTTTAAATTTGTATTTACCATTTTGTACTATGTTTTTGTAAGGGTATGTGGGATGAGGGAGGGATTTTATACATATAACTGTTTTTATTATATTTCGTTTTAAACTCTTGTAAGCTGTCCAGAGCTGCTTTTGGATTGGGCGGCATATAAATCTAATACAGGATAGACTTTCTGTGCTCCTTGATGATCCTGGAGATCATTCTGGTATTTTATTTACACATATGTTACTTGCAAATATTATTTTAATATATATTCTTTGAAACTTTATTGTGATAGCACAAAATATTAAAACTATACAACAACCAGAATCAACATAACATGTACTGACAAGGGTCGGAACAAGAATCAAAACAAGAATCAAGAGAGAGAACCACAATTATGCATTCTCCAGGTCTGTTTTCCTGATTTGGATGGCTACTGCACAAATATTGCCACCTGAGGTGTTATAAGGGGGTCAGAGTCCCTCATAAGGGACACTACAGCGTTGTGCTAGCTGCACACCCTCAAACCTAGAATAATTGATTCAAGAAATTCAAGATGGAGTTTATTATACATATTACAGTCAAAGAGGACATGTGCCAATGACCCCCCTGTGCATTGGGCACCTGCAGTATCTCAGCTCAGAAGGGACTTTGCCCATTCTACCCTCCGTCACTGCAGAGGGTAACATACTAAATTTAGCCAGAGTAAATGCAGTCCTGTTGGACCAATTAAGTAGTGAGGACAAATAAGCAGCTCCTTTTGACTGGATTGGCAGGCATTTATATATCTCTGATATCTTTGGGGAGGATATTGCTTCACCGAGAAGTTGTTTCTCCTGGTCATTAATTCGGCATTTGATCAGACTAAAAGCCTTACCATACTTAATGGAAAGCAAATATTTTTTAGAGCAGTCTAGATGTTCTAGCAGAAGGGCAATGCTATTTTCCAAAGGGCCAGCAACTGAGAGAAAGGCAGACTGAGTGAGGCAATCATGCTCACAAAAACCTAAGTGGAGCCAGTACTTCAGAATATTTATTTTGACTAAGGAGGCCAGTGAGGAGAAACTAAGCTCAGCTCTCATCAGGGCAATTGGGGTATTCCTGAGCATATGCAGGATAGATCTAATAAAAACTTTTTGCACAGTTTCCAGTTTCTTAACTAGACTCGGGCCACATATTGGGATCCCATACATAATTTGGGGGTGGACTTTTGCCTTGTAAATCTTGGAAGCTGGAAGAACCATTTTGCCCCCCTTTGAGAGGTAAAAACTGATGATGCCTTTAGAGGAACTGTCAGCCTGGGCTTTCACTGATTTAAAATGCAAATGCCAGAATGCTGTTTCAGAGAAAATAACCCCTAAAAATCTATAAGAGGTGACCTGCTCTATTTCAGCGGAGTTCATAAGCCACTTATATCGTGAACATAATCTTCCTACCACTAACACTCTGGTCTTTGAATAGTTGACCTCAAGCAATTCATCCTTACAAAACTGGGAAAATTTATCCATCAGTCGTCTCAAGCCCACTTGTGTGTGGGAAATCAGGATTGTGTTATCTGCATATAGCTTAATTGGTACTGATGTACTACCCAATGTGACAGAGTGAAACAAGGGGTCCCTTAGCCACTCAATAGATTCGTTAACATAGATGTTGAAGAGCAATGGTGCAAGCAAGCATCCTTTCCACACCCCTTTAGCAACAGGTACCGGAGAAGACAAGCAGCCCTATTGTCCTGTGTGTACTTTCAGGAAGGTCCCTTGGTGAAGGGCCACAATTAAGTATAAGTACAACAATCTGGAATCAATGTTGGTCTTAGCCAGCCTGTACCAAAGGTGTTCCCTACTTTTCAAATCGAATGCCGCTTTCAAATTGGTGAAACAAATATATGAAGACCGACCTGTTCTTGATTGAATGTATTTGGTTAAACCAGCTGGTTTAACACAGATACGTGATCAAGGGTGGACATCCCTTTCCTGAATTCTGCTTGTTCTTGCCCTAGAATACCTTCCTCATCTACCCACCTTTTGAAGTCTCTGCAGGAGATATTTTGTATAGAACTTGCCTATAACACAAAGCAAGCTTATAGGTCTGTAATTGGCAGGGTCATTAACATCCCCCCTTTTAAAAATAGGGACCTCAATACTTTTAAACCAGTCAGATGAGATAATTCCTGTTTTGTTGATTTTGGTGAATAAGGTGGCTAACAGTGAGCCCCACCAACAAGAATTGTTTTTTAAAACTTCAGCGGGAATAAAGTCTATACCTGGTGATTTATTTGGACTTAATTGCGAAATCAACTGCTTCACTTCCTGTAGAGTAACTGGAGGCCAAGCTGGACAATTTACAAGAGGAGGTCATTCTAAATCCAGGGCTGTTGGCAGCACTGAAAAAAGTTTATTAAAATGCTTCTCCCAGTCATTGACTGAGATATGAGCCCCCAGAGATGGATTCACTAGGGATCTGGCCTGATTAATAAGTCTTCAGAACATGGTAGAGTCATTAGCACGTACTGTCAAGTCAAGAATACTACAAGCTTCTTGAAAATAAGCTTGTTTCTTATTCTTCAATAGTAGTTTATAATTTCTCCTGTTACACAAATAGACTTCGGGATCAATTTTCTTATTATTCCCTTTTAGTAGGAGGGTCTGTCTCAAGATTTATCTTAACTGTATGACATTTTTTGTTGAATCATCAATTTCCTCCACTACCCTGCTGGAACCCAATGCTCGAAACAGTTACCAGATGGGGGCGAAGAGCCTCAATAATCAGATTAAAAACAATCAAGGGCTGGGTTATCCTTACAAAGAATTGTTTTCTTGAGAGAGCAGAAGGAGTCAGCAGCTAACATCTGTGTTATTGACTCCCCTACTGCACTGTCCACTTAGCATGATGTTCAACAGCCTTTACATGAGCCTCAAGATCCAAAGGTTGTGCAGTCCTCGTGTAACCAGGGGCCAATGGAAATGCTAAGCTCAACACCAAGAATCAATCGCAGACTGTACGGCAGTCACAAACAAATGGAAGAACTGTATCAGACACCAAAACATAATCAATAATACTCAACCCACTATTGGCAATAAAAGTATACTCGGCAATAAAAGTATACTCGCCATAAGCCTTTCCAGGCATATTGCCATTAAGAAAAGTTAATCTACTAGTACCTAGCAGGCATCTAAATTCGCTGCCCAGTTTGTTTGAAACTTTATCCTTAGAGGTTCGGACTGGGCCAAAATGTCCAGAAAATTGCTCATCATAACCCAATGATACAAATTCATTTGCTTCTTCCCCTAAGCAGATGTTAAAAATCTCCAGCTAGTACAACTCCTGCAAGGGCTCTCCTGTGATACGAAGATCGGATCCACCAAATCTTTCCAGATGTTTAGGTCATAATGCGGGGAGGTAATGGGCAGCACATAAATATTAGCCAAAATAAAGACAAAATTTGTGGCTACTGAGATTAACCAAGCTGCAAGCAAAAGAGGAACAGGTGCCCAATAACTGCACCGATCCTCTCAGGGTAACGGAAACCAAAAGTGCCAATCCCCCACTTGGTCTCCCACGGCCCTCAGCCGGGGTAGCAGCAATTATATATGCACAAAAATCTGGCATATGTATTTCCTTTCCTCTATCCATGGGCAATTTCAGACGTGATGGGCCCGGAGGCCCAACACTCTGAACCCTGGACCAGGATCTGCCTTGGATCCCGACCAGTGATGAAGCCAACTGTCTTTTAGACATGCCGGTTTCCATCACGCTGGGGAATCTCAGAGGGGGCAGGTCCATGTGACGCAATGTGCAGCCACAAAGCCCCACCCCCTCCATGCCCCCGGCCGCCTGCCCTCGGCAAGACAAGCGGATGCAGCAGCCAATGTGGCCACAGCACCCGATCCCATACCACGGTCAGGGCCATGATCCATGATGGGCCAAGGTAACAGACGTTACTTTTGGCCCATCACGGATCATGGTCAAGCTATGCTAACCACAGTTCTGGGAATGGTGCTGGCACCATCCCCAGAACCATTGGTTAGCTTTGACCCCTGGCAAAGATTCACTGTGGTGAACATCTGGTGGGGCTCAAACAGACGTGCACAGGATCACAGCCACCATCCTGAATCCACTGTGGGTGATTTCAGACAAGATGGGGTGGCATTCGCCCCATCACAGAATCACCCAAATGATTCCCCACCGGGATCACTCCGGCACGTCCAACAGACGTGCCGGCTGATCCCGGCGGGGAATTGAGGAGGGACCCCGCCGGTTCAGCCGATCGCGTGGTAAACGTGATTCCCCGCTGCGATTGACCGTGGCAAACATCTGGGGGGGAATTTCCAGTTCCCCAACAGATGTTACGGGACCATTCCCCACCACAGGGTATTGACTGTGGTTGAGCGTGATCTCATAATGTCTGAAAATACCCTGTGATTCAGGGTGGTTGACTGTGATCTCGTCACGTCTGAAATTACCCCATGTTTCTTGGAATTTTAGTGTATATTGAAAAAGGTAACTCTTGTAGTTTTGTGCCGGGGGGGACCCTGAGCTTGGGCATCCAGTACAATTGTACCCCCATTCCCTGCTTTGTCCATTCTTGGAAATGTGAGCGAAAGAACCGTACACAGACTCATCCATAATTCCTATGGAATGGAAAGGAACATCTATGGCTCAGCTGTGCTGACATTCTAAAGCACCTAGTTCAAGATTAAATTAGAACTTGGGTACTCCCTCTAGGACCACATAGTGTTATCTGTAATATTACACTTAAAATGAAGACTTGTGAAAGGAATAGACTGCCATAAAAAGAACTAATTTTCTCTGCACCAAATCAGAATCCACGCGGAGCCTCAGCAGCAGAGTCACTCCGTTGAAATGAAAAACTGAAAAGGAATAAACCTATTAAAAGAACAAACTTTTACTGCAACAAAAGGGTAAAATACTGACCCGTCACAGGGATGGTGCTATTAAATGAATTCATTTTCTGCAGAGCAAATCAAAGAATGTTTCCACAGGAAATGGATCCTTTTTGAACAAACGCCTATTTCAGGAATAGGCCTGTTGGAAGAAGAGTTTTGCTTTACAACGCAGCTAGGTATTAAGCTGATTTGCACAACAGAGAGGAAATTATGGATGTATTTAAGTCAGCAAAAAGAGGATAATCAAACTAGTTCTGCCTGTGATACCGAAGGAGATTATTCACCATGAAAAACATATTGGTGCTCTTGCTCCCAGCCAGTGGCACAAGTACAACTATTGGTATTCAGAATGGAACACTCTGGAGTGTAATTCACTCCTGTGCAGAGGACAAGGAAAAGTGTCCAAACAACCACGTGGTACTTATAACACAGGACCATTTTAGTCCATGGGCCACAGTGTCAATTTAAAATTGGCCAGTGGTCTGAGCCAACAAAAAAAAAAGAAGGAAGAGGGGGAAAAAGGGGGTGGGGTGGCACACACACATACACACACATGCACCACCTCCCAATCCCCCAATGCATTCTCCCAGCTCCCTCTGTCCCTGGCTTGCTGCTAGCAGAATCTCCACAGCCACAGTAGTCTGCCCTGGAGATAGGCATGCCCTAGGCAGTGCTCCCCAGAGACAGGACCAGGGAAGCTGCTCCTTAGGTGCAGGGCCAGGCAAGGCCTCTGTGTGCCCAACAAATG
This sequence comes from Sphenodon punctatus, assembly GCA_003113815.1. Lineage (NCBI taxonomy): Eukaryota > Metazoa > Chordata > Lepidosauria > Sphenodontia > Sphenodontidae > Sphenodon > Sphenodon punctatus. The sequence goes on from QEPC01011131.1 coordinate 2,540,522, forward strand.
AAAGTGGCCCAAATAAAGAGGGTTGTGAGGTAGCTGTGCAGTTCAGAGTACACTACAGCTGGAAATGGCATAGGGCCAGAGGATAGTAAGAGCAAGTGTGTCCATTTTGTATAGAAATCTGGTGTTCCAAATGAAACAAAGATGCCCCTATGCATTTTGGATTTTATTCATTTATTTGGATTTATGGTCCATCCTATCCCATGAGCTCAGAGTGGATTATAAAACATAAACCAAGATACAGTGTAGATGTAAACGTCCCCCCCCCTCTCCCCTCCCACCACAAGCCTATTCTTATCTACCAAGTGCAGTGACAAATAGGAAGGTCTTACAAGAACATAAGAAGTGCCATACTGGATCAGACCAATGGCCCATTTATCCCAGCGCCTGTCTCTGACAATAGCCAATCTCGGTTACTTGGAAGAAGTACCAAACAGGTCACAATGGGGCAATCTATTTCCTGTTGTTTACTCCCAGTGCCCGACAGTAAGCGGTTACATTCCTCAAACCTACCTCTGGCTAATAGCTACTAATGGACCTATCCTGCAGAAACTTGTCAATCTTGCTTTAAATCCAACTATACTACTGGCCTTGACCACATCTGGCAACAAATTCAACAATGTAATTGTGCACTGAGTGAAAAAATACTCTCTTTTGTTTGTTTTAAAGCTGCTACTTGCTAGTTTCATGGAGTGTCCTCTAGTTCTATTACTATTTGAAAGGGTGAATAACTGTTCCCTATTTATTCGTTCCACACCACTCATGATTTTATGAACTTCTATCATATCCCCTATCAGATGTCTCTTCTCCAAGCTGAAAAGTCCCAATGTGTCTAGCCTCTCTTCATAGAGGAGCCATTCCATACCATTTAACATTTTTGTTGCCCTGCTCTGTACCTTCTCTATTTTGACTATGGGTATTTTCAGACGTTACATTACCACACTCAACCACGGTGAATCCCCCTTGGTGGTGGATGGTCCCGTAACGTCTGGTTGCTCGCCGCCAGATGTTCACCATGGTGAACCACCGGGGGTGAGCAAAATAACCACGCTTTTGAGGATGGTCCGGGCACCATCCCCGAAAGCGTGGTTAATTGAACGGTAATGTCCGTTACCATCACTGATTCCAGGCCGTGGCCCAGACCCCGGGTCGGAATCAGGCGCAGCGGCTGGAATGGCTGCTGCGCCCGCCTGTCTCCAGGAGGGTGGGTGGCTGGGGGAGTGTGGGGGGGGGGCTGTGTGGCCGCACATTGCGCTGCGCAGCCCCCCTCCCCCCAGATTCCCTGCCGGAATCAGCCGCCACGTCTGCTGGATGTGACATTTTGATTCCAGTGGGGAAGCAAAAGGTGATTCCGTGATGGGGCCAATAGGTGCCCCGTCACGTCTGAAATCACCCAATATCTTTTTTGAGATGGGGTGAACTTTACGCAGTACTCATGGTGTGGTTGCACCATAGTGGTTGCTCGGTGCACCATAGTGGTTGCATAGTGGTTGCTTGGGGCGAGCTGTTTCAGGAGGGGCGGGGTATAAATGCGAATAAATAAGATTTATATCATTATGATATTTTCTATTTTATTCTCTATACCTTTACAAATAATTCTAAACGTTCTGTTTGCTTTTTTGACTACAGCCACACATTGAGCTGAGGATTTCAGTGTATTGTCTACAATGGCCGCAATCCCAAGCAGGATCCACGTGAGATCCACTGTCAGGCCCCTGCCTAGAGGCCGGATGGTTCGGGACCAAGGGGGCACACAGGACTTGCAACTTACCTGGGAGAATCACCTCCCACCAGAACCGTCGCACCTTGCTCTGCGCCCAGGAACTGGAACGCCGCCGCTGCAAGTAACTGACCCCTGAAGGAAGTGCATTGAGTGTGCTAGACATGCCCCTGCATTTGCATGCTCTCCCTGGGGGCATGGCTACAGAAACGCTGCCACTCCTGGAAGCCACCACACCCTCAGCCCCACGGCGCTCAGAGCACTTGCGGCAACACCTAGCCACGGGGCATAAAAGCAGCTCGGTTCCTCCTTAGCACTGCTGGTGATCAGTGCCTTGTGACTGGGAGACCGGCCCCTCGTTTTGACTGTCTTTGTACCCTTTGGAAATCCTCGTGCTTGGTGCTAGTGGCGTGTGTGTGGAGAACAAGCATGATAAGCAGGGCCCCGAGTCTTCTGCGCTTCCGCGATTCGCAGAATTGGCGCAGAATCCTGCCCTAGGTAGGATTATCGCAGAAACTGGGGAAATCCCCGCGGAATTTCCCTTCCTTGGCGATGAGTCAATCCAGGACCTGCTTTATTCAGGCCACAAGCCAATCAGGGGCTTGCGCGGCCTTTATAAAGCAGGTCACATCACCACATGTCACTTATGGTCCGGAATCCACTTGAGACCGCCGCTGCCACCGAGGGACCCGACTCCAGTCGCCACTTCTCCAGCCGCTCTGGGATCGCCGCTGCTGCTGCCGCCACCACCGAAGGACTCCGGCCCGACCTCCAGCCGCTGCTTCTCCGGCCGCTCCGGGATCGCCGCTGCTGCTGCTGCCACCACTGAAGGACTCCAGCCCGACCTCCAGCTGCCGCTTCTCCGGTCGCTTGAGGGATCGATGCCACTCCAGCATAAGGTAAGTAGGTGGTTGAGGGGGGGGGTTCTCCTGGGGGGGCCGCTGCGCGCTCTGCATTTTACAGTTTGGGGGGGAGGGGTCCCGCTGCACGCTCTGCATTTTAGTTTGTGTGTGTGTGTGTGGGTCCCGCTACGTGCTCTGCATTTTACAGTTGGGGGCGAGGGGGTCCTGCTGCGTGCTCTGCATTTTACAGTTTGTGTGGGGGGAGGGGTCCCGCTGCATGCTCTGCATTTTACAGTTTGGGGGGGAGGGGGTCCCACTGCGCGCTCTGCATTTTACAGTTTGTGTGTGTAATGTGTGTGTAACATGGCAAAAACACACTTTGCCATGTGTTTTTGTGGGTGGGTTTCCTGCTTTGCCATGTGGTTTTTGTGGGTGGGTTTCCTGCTTTGCCATATGGGTCGCAGAATTTTCCATTTTGGGTCACAGAATTTTGGAAAACATTTTGCAGAAGAATCGGGGCCCTGTGTGGGCAGCATGACTCAGGTAAGAAAGACCCTTAATATTCATTGTTCATGCACTACCCCAGTCCCTTCTAGACGGAACGGCCTATCCTGTTCCTTCCCCATCCTGGAGCTTGGCACCTCATCCCCTGCACCAACCCACACTCCCTTCCTCACCCTTTTCCCTGTGTGTAAGGTTAAGGTGGCAGCCCGAAGGTGTGCGCTTAACCCAGATACCCTATGATGATCCAGGCTGTGGATTCTTAATCCTAGAAGCCATATACGATCCTGAGGGTTTGTTTTCCAGGCATAACCTTCCAGTGCGAGGCTTCTGCGTGGCTGTGGAGTTTTTGCCACTCTCAGGTCATTCCTCCTTCCTTCCTCAACCTCACAGTATCACCAGCCTAATAAAATACCCCCTAAATCCACACAGAGTAAACTGCTCCCTAGGATGGATCAGTTAGCAGCTGACATCAAGGAACTAACCAGGGTCATGAAGGCGTTGGCCATGGAAGTCAAGGATATCAAGCACCACCAGGGTCAAGGGGAGGCACCTCCACCACTTCCACCACCCCCGCCACCTGTACCAGCCTCCCAACCTGTGGTGGCCGTAGCCCATAGGGGCAACCGCGTGTGTCCCTCGGGAGCCAAAAGGACCTACGATAATCACGTTTTCTGGGGACTGTCACCTGTTTCAAGGCTTCTTGACGCTCTGTGAACTCACCTTCATGGTGCAACCAAAAACCTATAACATGGACACGCTGAAGGTGGTCTTTATTATAGGACTGTTCAATGGAATGGTGCTAACCTGGGCCACACCTATACTTACCAAGAAAAGTTCCCTTCTAACTGATTATGCTGGATTCATTTGTGAGCTTTCCTTCCTTTTCGATTATCCTCATAGAGCAAAAGATGCAGAGAATGCTATCATGGGATTGAGGCAAGGGAAGGGGCCATTCATTAATTATTAATTATTATTATTATAAGTATTTTTATAGCACCAGCTGTGTACCTGGCACTTTACAGAATAGGATAGATGCGATCCCAGCCTACAGCTTACAATCTAATAGACACGGAGAGGAGAGACAAGGAGAGGGGACATAGGGAGAGACAAGGGATAAATAACATTCAAGCAAATGCGAAGTCTTGGGTGCACGTGCTTGGCTTGGTTGCAGTTAGGTAGGAGTCTGCGGGGTGGGCAGAGTAAATATTGAAAGGAAAGTTCTAACAGGCGGCGGGAAAGGCGGCGAGGAAGAGGTAGGTTTTGAGGAAGGATTTGAAGGTGCAGAGGGAGGGGGCAAGGTGGATGTGGACAGGGAGGGAGTTCCAGGCATGGGGGGCAGCAAGGGAGAAGGGACAAAGGTGGTTAGGGGAGCAGGGGAGATGAGGGAGAGAGAGGGAGGGGGCAGAGGTGGAGCGGAGTGTGCGTGTAGGAATGTGTAGGGAAACTAGGACTGAGAGGTAAGGGGGAGCCAGGTTGTGAAGGGATTTGTAAGTGGATACCAGGAATTTGTGAAGGATGCATTCGGGAAGGGGGAGCCAGTGAAGAGAGGAGAGGAGAGGCTGCATGTGGTTGAAGCGACGGACTGAGTGGATGACCCTAGCAGCGGAGTTTTGGATGGAGATAAGGGGGGACAGGTGAGAGTGGGGGAGGCCAGTAAGGAGGAGGGTTTTTTATTTTATTTATTCAAAACTTATATCCCGCCCCTCCTGCCCAAAGGCAGCTCGGGGTGGCGAACAACATGCACAAAAAAATAATTCAACAATAAAACATTTTAAAATAAATCTACAAATTTTAAAACAAGTAATAAAAACACACCCTCCCTCCCAAACCCCACCTAATCCTGCCCCCTCGCCAAAAGCCTGGTGGAACAGCCAGGTCTTACACAAATGTTGAAACGACAGGAGGGTGGGGACCAACCGAGCCTCTTCCGGGAGTGCATTTTCCACAGTACAGGTTGCAGTAGTCAAGGCAAGAGATGACCATGGCGTGAACAAGGGTTTTGACTGAGGAGACAGAGAGAAAGGGGTGAATCCGAGCAATGTTGTGGAGGGCGAAGCGACAGGACTTGTCAACAGAGTCGACTCGATGTAAGGTTTAAAGGAAAGTTTCGGCAATTGGCTGTGGAATTGAGTTGGCTGGACCATGTACTTCGAGTGCTGTTTCACCAGGGTTTAAACGAAGACCTGAAGGACCAGCTGTCCTGTACCACGTTACTGTACACATGGGGGGTGAACTCATCAACCTTACCGTACAGATTGATGAGCATTTGGCAGAACGGCGATGCAAGTGGCGGCAATAAACCTTTCAGCAGCCTGGTCACAGATTGCCACCTGTTGTCGCTAGCAAGGCAGAATCCAGCCCGGGAGATGAGGTTGAACCCATGCAGATTGGGTCCTCTAGGGGTCCCCTTACCCCGGCAGAATGGGAAAACCGCAGAGCTCTACATCAATGCTTTTATTGTGGAGACTCGACACATTTCGCCCAGAATTGTCCTTCCCTTGTAGGGGGGAAATGTGAGGCGGGAAAAGCCAGACCCCTGGGAGCTATAGGGGGGATCCTGAGCGTGCAAGAGCAGCCCCTAGCGCTAGCATATCCCGTTTTAGGCACAAGCCCCTCCCAAGCCCAGTATGTGTGAGTCCCTGCCATGTTGGGAGTGGACCCAGGTAGAAAACTAATTGTTTGGGCGTTAATCAACTCTGGTGCCTCTGGAAATTTTATGGAGCTAGACTTCGTGCAACATTATGCCATACCCAGTACCCGGAGGTTCCCTCCAGAGCTAGTGCACTCCATTGATGGGTCTCCATGGGTGTCGGGCCCCATCACCTCACAGACCACCAAAATGTCAGTGGCCATAGGGCACCACCACCTCGAGCAGCTACAATTTGATACAGTATCAACACCTATGTTTCCTGTCATCCTAGGGCTGCCCTGGTTGTGTCACCATAACCCGACGATAAACTGGACCTTCCAAACGGTATCATTCCACTTTTTTCATGCCTGTTATCCTTTAAAACCACATCCAGTAGCCTTTCGCCGTTCTTGGAGAGGTGTACAGTCAGGCCCCTGCCTGGAGGCTGGAGGGTTCAGGACCAAAGGGGGACACAGAACCTGTAACTTACCCGAGAGGATCACCCCCTACCGGAACTGCCACACCTCGCTCTGCCCCCAGGCTCTGGAAAGCCACCACTGCAAGTAGCGGCCAAACCACTGACCCCTAAAGGAAGTGCATTGAATGTGCTAGACACGCCCCGCATTTGCACGCTCTCCCTGGGGGCGTGGCCACAGAAATGCTGCCACTCCTGGAAACCACCACACCCTCAGCCCCACGGCACTCAGAGCATTTGTGGCAACACCTAGCCACGGGGCATAAAAGCAGCTCGGTTCCACCTTAGCACTGCTGGTGATCAGTGTCTTGTGCCTGGGAGACCGGCCCCTCATTTTGACTGTCTTTGTACCCTTTGGAAATCCTCATGCTTGGTGCTAGTGGCGTGTGTGTGGAGAACAAGTGTGATGAGAGTGTGTGTGGGCAGCGTGACTCAGGTAAGAGAGAACCTTGATATTCATTGTTCGTGCACTACCCCGGTATCTTCTAGACTGAACGCCCTATCCTGTTCCTTCCCTGTCCTGGGGCTTGGCACCTCATCCCCCTACACCAACCCACACTCCCTTCCTCACCCTTTTCCCTGTGTGAAGGTTAAGGTGGCAGCCCGAAGGTGTGCACTCGACCCAGATACCCTATGATGATCCAGGCTGTGGATTCTTAATCCTAGAAGTCATATACGATCCTGAGGGTTTGTTTTCCAGGCATAACCTTCCAGTGTGAGGCTTCCGTGTGGCTGTGGACCCTTTGCCACTTTCAGGTCATCCCCCCTTCCTTCCCCAACCTCACATCCACACAGGTCCCGCATGGGATCTGCGTGGCACAATGCAAATCCCTGTGGAGATGCGTGCGATTTGCACACACATGCGTGCACACAGGATGAGCACAGCGTGTGCAGGGCATGGGATCACCCCCACTGACTCCAAGATCCTTTCCCTGAGTGGTAACTAACTCCTAATTTAGAATCCTCTATTGTGTAAATATAGTTTGGATTGTTTTTCCCTCTGTGTATCACTTTGCACATGTCCACATTAAATTTCATCATGCATTTAGATGCCCAGTCACTCAGTCTCGCAAGATCCTCCTGAAGTTCCTCATAGTCCACTCGTGTTTTAACTACCTTGAATAACTTGGTGTCATCTGAAAATTTGATCACCTCACTTTTCCAGATCATTAATGAACACATTAAACAATACCAGTTCCAGTCCAGATCCCCAGAGTACTCCATTGTTTACTTCCCTCCTTTGTGAAAACTGACCATTTAGTCCTACTCTTTGTTTCCTATCCTTTAACCAGTTACCGATCCACAATAGGACGCTGCCTCCTATCCCATGACTTTTTAATTATGTCACCCAAATTTAATTTAATTTAATTTAATTTAATTTAATTGTGTCACCCAACGTAGGCTGCCTCTGGAAGAGGCTCATGCTTGGGCTTTGGCAAATTTCCAAGGGAAGGGAGTTCCAGAATTATGGGCCAGTCACCAAGAAAGTCTCACCGGGGACATTGGCTGTATGCACTTGGCACCATGATGGAATTAGCATGAGACTATTCTCAGTTGGCCTTAGGGATTGCGATGGGACATAAGGGAGGAGGCGGTCTTTCAAGTATGTTGGGTGCAGGCCATCTAGGACTCTGTAGGTAGGAATACCATACCTCCGCTTTTCCTGGGAGCTTATGAAAATGCATGGTGCAATTCCAATCCAGCTCTGCACCATGCATTTTTAATAAGCTCCCAGGATTAAAGGGGAGATATGGCAACCCTATCTGTAGGTCAAAACCAGCACCTTGAATTGTATTTGATACACAAATTGTAGAAGTAGAGTAAATGCAAAATATGGTTATGAAAAAAAATAATAACCAAAGGACCCACTGCATGATTAGCTAACATGTGGAAGCTTTTCCTAGCGTGCTGTTGATCAGACTGGACCTTGCAGCAGCAGAACAAACCCATCAGTCACAACTTAGCCTGTTCTTCCAGACCCTGCTGTGTAGCTCAGCCCTCATCAAGCAAACCCCTGTGACTCTTGCTTCATGTGAGGGTAGAGCTCAACCAAGATACAGGATGTCCCCCAGGCTGCTGCCAGCAACCCTGCTGTCTCCATCCAGCCTTACACACACCCTTCCCTGCCCTCCCCCTCCTGTCTGCTTTGCCCTCTCCAGCCATGGGGTGCAAGTCTAGAGGGGTCTCTTGCCAAGATGACACCCAGCCACACATGCTGCTGCAGACACTGAGGACTCACCCAAATCAAACAGCACACATGCTGGGGCTTGGGTATGGTACATGTTCACTGAATGGAGGGGGAGGGGGGCAGGAGCCAAGCATAGCAAGGCCTGAACTATTAACTCCTACCAATGTGGAGCCTGCAATGTCAAACAATTCCATGAGCTCTGACCTCAAAGTGGTATGATCTGGCACTGAAGGGAGCTTCTCAGGCACATGACAGAAAGGAGCAGCCAGGGGCTTTATCTCTACTGGCTACCAAGAGCTGACTCGGCTGATAACTCAAGTCCTTGACTCCTGTGCCTTGGAGGTGACTAACTAGACATAGCTGGAGGCGACAACCCTGTACAAAGGCAGTGCGTATAAGAACGCAGGGAAAGCTAAGCCACGCAGCAGCAGCAGCAGTAGCTACAGCAAGCTTGCCCAGAGAAGTAGCCATATGGGCCATTGTCTATCTCCCAACATTCCAAGTACCAGAAGAGGGACAGAAGCCATGTTTCTGTCCCTGGAATCCACACCTTCAGTTCAATTAATGCAAAAATATCCCTACATTTAAGCAATGAAAATCTCTTACAATACAAATAAGCCCCTACAATTTAGCCAACAATCGCTGCAATGTTTTGCATAAATTTGTATGAGTTTGTCCCATGAGTATCATGAGATGGAGTTTATAAAATAGGGGGGGGGGGCAATTTTAACATTGACTCTTGCCTCCCCAAGAAGGCACTCACACAGAGCCTATGATCCTACGCAGTGACACCTTCAGGGTTTATTAATCCCCCATTCCTTATCCCCATGAGCCCAGCTCACAAACACACCTTGGAGTTGTGTTTTTCTCCATTTTGGATTTTCAGTAAAATGAAGAGGCTGGAAGGGGAATGAAGCCAAAGGCGGGATCCGCTCCAAGAATATCAGCTACTTGTCAGCTCTGCAAAATGGCTGTTAATTTATAGAGGAGAAATGTACAGGTTCTTTCAGAGCCATACGTCAAAGCTTCCTCACTGTGGTACCTGGTGTTATTTGGCCTTCATATTATATACCAAATTGGATTTCTCCAGTTCTGGGCACCTTGTGCAGAAGTGATGTACAGTGTGATTTATTGCCTCAAGTGTTTAAAATGCCTCACACACTAAAATTTGTTGTGACCTTATCACACTATTAAAACCCAAAGTAAATAAGTGCACTGGGTAAAGGTTAACACACCAAATAAAACAAACTGAGATGGACCCTCCAGCTCATGTTGTTTCTTAACTTAGCAGGGAACAACATTGCTGAATGCAGCAAAGGAGAAAAGCTGCACTGAAAGATACCATGGCCTTCCTAACAGCGTTCAAAACCGAGATGATAGCCCACACCAGTGAATATCCACCTGCTCATTTGTTAGGTGTTTTCCCCCACTGGCCACGTGGCCACCACCTGCCAGCTGCCACATACAGCAGGCTCCCAGAGCATGCAGAGCCCACCATTTGGGCAAATGCAGGCTAATATGTGCACCCACTAGGGATGTGCAAATGCGGTTCGGTTGTTCGGAGGTCGGACCGAACTTGATCTGCTTGGACAACCAAACCGAACTTCCAAACCAAACCCGAACCGAACTCGATCCGAACTCGAAAATGACTGAACAGTTCGGTACCGTTTGGGTGAATTTGAATGAGTTCGGGCAGGAAAAATGTGAGTGCCAGGCACAGGCAGGCATTGGGGGGGGGGCAGCTGTGGAGCAGACTTCCAGGCACCAGGGGTGGAGAGGCTTGGAGTAGCAGCCAGCCTTCCCAATCACCATCCCTTTTCTCCTCAGACCACTGGCTTCGCAGTCTGCAATTGGAAATGGGAGAAGGGGGGTTAGGCTGCACAGAGCCAATGGGGCTTGCGGTAAGGCGGGCACAGCAAGTAACAAAAGACATTGCCCTCCCCCCTTCCAACACCTTCTGAGCTAGCCACTGATCCTGTCAGCAGGCATTTTCAGAAGTCTCCCTCTCCCAGTAGTTTGTGTTCCTCCCAATCCATTGCCATCCGCCTCCTATTTCACCTATCCCACACATTTACCTCCCTAGTATCATTTATTTAGATTATATTAGATAGATTTAGGCGTTATTTTTATTTTTTACCCATCCCTGTGTTCTTTCTCCCTACCCTCCATTGAATCCTCCCCCTTCTCCCACTATATATTCCATCCCTGATTCCCTTCCCCTGTTTTTGAATTTATTTAGAGTAGCATTAGATTAATTTAGCTTTCATTTCAGTTTTTTTACCCCGCCTTGTGTTGTTTATTGTGAGCTGTCTGTATTCCCCCCCATCCCTGTGTGTATATCTATATAGATAGAAATATAGATATATAGATATAGACATTAGATACGTTACGATCGATAGATAGATAGATAGATGTAGGAGTTAGCTTAGTTATAGAGATAGTGTGTAGTGATTCAGTTTTATAGTGTGTTTGTAGGCCTAGGCCTTTGTGTTATTAGATATTCCATTTAGTTAACAATATAACAAGACATAAAAATAACAAATTTAAGTGTCTCAGGGCCAAACGATACCCATACCAAAAATAAAATCTTTGAAATCAGTATCGATATCGGTACCGATATCGATATCAATACCGATTTCCAAATGTTCGGCCAAACTGAAATCTGCCAAACCGAACCCAAATTTGGTTCCCGAACTGAATGACCAAACCCGAACTCAGTTCCTGAACTGAACGGCCAAACATTCAAACTGCGTTCTGTTCGCACATCCCTAGCGCCCACGTGTCCGTGTCCCATCAACTAGGTTGTGTGCAGCCTCTTGTACATACAGCTCCGCCAGCACTGTTGGGTTGAGGGCGAAAAGCCGAGAGAATTCAGAGGAGTGACTGCTTTCTGCCCCTCTCTTCGCTCATGCTCTCATTGGCATTCACATAATATCCGCCTTAAGAGTTCAATGTGCACCAAGTTCAGACATGCATCAGCCCAGCTCATCCTGTTATGCAGCACATGCCCAATGGCAATGCTCGCTCTTCAGAACCCTTTGCCATCTCCAGAGCAACTTCCACAGGCTTTTCATTGTAGGGGCTATGGCTCAGAACAACAGCCAGGTAACTATGCTAAGTAAATGTACCTTGGGGAGGTGGCGGTTCTTGTAAGGAAACCCGGGTTTGTTTTATGTAGCCTGTAAGGAAATCTAGAGGAGCTCTGGCGAGCCATGGTCAAATGATAAGAATTCTAGGCTTATAAATATGACTGGGAATCCAGCTTCCTAGTTTGGCTCACTTAATCTAGATAAGAATATTTGAAAAGTCTCTCAGAGTGCTGACAACGGGGAAGAAGTTTTATTTGCATCATTTTCCACAGTTGTGTTCAGCCATCACATACCAGAATACGGTGAGCTTCTTTGTAGGACCAGCAAGATTTAAGAATATCTTAGTTCCACTACCAGTGTATTAGGAAACCTGTCATCACCCCTGAAGAAGCCTCTTTATTGGGCGAAATGTCAGGTGCATTTTGTGTATTGTTTCCTGGGTTTATTTGTGTATTGTTTCCCTCTGTCTTTTGGTGTTTGTTATTAAATTGGGGAGCATTTTATTTGTAGGTAGCAGATTTCTGTTGTTTTGTTTTGATCTTACTTCTACTATATATCTTGTGTCTGTACATGTAGATTACATTTCCCAGCATGCTTCCACTGCCAGACAGCATTATAGAGCTTGCTCCGAGAGACTCACATTAGAACAGCTTCTCCACACCACCCATAGTAGCTTACATAGCCCCTTACAATCTTCAGCCTATTTACCCTCACAATACCTCTTTCCACAGTAGGGTAATGCTGCCATCTTGATTTTACATATGGAAACTGAGGCCCTGAGAGAGTAAGGCTCTGGGCACATAAATAATTTCTTACAGTAGTTTATCCCTACCCCACCCCAATGATACTATCTTGTGAGTTGGTTTATCACTGTAAAAAAAATTCATATGACTGCTGGGGTCCAGGGATTAAGTTACCTCTCAGTGTATGTCAGGAAGTTATACCCCTCCCCCTCCAGTAAAAGTCAAGAACAACAGTCACACAGACAGTTACAGGACAATCCTCCACCAATAAAGTCAATGGTAAAATGGTGGAGGATTGTCCTGCCCATGTATGGCAACTCATCCCCTGGGGTAAGGTATCACATAGTACCCACAGGGGAAAAACAAACAAACCCATTTATATAAACACATACCCTAGGTGACTTCTGCAAGTCACACAGAGAACTGAACTCCAGTCTCCAGATTCCCAGCTAGCACCCTCACCATCACCACTAGACCAAGAATGGAGGACCTTTTCCCTCCCGTAGGCTACTTTGAAAATTAGTACAAGCTCTGTGGGTCAGATAGGAATTGGGGATGAGAGTGCTAAGGATGTGGGGGAAACAATGGAGGCTCCAGATCATGAATGTATGCTGTAGATTCAGCTCCTATACTTGTGTGCATGCTCTCTCTCCAGTCTCATCCCCTCAGCTCAGTATTTCAGTTCTTAGGAATAAGGGCTGGATCCAAAGGCCAGAATTGGAAAGGGGCCAAATAAAAAACAGCTGTGGGCCAGATTTGGCAACTGAGACAGGGGCCAACCCCACCTGTGCATTAGACCACCCTCTTGTCATATTGGATGTACTCAACACTCTAAGCATTCCACAGAGCTAAATATTAAGCACACTGGTTTGCTCTACATACGCAGTACATCAGACACCTGCCTCTTCCTTCCCAAAATTACTTCATTTCATCTGTCCCACTTCCAAAATCCTCTAATTCAATTGAGAAAACAAAATTCTTTTGATCTTTGATTGCCTGCTAATTCATAATTGATAGTTCAACCTGGGGGGGGCAGGAGGGGCGGAACTCTCCACCACCATCAGCTTTTCTTTTTCATATGTCCTCATGGTTCAGTTATGCAAAAACGCAACTCTTGGGACCTGACTACAATCCAAAATGTGAGTCAATAGGGGACAAAGAAAAACCCAGATTGGATTATTCCAGCTCTAAATCTCTAAAAGCATAAACACTGTGAAAACAATACTCTCAGCACTGAACTATTCTGTTTGTTTTCTGAGCTGTTGCTTCGTAGCATTCTCAAGACAACTGTTAACGTCTTCAGTGCAAATATAAATAGAAAGAAATATTTGCCCCTTTTATAGTTTTGGCAGGTTATTTCCCCCACTTGCTGTAATTACCTTATTTTGTACACTGCACTGACACTGCATGCCATCCAATGGCCTACATGGCAAGCAACAAAGAAGGAATAATTAATGAAGTCATTTTGTCCTTTTTTTTTGAGAAAACAAATTGTCATTCCTTTTTGAAGATGTATAAAATTATAAATGTTAAGAATGTGATAATTCAGTAGGAAAGGGGGAGGGGCATGATAATGCACAGACATCTCTAAGCCCATATGTATTTTTCTACCAAGAGGGTTTGTTGATGGCTGTTTTACACAATGCGGAACTTGGCTAAGATGTCACACGTCAGAGGTATCTCAGATGCACTATAAACAACTAGGAGGTTCTTACATGCCACCACAGTTGGACTCTCACTTGAGAAGGACATACATCCTTCTTTCTTAGATCTCACAAAACATGATTAAGTGTAGGCCAACCCCAGAAGCCTAAAGGCTTAATAAATGCCATTAAGCACAGATTAGAAAGAATGTAGGGAGGATATAGATCTCCAGGCTACCTTAGCATGGTGAAAGAGCATAGGCACATGTGAGCATAGCCTGCGTTTTATATTGAGGCAGCTGAAATTAGAGTAGCTTCTGAACCCTCTGGCCACAATCCCAGGAGCTCCTCTCCTATGCCTGCCCCCAACAGCATTGCCTTCCCCACTAACCAATGTCCCAGCAACCCAGTTTCCTGTGACCTTTAATGGCCTCTTCATAGCCCATCATCTCTACCACTTTGCATGATGCGCTGTTGGTTCCCGCCATCATGGCTGAGGCACTATTATCCTCTGACGGACTTTCTGCCAGCAGCACCAACTGGAAGACACCTGCCATGCTCCACTTCTAATGCACAAGTCCCATGCTCTCTGATGCTGTCTCCTGATCCCTGCTGGAGGGAAAGCCACCCATGCCTGAGATCCCAGGTGGCAGAATGGAAGCAGGAGTGGGAGGAGCCATGAATGGAGTATGCAGCCCCACACAAGAGGCGAAGGAGGAGGCAGGCCTGACCTTTAATAGGGCCATCAGGGGCCGTGGCCTGGGCCCTGTGGTCAGAGGGGGCCTCACAGGGACACCAGTCCTGGTAGCCTTAGGACTGTTGCTCCTGCGGCACTAGGATGAGCTATTTCCACAAAGCCGTCTCCCCACTTGCAACTCTCAGGCCCTGGGCTGGCTACTTCCTGTGGGGCTCTGACCCCACATCCCCTCACCTCTAAGCAAAGTCCCCTAATTAGGATGGGGGGGGCTGCAGTAATGGGGTTAAAATGGTGGGGGGCTATGGAGGACAGGGCCATGAGGACCCACATTTTATTTTCAACCTGGGCCCCACATATTTTAAGACTGACCCTGGAAGGAGGTGGACACCAGCACTGAGCAGCAGGAAAGGACCTAAGGCAGACAAGTCACGTTTATGAGGGATTACATTCAGGGGCAGCAGGGAGTAGGAGAACTGCTTCGCCCCATCCCTTTATGACATGACCACACCCCTTTTCCAAATGTCATGATGCTCAGACACAGCAGAGCCAGGTGGGAACTACAGCCCCTTCAACTCTCCTCACAGCACCCCCTCCTATATCTTAGGGCAAATTCACAAGAGTGTCTTCTCTCACATTTTAAATTTCTTGTGGGACAGAACAATTGTGCCTTCTCTCATCACGTTCCTCTTACTTTGAATTTTGTCTCGGGTGATGCTGCTGTGCTAGCAATCGGGTTAGGAATCACAGCTAACAATCAAGTGCTGCAGGGCTGTCCCGTGTCTCTCAATGAGGGTGGCGGACTAAAAGAGGGGAGCGTTCCTTCTCACATTACAAGCAATGCGCATGAGGAAGATAGCTCCATTTTTAAACCTCTGTTTGCCTCTTTGTTCTTGCGGGTCATTTGCGGACACATTTTCCAGTCTAATCTTTTCACACAATCAAAAAACCCCTGGGGGAAACAGAGTGGGCTTTCATCACCTGTGAATGAGTCCAAACGGGGCTCTCTTTGATATACTTGCTTCTAATTCCTGCCCAGAATTTAGGCACCTTAGAACTAGGGTTATCATCTCCCTCTGGGACACAATTCAGAGGAGGCAAGACTCTTTACCATGCCGCCTTTCTAACATGGCTGCCCTGTGGCCTCAGGCCAGGCCTTAAGGCAAGACAGCTGCCCAGGACTGGGGGGCGGCAGGAAGCTCCAGCCCCAGTCAATGCTTCTTGTGGGGTGTGGACCTACACCTGTTAGGGTGGCCAGATATGTAAGTTTTAGAGGACACATAAGAAATACAGGTTGCAGGGCTGCATTGGAGCCAATGCAACCCTGCAACCTGTATTTATAGAGCCCTGCAACCCGTATTTCTCATGGTTTTTCTAAAATTTGCATATCTGACTGCCCTAACTCCTGTCCCTGGGTGGGGGGTGGGACCAGAGTCTTAGGGTGGCCACCTATGCAAATTTTAGAGGACACTTATGAGAAATACAGGTTGCAGGACTGCATGGACTTCAATGTGTCCTCTAAAATTTGCATAGCTGACCACCCTACAGAGTCTCCAGGTGAGGGGGGCAAGGGGCCCCGAAAGTGCCTGCCCCACAGCTGCCCTCAGGAATGGCAGCAGTGGTGGAAGCAATGTGGAGTCCTGTCATAACACCTGATGCTCCCATGTCACTTTCTGCCAAACCATACCTTCCTAGGTTGCAACCTGTCTTTTTCATAAGTGTCCTCTAAAATTTGCATATCTGGCCACCCTAGTTGGGGACCCTGAGGGGTGCACTGCTCGTGCCATTTGCAGATGAAGTTGTGATTCCAGGCTATATTTGATTAATTCTCCCTGTGTCTTTGTTATTGTCTGAAGCTATGGAATTATAATTAAGTCTCAAAGTGGGGTCACAAAGTCAAAGATCTGCAGGAACCACTTCAACAGACCAAGAAGGATACAGTTCTCAGTTACACAGCACTAATTTGTATCCGCCTATTAATTTGCTCTCTCAATCCTAGCCCCTAACACCACCCTTCATTTTACTTGGAGCTTGCTTTCATGAACAGTGTAGCTCCTCTGGAGAAATCACCCTGCATTAACTACATCCCCCCCAATTTTGTTCCCACAAGCAGGAGGGGACTAGGGTGGGACTACTATAAAATAGCTCTTCCCTTTTCCCGAGTCCCCTGCTTGATGAACTTACAGGGAACTGTCAACAGGGAGAAATTTAACAAACATTCCATGAGGCAAAAACTTTATTTTTCCCTTCCACAAATAAATTAGTGAGGGGGAGGGCGTTTAGAAATGTTAGGTTGATGGGATAGTAGTGGGTTGATGGGACAGGATATTGTTCCCCACCCCCTACTCATAATTCCTTCTGAAGTAGGAACCTCTCTCTAACCTCACTTCTTTGCAGAAGTAAGTACTTTATCCTCACTTTAACTCTCCTTGCCCATATGAATGCAGGGGAGACTTAAGTGAGTTAGGGGGTACTTACCTTCCAAAAAAATATTTGTGAGAACAAGTACCCAGATTCAAGTCTCTAATTCTTCAGACATTGCTCCTTCCATCTGCAATCTTTTATCTTTCCCTCCAGCCTCTGTGTTGCTATCTGCTCAGTAGTGTCTCTTTTTTAAAATTGAATTTAACTTTATTTTATCATAGGCTCCTGGTCACCACAAATGCACCTCATAAATTTTAATAATTCACACTTCACTCCAATGACTACAAGTTTAATAAACTTTTTTTTACTAGAATACAATCATTTCCTCTAAGCAGAGAGGCTTAGAGGGGCAAAATTACAATAATTACAACTGGTTGTGTCGTGCATATGTTTAATAATAAATAACCCCCACTACCCTGACTTTTATAATTTGGCTGATTTGCATAAAAGACCTGCCATTTTACCCATTGCCCTTGCTTTACCTGAAGATGCTAGTTTTAATTGGACTGAATATTCAGTACAATTAAAGTCATTATTCATATGTTAAAGCAAGACACGCAAACAAAACAAAGAACCCCAACCCATAAGCAACAGCGTATATCCAACACTCCAGCTATGGAATCCAGTGATAAAACCCAAAAGAAGTTGACACAAATGGTTCTAAAAACCATGTTGAGCTTATAGGGCAACAGATTTACTGCTCCTCTATAAAAGTGCCTCATTCAGATGCTCAAGGTCATCTTGGAGTTGTATATGACAATGTCCAAACCTGCTGCATACAACTATTGTCCATGAACCACAACCACGCAAATTTCCAAAGTAATTTCATAGCTGAAAAAGGGGTTGTTCTGCATTGACAGACTGTAACGGGACACTGGGCTGTGCAAAATAGATTTTATTTACAATACGAGACAACAGTATCTGCCATTTCTACAATCCCTTTCATGCAAACCTTTCTTGGGATGCTATGCAATCCCCACCTGATGCTCAATTTAGCAGCAATTGGGAGCAGTTGAGAATACAAAAGCTTCTACAAACAAAATCCAATTATCTTCAAATGTCAAATATAATTATAAATGCATGTGTGGGGGCTAGGTAGAATGTTAACTCCGCCTCCTCCCTAGACACCAGCACTGAAAGGCAGGCTTAAGGCACAGGTGAAAGAAATTCAGGTAATATCATTATCATCTGAGCATCAAGTAGACTCTGAATGTCATTTGGTACCATTTGGCACGGTCCAAATCCAGAGGTGTATAGTTAAGTCTCTCCCAGGAGCAGCTCATAGAGCAGATTGCAAGCCAGGCTCACGGCATGCTCTGTAGACTCCTCTACTCCATGAAAAAGTATTTTGTATTCATCAGTCTTCACTTAGCACTGAATACCATCTGACAGAATGGCTGGCTGGCAGGCACTGCCAGCAGAGTGCACTGGGGAGATGGAGTTCACTTATCCACATAAGCAATCTGTAGCAGCTCCTGATGTTTTTTTCCCCTTCCTGTGATATTGTAATCTTATTTATTATTATTGAATCCTACCTCTTCTATCAAGCTTTCCCTAGCTCCTTATCCTCATAGATTGCTCATTTATACTTCTCCTATGCTGTCTTATCCTTCAGGATCTCCCAACCCCCTTTCTCCCTATAACCAAGATAAACACATGTACCTGCAACATCTCAACTTCTTGAATATATCCCAGTCTCTCCCCTTTGCTCCCCTCTTGTCTCCCTCCTTGCTCATCCTAGATTGTAAGCTCCTGCCCCCGGGACCTGTCTCTAATCACAACTTGTACCTTATGCTCTCTTACCTCCTTATGGAGCTAGAGCATACGGTTTTGCTGACTATTTTACCCAGGCCAAACTCCCACTAATGTCAAATGGGTGTTTTGCCTGAGTGATTACTTGGTATCAGCCTTATTTGTTTCACAGAATCCTCCCGAGCTTCTGGGATCAGGTCATTGTTTGTGCTAGGTGCTAATCGAACGACACATGCTTCTTTCCACAAACATTTACCAAGGGTTGCTTGCTAGTGAAGAAGAAGAAAGGTAGCTCAAGTGAGAGAGAAAAAAAACCTCCCCAACTAAAGGAAGGAACCCCAAAAAAATGGAAACAAAGAAGGTGGAAAGGAGAAAATAAAATCTATTCTTTAATGTATAATGTACAAAAAGTACGCAATGGTCTGCTAGGCAGATGCAACATTCAAAATAACGATATGTTGTACAGCACCTCACAATTTGTTATAAAGACGTCCCACCAATAGAAAGATGTCTAATACATACAAACCCCCGTGGAGGAAACCCAAACGCGTTTCGAGGACCAGCCCATTTCTCAATGGGATAATAAAATTAAAATTGGACGCATATATTTGTGCGTGAAGAGCTATTACCTAAAAAAAGAAAAAAAAAGAAACATGATAAGATGCAATTGCATCATATACACAAACAAAATAACATGCTTGAAAATATAACCTCACAAATATCCAGCTAGTGCTACACCACCTTGCTGCTGGAGCTGTGTAGGTGCATTCACATTAACAAGGGGAATTAAAAGAAGGATTATTGTGATTAATATAGCCATGTGCGGATGTGCATAATACAGGAATAGTACAGAGTGACTACACTCCTGTTAAAACTGGAGTGACTTGTCCAATACTCGCTCAGGGCTGGCCCTACCGAATGTGGGAAATGTGGGAGAGGTGGGGCCTCTGCCTCTCTCTCACTCCCCCTGGTCGAGACAGCCAGGCAGCAGAGGGGACCAGAGGAAGTGAGGAAGAGGCAAAGGCCCCGCCTCTCCCACACTCCCTACAACTTCCGGTGGCAGCAGGCTGCGTGGCATCAGATTTAATCTGCCGCTGCTGCGCCCGCTGCCACCGGAGCCTGCCGCAGGGAGCAGACCCGGCGCGGGGCCCAGGATGGCGAGGAGCGATGCCACAGTGATGGATGGGGAGGTAAGGGCCCCGAAATGGCTGGGTTTGGGGATGGGCGGAGGGAAGTGCCCCTCCGCCCGTCCCTGAGCCCAGGCCCAGGTAGCGACCCCTGAGCAAACTATAATTCTCCCCAAAACAAATTTCCTACAGAGATTTCCTGTGCTTCCAGTGCCAGCCAGCAGCTCCATGCAATCAGCCCTTGTAGAGGTATTTTGGCACTTAGGATCCCTGTGCTGGCTGGAAAATCAAAATTGAAAAAGAAAAAAAAAAGCCAGCATCAACTTGTCTGAACTTTGGTTCTAAATCTGAACAAGGATTCCACAGCAGGCAGGGGCCTTATTTCATCCAAACCAATTCACTAGCCTCCAGTTCCAAATCAAGGGGACCTGTGGGTCAGAGAATTGAGTTGGAGCTTGGCAGCAGAAATTGTTGGCTTCTGGTTTTGGAAGGAGCATATTCCTTATTATTTACCTAGATGGTCTATTTGGGCAGAAAGCAGTTTTGACTGAGTACATCCCACCCCTCACCTGTAATTCACTTGGAGAAAACCATCAGTCAGAAGTTACCTAGTAGTAACTAACTACAGACTATAACTGTGATCCACAAACCACTTAAGCTGGAGTAGTCCCCTTGAAGCCTCCTGTAGGCTTTAGTGGAGCTACGCTGGAGTAAGTGGTTTGTGGATCGTGGCATATACCTTTGAGTCAGGTCTGGCCTTACCACAGGGTGACCCTGGGCCCTGCTCTTTCTGGGGACCCCACAGTGTTCCCTGTTTCCACCAAAGCAAGCTGTGGGGGCCCCACTGCCTCACAATGGGGCCCCAAAAGTGACCACCTTTAGGGCCCCATGAGAGGTTCCTGTGTAACTCATGAGTGCATGAACACAGAGGTTGTAGCTGAGTTGTCAAAGCATTCGGCCTCCTCTGGGATTTGCCCCCAATTATTGCCCTGAAGTGATGTCGTACAGAATTCCTTGAAGTATGTGTCCCCAAAGACAGGGTCTTCTAGCTCCACAGTGCTCCAACCTACTCCCAGGTAGCCTGTCTCTCCCCCATGAGATCGTCCATTTAACTCCTGCACAAGAAGTGAAATGAAATCAAAACTACTGGAAGTGAAGCAGTGAGTGCAGTTCATCTGCACACAGCATGTCAAAATGAAGCACAGGTAAGGTGGCCAGATCTGAACATTTTAGAGGACACATGATAAATACAGGTTCCAGGGCTGCACTGGCGCCAGTGCAACCCTACAACCTGTATTTATATAGCCCTGCAACTTGTAAAATTTGTATATCTGGCCATCCTGGGCGCAGGGTATCTAGGAACAAATGGACTGTCTTTTCATTCAGGATCCTCCTCTTCCCCTTGTAACTAAACTAACGACTAACCACGTGAGGCTGCAACCTGTCAGCTTCATGAAAGTATCCCTGGCTCCCCTCTTCCATCTTAGACTGTAAGTCCATTGGGACAGGGACCAATCTCTAATCATGATGGCTTACTACTAGGCATATTGCTTGTGCTATATAAATAACAAATAATAAATAATAATTATACCTTTTAATTTTACCTTATTTTCCACACCCATGATAAAGCCTATTAACAGCTAGTATGAAGTAGCCTTCTCCCTATAAACATGGGCCGACCTTGATCTTTTGCAGGGACAGCTGCATTTGTCAGGAGCAGAAGGAAGAATCTTCACTAAAACAGCAATTCTATAAAAAATAACGCTGTTAAAAAGAGCTTTTTAGAGAATTAAATGTTTTCCTTAAGCAATTTTGATCCAAATTTTTGCATTTCAAAAAACTTTTCCATTTCTACTTTAAAAAAATAAATATTCCTGTTTTCATTATCTTTCCGCATTTTCATCTTTTTTTAAAAAAAAAAAAATTCTGGTTTTGAAGGGACGGAGGTGGGGAAATATTCACGCAAACAAAAGAAAGTTGGTTTAAAATAATGCCGAAAAGTCCCAAAAGAAGAAAAACATTTTCATTTTGAATAATATAAAATGGAAATGTTAATCATTTCAGAAATCCACCAAAAAAATTAAAATTTCAGAAAGTCCTACAGTTTTTAAAAATGAACTTTAATGCTTCTGGTAGCTACAGTGCTGATCAAACTACCCCTCAGATCATTTTGTCCAATGCATTTAGAGAATGGTGTGGTCCACTGGATAGCGTGTAGGATTTGGAACTGGGTGATTTGGGTTCAAATCTCACCTCAGCTCCTGACTCTCAGCCTTTGCTTCCCATCTGAAAAACAAGAAACAGTTGCACTTACCTGCCTACCTCACAGGAATGTTGGGAGGATTAGTGAGATCATAACTGTAAAACATTTTGCACACTTATAAATGATTAAAATAAGTACTGCTGGGCCAACGCTGGGGATGGAACTAATGGACTTGCTTTGATAACCCAGCATTGGCTGTAGAAGCGAATCTTTGCTTTCTTTAATGCTTATTTATGCACAGATCAAATAAACACCGTTTCAAGAGCTTTCATTCAACTTTAATGCCGAACTTTGATGTCTCCACCATTCGGAATAATCATTTTTATGTACATTTAAATTTCTTTAAAATCCAACACCCCACATAAAGGACCAGATTCATTTGCAAAACCCAGCATTTCTGCTATTTGAAATCCTTGCATTTTTAATTCATTCCTTATCAGTAGAGTACTTCTAAGGGAAAAAGAGAGAGAACATCTAGTTTTTAATGTCTTGCAGTTGATTTAAATTAATATTTTATGTCAAGATTCAAAAGAGTCAGCTAATGGAAGGGGCTCTGACATTCTCCCGCTCTCTCATTCTCTGCCACGTGCTCTATGAAATGAAATGATTATCTCGCCAACCCCTGATGCTTTGTTCCATGATGAATACCCCAAAGACAAAATTCATATACAATTTAGCCTGCTTAGATAGTTGCAAAAACACTCAAAACCCTTCTGACCAAGTCAAAGAAGTGCACTAGATTAAGACTTAGCCGAAGATATGCCAATTTGTTGCTTAATGCAAATGCAGACTTTTTGTGTGTAGGAAAATTATTGATACAGTAGGATTTTCTCCTTAGTCATGTAATTCTACCCAAAATCCATTCCTAGGAATATCGAGAGCCAGAGATAAGAGCAAAGCTTTTAATGAAAAGGGGCCTGAATTATTTCCATTGAATTTAATAACCACTTCATCACTGTCATGGGAAGAAAGTACTGTATTGGATTCCGTTGCTGACAGCAATGGGGAGCTGGAAGGCAGTCTTCAATTACAAAGATATACCCCTACCCTTTCCCAGCTGAGGAAGGATGGACTATCAGACTCAAGGGGAAGAAAGTCCAAAAGGCATCATGATTACCAAAGACCTCTCCCCTTAAAAACCCCGATCCCGCAGTGTGGTCCAGGCCATGATCCAGTCCAGTGGCAGTAACAGACATTACCTTCCACCAATCCCAGAGCGTGGTTGCGCTAACCACGATTCCGGAGGTGAGGCCAGCCGGAACCGTGGTTAATCTGATTCCCGCCGGAGGTTCACTGGGGTGAACATCTGGCGGGAACCTCTTTAGACGTTATGGACCCTCCTCCACCACAGGGGTTTGACTGTGGTAAAAGGGAGGCCCGTAACGTCTGAAATCACCCCAAGTGACCACAGCTGCCTGGAGCAAAGCAGTTTACCAGGAGAACTTTTTACACACAAAAATTCTGGGAGACGTTCTATGCAGAAGTTCAAAGAGCCAGATGTTTAAGATCTGGGTGAGTGATTTAGACACACAGAAAGTTCAGAATGTAACAGCAAACATGCAGGAGAAATGTGTGTGTAAAAACACCCATTGACTCATTCATTAGAAAAAGGGAAACTTTACAGTAATTAATGTTAAATGTTCAGTTAAACATAACATCTTCTTCAGGCATACATCTCAACAGTCAGTATTTAGGGACACTCCCTCTTTAGGTGGTGAATCCTACTGTCTCTCTTTCCGGGATGTGACCAAGATTTGGGGGTTTCCCTCTCTCTCCAAACAATAAGTTTCCCTCTGGCTTATACAATCAATGGTTAATACAAACTAGGGGTGGGAAAACCGGTAAATCCGGTATCCGATAATGCCAGTACCGGGCGTACCGGCATTATCGGATTCGACCCGGTAATCCGGTCCGGGTACCGGATTCCGGGTACCGGATTTTTTTACATTGCAGCCATTTAAAGTTCATAGCTTGCTTACCTTGCGGAGCTCCGGGTGTGGCGGCGGCGGGCGGT
>QEPC01011131.1:2573761-2588906 GCA_003113815.1 Sphenodon punctatus
CCCCCTCCACGCACCCCGCCGCCCGCCCTCCGAGGAGACGGGCGGGCGGCGGGGCCAATGCGGCCGCCGCGTCTGGCCGATCGTGCCACGGCCCGGGATCCCGCCGGGGATCCCGGGCCGTGGCACGCGGCCAGACGTTACTTTTTGTTGGCCACGGCCCGCGGTCCATTTGACCACGCTTCCCGGGACCTTCCCCCGGCTAGCCCGGGAAGCATGGTTCAAATTGACCCCATGTGGCAATTGAGCGTGGCCAACATCTGGCGCACGCTGTGCAGACGTTCAGGGGCCTTTGGCCCCGCGGGGGGGTTAAGCATGGTTCACTGTGGTTCAGCGTGATCTCGTCACGTCTGAAATCACCCCAAGTTGCCAAGCGATTAAGACTATCAAATGGATAAATCTAGCATGTGGCAGATAAAACAAATACTCATTAAAAATAGAAATCTCTCTCAATGCTGATAGAAACACGTTCCCAGTCAAGGCAAAGAAAGCCCCTAAAGAAAAAAGTAGCCGGTAGAAGAACAGATGGGAAGATACAAGCAAAATAATTCCTTCAAATCTCACTGTTCCAACAAGAAACAAGTCTGGGACTTGAAATGGCACAAGCAGCCTCCAAAAAGGCAATGACCAGCAAAGAAAACAGCACTACAAAGACATCTCAGGTTGCTTCTTTGCCTTGTATTCCAGACATCAAGTGTAAAACTGAAATTAACAGAGATTTTGCTATTTGTGATGGATATTATTTGCTCTTTCATAAGAAGTGCCATTCTGGGCCAGAACAATGGTTTATCAAGTCCAGCATCCTGTCTCTGACAGTGACCATTCTCAGTTGCTTAGAAGTATCTAACAGGCCATAATAGAGTTATCCAGTCCCTGCCATTCAATTCCAAATCCAGGTAGTGTCCCCATACCTACTTGGCTAACAGCCATTAATGGACCTATCCTCTAGGAACGTATCCAATCCTTTTTTAAACTCAGCTATACTACTGATCGTAACAGCTCCTCTGGCAACAAGTTCCATGAGTTAATTGTGTGTTGAGCAAATAGCATTCTGAATATCTGAACATTATTCATGACCAAAACGAATATTCATGACCAATCGAATATTCACATTTTCACATTTTTGGCAGTTTAACTGTAAATAAACTTACTTACTTACTTACTTACTTGCACACATTCACTTTTTCAGACATTCTGGTTTGGTTACATTGTTTAGTTCAGGTTGGTCATTGCTGTTTCAATTACTTCATTTTGGCTATTGAGCATTAAGGGTAATTTCAGACGTTACACGCTCCCAGGTCGCCACAGTGAATCCCCAACTGTGGAAAGCTAGCTAACCCCATGGTTCAGAGAGGCCCCAAACAGACGTGACGGGAGTGATACCACGCCAAGGAAACAGACAGCCAGGTCACAATCTGGGACAGTGCAACAGACGTTACACCGATCCCGGACCGTGGCAAGAACCCCCAGAAGCCACCGGGGTAGGGTGGGACACAGACATGGCCAACAGAGGGCAAAGGAAGCCAACAGCGCTACAAGGCACCGCCCACCCTAGGGAAATGGGAATGGAGGGGAGGAAGGAGGAGAACGGCAGAGCCACACACACACACAACAGGGAGAAGAAAGCCACTGACAGAGCAGAACAGAAACCACACACACACACCAGCGGACACATGCACAGCCGAAAGGGACAGTAACCCAGGGGGAGGCACACAGGGCCACAGAAGGGCACCACAACAATGGGACAGGAACGGACAGACGCCCAGGAAGAGATATGGGGACAGGGCACCCCAAACACCTAGGAGCAGCCGCTCAGAGGGGGGGAAATGGGGAACACTGCACTGGGATGCCCAACGGAGAATGCCAAAGAAAGGGGGGGGGGGCAGAGGTCACTAACGGGCAAGGATACAGGAGGGAGAAGGGGACGGAACATAGCGGGATATGGGGGTAGGCTCCTCAAACCCCAGGGACAGCACGGGCAGCACGAGGCACCCAGCAGCAACACTGGCCACTGAATCAACAGGGGTTCCCACGCCGACAGAGCAGGGTCACAGGGGAAGAGTCAACAAACCAATGAAGTCACTGGAGAGGGCCGAGGCAGGTCCCAACAGCAAGACACCCTGTCCCA
The DNA here is from genome assembly GCA_003113815.1 of Sphenodon punctatus. Lineage (NCBI taxonomy): Eukaryota > Metazoa > Chordata > Lepidosauria > Sphenodontia > Sphenodontidae > Sphenodon > Sphenodon punctatus. The sequence continues at coordinate 2,575,887 of QEPC01011131.1, forward strand.
GATGAACATGCGCGGCCACCAAGGGACCGAGTCCCAAGCCGCGGACAGCTGATGCAGCAACCCTCCCCCAACAAGGGGAAGCTGTTTGTCACAGGCAGGGGAACCCCAGACAGAATGACATGGAGGCATCATGGGGGGGGGGCTGGTCACAGACACAGGCGGGGAGCCAGCGGAGCAAGGGCAGCAAAGGTCCACGGGGATCCCCAGTACACATGTCAGAGAGCACCCAACAGCAGAAGGGGTGACGGGTCATGGAAACAAACCCCATGGTTACCGATGGTAAAGCGCTGCCACACAGATGGCCCCGGGGTTCAGGCTAACTGGCACAGCCGAGCGCAATGGAGGAAACAGATGGAACCGAGACAGCAGCGAGTCCAGATTTGGAACGATGTAGCAGGTCACATAATGGAATGGCCAGAAAGGTGCAGGGAGTGCACAGTGGAGTTGACAGTCAAGGCACAGATGACCCTGGCAGAACCTACAGCCAGCTGCACGGGGTCACAAAGGGGGGCGGGATGGGGTGGCCCAACAGATGAATGTACCGTGGCCGCTGCAACATTCCCCGGCGATAGCCAACCCTGCCATGTGATGGGCAACAAGATAGTAGGCCTCAAAAGGATCGGGACCGGTGAGCCCAACCTGGACCTCAGCATGGGACCACACCTCAGACAGCGCCAGCAACTCGGGTCCTGTGGGATCGGGCAAGGCATAGTCAGCCACAGGGGGCCACGACAGCTGTCCGAGTCTCAATAGGTGGTAATAAAATGCCCCACATGAATGCTGGTAGCCACGGGCCCTGAGGATGCAGCAGAAGTAGGACACAGCAAGGTCAGGGCCTCCCTCCACAAGACAGGTCTGAAAGCTGGACAAGGCACATACAGATGCAGCTGACACCATCTCAGCAACAGACCATGGCACCTGCAACCCCAGCAATTCCAGAATGTGCCCATCCAGAAAGGGACAGAGGTCCAACTCCTCTGCATGGAAACAGCACTTGCAAGTGCTAGCCACATGTCCAAAGCAGCGAAGGCCCGAGCTCAGACACCGATAGGCATCCGGGAGGGTAGCAGGGGAGCTTAGGAACATTTGAACTGGCTGCAAGTGCCACAGGTCGGATAGAGCCATGGTCTGTAGGTTCAGCAATGTTGGCCAGCTGCGGAACCACTGAGCGGGAGCTCTGAAGCAGCAGTATTGACCATGATGCAGCTGGCAGAGGGTCTGATAAGTAAGGAAAGAGGGGCTCCACAAACCACAGGAGGCAGAGGAGGCAACCAGGGGAGCTCCAAGGACACGCGATAAGGGTACAGGCAGCACAATGGGATGGTTAGGAAGCGAGGCGTGGGGAGCGGACACAGCACAGCTGCAGCAACAGAATCCTGGGGAGGGCCTACATACAGACAGCTGTGTTGAGCAGGCAACATACATTCACCCACACAACGCCCTCACCTAGCCACCTACATGCCTAAACCACAGCCCCGCCCCCCTGCACCTGAGCAAGCAACACCACAATACCTGCCAGCGACTGGTACCAGGGGGCCCTGGACGTACAGGTGCAGCCCCCTGGTATGGTTGAGCAGCCCTGTGCCACCCAGACCACCCGTTAACGTAGAACCCATGACCAATTGGTGATGCACCAAGGTGCAGGCCCAAAAGGACAGCCGCTGGCGTGTGGGCGTGTTCCTGCCACAGGCCCCTCATAGCGTGCCGGAACCCACATCACAATGGCAGGAGCGACCATCTGAGCAGTGTGCCTAACCATGCCTGGTGTTCTAGGGACACTTACCTGCACAGCTCCTCGCCAGTACCAGCCATGGATGCCAACCAGTGGGGTGCCCGTTGGCTCTTACTGGAGGTCATAGCTGAGTGGAACCACCAGCACACCGCGCTCCTGTGGGTCCAGAGCTGCTCCAACTGTACACAGGTGTCTGGGACTACCTGGCCTGGTTTGCTGCAAGCAGCCTGCTTGCCCACCACAGGCGCCGCCGCATCCAGGCCATGCGCACGACACGCAGGCTGTCTGGGGTTTACCGCAGGGCTGTGCTAATTGCACGCACCCGTCCAGCTCAGACAAGCAGCTCTTCACCACTACTGGAGGCGGGTGGCCCTCCTCAGTGCAGTCATGTGCACTATGCCCACCCAAAGGCACCTCTGGGCTGTGCACAGGACCCAGCAATGGTGGGAGGGGGCCCTGACATGATGGGACGATGCTGCTTGGAGGGTCCACTTCAGGATGGATTGGCGTACCCTCCGGCGACTAGCAGAGCTCCTGCAGCCCTGGCTGGAGTGACAGCACACCCCCATGTGGTCCCCTATACCTGTCATGCAACGGGTGGCCAAAGCGGTCTGGGCCCTGGCCACCCTGGATTCCTGCCATTACGTGGCGCAACACCAGTGTGGGCCTGACAACCGTCACCTGCATCATCCATGACTTCTGTGAGACTGATCCAGCTCATGGATCAAGAGGCTGTGATGGCCGGCTTTGAGGCTTCCGGGTTCCCAAACTGCCTGGGCACTATCGATGGCACCCATGTTGGGATCCTCCGTCCCACATACGATGATGCAGCCGAGTACATCAACAGGCACAGATACCATTCACTGCAGCTGCAGGCCATGGTAGATGACCGGGGCTGGTTCACTGACATCTTCACCGGCCACTCCGGCCACAGCCATGATGCCCGAATCCTCGCCATCTCCCCCCTCTTCACGCGGATGTACAGGGGGGACTATGCTAGCATGCGGATGACCTGGATTGAGGGGGTATTGATGCCCCCCTGCATAATTGGGGACCCAGCCTATCCACTGATCCGATGGCTCATGAAGGCCCATCCAGTGGCCAGGAACCAAATGGAGTCCATGTACAACACCCAGCTGTGTACATCAAGGACCGTGATTGAGAGGACCTTCGGTGCCCTCAAGCAGAGATGGAGGTGCCTTGCTGGGCACCTGGACTACTTGGTGGAGACCTCTGCACTCGTAATAGGTGCCTGCTGCATGTTGCACAATATCTATGAGACCAATGGGACAGCTCTGGGGTATCCCATGCCACAGCAGTCAGCTGGCCCGGTCCCGCTGTATGTGAATGAGGTGAACCCCAGGGAGTACCATTATGCTAAGCGGATCAGAGCAGTAGTTACTAGGCACATATCATGGGTGCCCTGACCCTGAGGCTACCTGGGTGCCACAGAGATGTCTGGCCTGTGGATCCCCAGTAGTTCCCAGTGCCAGCGAGCTGTAGCCCCATACCATGTCCCATAGGTGTTCCCTCCCCTCTGGGTCATACAAGGTCATTGCCCCATTACCCCGGGGTCCATGGTGTGGTACCCGGCATAGCCGTGCCCACCAGGCCCATAGCCTGTTCCGCTACACGAAGGGTCCCCGCACAGCTTACCTAAGAACGACAGACATGATGGTTATAGTGTACAATGGTGCGTTTATTTTATTTACAGTGCCCTCTGTGCCCTACTTCCCCCTCCCCTTACTCCTTACCCCCGACCTGTCCTGATTCCTGGGTTGACCTCTCCATCGCCTGGCAGGCGCCTCCGTGGCCTGTGAGCTGCCCTTTCCTCCACTGGCATCCCCCTCCATCAATTCCTGGCTTGGGCCTGGGTCCTGGCTGCCCTCTGTGGCCAGTGTTGGGGGCTGGACCGGGGCCAGTGATGCCTGCTGCTGCTGCACCTGTCTGGGCGGCTGCTGCCGTCGCATCCTCTCTGGGATGGGCAGTCGCATTCATGGACCCTGTGGTCGGGGCTGCACCAGGTGCTTTGGGATGGGCGCTGGCTATGGGATGGGTGGTGGGTGCGGGGCTGCAGCCGGTATGGTGCCCGGGGGTGCAGCTGCAATTATGTATGCGCTCATGGTTCCCCTGTGGAGCAGCAGCGAGGTTCTGATCTCGAACGATTGATCCAGTTTCCTGGAGTGCTCAGCACACACGCGGTCGATGGTAGCTGTCAGGCGCTCAAATGCCTCCATTTTTCAGGTGTAGTCCCGTCTCTCCAGCCTCCTCTCCTTGCACATCTCGGCCACCAGGTGCCTGTCCCGTCCCTCCACCTGCTGCACGACTCTGTTGGTTGCCGCCTCCATCCTGTCTATAGATGCAATCATTGCCTCCCCCTGCTCCATGCTCGTACGTAGGATCTCCTCTGCGAGGTCCTCCAGCCGGTGGCATACGCATGCCCTGTGTTCGCGCATCCACTGAACCGGTGGCACAGGTCCCTCTTCTGCCTGGCCTGGCTGCGCGGGTCATGGGTCTGTAGGATACAGGTTAGGTATGCTCGGTTGGGCACCCATTAGCTGCAAGTTTGCCTCCCCTGATCAGTGCTGGGGGGTGGGGGCTGTGATCCTGTGTGGGAACGGGCATGGTGCTGTTACATTGGGGTATATGTGTCCCGTCCCCCATGTCCCTCCCACCCCCCCATCCAGTGGACCCCGTCCCTTCTGCTTCCCTTCCTCCATGTGTTCCACCACTCCAGGTGACCTTCCCGCTCTGTTACCTCCACGCCTGCAGTAAGGGCGGGGTGGTGGTGGGTTCATTCAGTTCCCTGCCTGTTGGTCCCCCCCTCCTCCCACAGCTGTGTCTCTGCTGGCCCCAGTGTCTTCCACACCCTGTGCCTACCTTCGATGTTCGTCTCCGAGTCCTCCATTGCCGCCTGCTCTATGGGGCTCTGCTCTGAGTGCTCCCCACATGTCCACTGGCTCAGGGTCACCAGTGTGTCATCATTGGAGGCCCCCAACCCAGACAGAGGTCATGGGCTCCCCATGCCTGTCTGTGATGGGGGTTTGCTGCTCCCAGAGGTCCCAGGCTGTTCTTCTTGGGGTGGGGGAGGGGGGGCAGTGGTGTGTGTGGGTGCTGCCATGGGTGGTGGTACCTTCTCCCATGTCAGACCCTGTACCATGGTGCTCCCTATCAGTCTGGGGCCCATGATGGAGCCCTTCATATGCAGAATCCGGTCAAGGGCATCGTAATAGGTCCGTGACCCAGACCTCTGGTTGTTGTCCTTAATGTTCCTGTAGTCCCTCTTTAGCTCCTTGGCCTTGGACCTGCATTGAGCTGCAGTCCTGTGGTATCCTGCCTCTTCCGTCTCCTGGACTATCTGGTCGAACACATGCTCGCTGCGCTTGTTGACAGCGAGTTCCACCTGGTTTTCAAGGGACTCCCAGACCTTTATGAAGTCCTGTGTCTCCTTTAATCCCCACTGACCCCCTCTCTGGTACTTCCATTTCCCTGCTGGCCCCTCTGGCTCCGGTGCCGCCTCCTCCTCCTCCTCCTCCACCACCTCCTCCCTGCTGGTGTCCTGTGGGGGTTCCGGCCCTCGGGCTCTTTTATCTGTCTGTTGGGTGCTGTGCATTATCCGTTCCGGACCCCACCTCCCATCCTCCCTCCATGGCTGTCCACTGCCCATGCACCCCCCCAGCCATCCCCCCACCCGTCGTGATGTCCTTATCCATTTGCAGGGGGCCTCCATCCCCTGTGGGTCTTGCGAATTCTGCTGCTGCTCTTCCTCATGCTCCATCGCCATGTCGTCTCTCTTCCTGTTTTCCATTGTCTTACCTCCACGTTCCCCTGCTGCTGTGTGCCCTTTAAATATCCCTCCTTGTTCCGTTTGTTGGTCGTTGCCTGGCAGTGATGCTGCGTGCATTCACCACGGCTGGAAATCATTCTGTTTGATCCCACCTGGCGGTTGCCGTTCAGACATTACTTTTGGCCATTTCCTGGTGGGAATTGTGTTGACCACGGTTCTGAACCTAGTCCTGTCCCAAGCTCCAGAACCGTGGTTGTCTTTGGCCCCTACCGGTGATTGACTGGCATGAACATCTGGATGCCTCTGAATAGACATTCACGGCTCTTTGGCCACACTGGGGGTTTGTCTGTGATTCAGTGTAGTTGACTGTGATCTCATAACATCTGAAAATACCTTAAGAGTGCTGAAACGAAGTAACCAAAATATCAAATAGACCAGCCAAAAAAACCCAAACCAGGATAACCAAAATGGATATCCAACAAATCAAGAGCAAATAGTGGTTCATCTCTGCTTTGACAGATCTGAATCAAATTGGGTGAACTTGGATATTGTACTTGCTGCAAATATTTGTTTAATCTCTAATCAAGGGCAAGCTACTAATGTAGACCAGGGCTATCAAACTGGCATCCTGAAGGTCAGAAACGGCTTGTGAGAGGGGTCCATCCAGCCTGTGCCTGCCCCTACTCCCTCAAGCATTGCACCTCATGGAATCCTGGAGCAGCAAGGAAGGATGAGAGTTAATCAGCCCTGGTGGTGCAAGTTTCCTCTCTGAAATTCCAGGAACTGTGGGCAGCGTGGCTGCAGTTCCTCCACAGTTGTGTGAGAGCGCGCAACAACCTATTTGTGTGTTTATTGCATTGTAGCCCCCCCTCAATCCCATGGGGTCGGTGGGATAGGAATTTAACTAAATAAATATTAAATGGGCATGTATGCATTTTGTGTGTATGCTAACTTATGCACATTTATGCATATTTAATAGGGCAGGGTTTTGTGCAATCTGGCCCCCCAGTAAAATTTCTGTGAGACAAGCTGCCCCCTCCCCAGCATCCAAGAAATTGAAGAGCCCTAATGTAGATAATAGCTCACCCTGAGGGAGAGTACCCAATTGCAAGGCAAAAAGCAGGGCCAAATGCTTGCTATGGGATGCGAGGCAAGGTTGATGTGTGCTTTCACACTCCCCTGCCCCTTCTGAACTTGGCTAAGTCACTAGTATGGACCTGGCCCTAGGTGAGGATGGGAGCAGACAGGGATTCCTTGATTTTAAATGATATACACCATAGACAATCCCAGCCAATTGTAGCCACTTAAACCACTTGCTCAGTCTTAGAATAACAGAATCTCAAAGAGCTACTCGTACAGCATGATTCGCAAGCTGTTTAGCACCAGATCTGTGTGCCATCCTGAACTCCATTTGCTTCAACGAGATTCAAACCAACGCTAAAGGCTAGCACCAGGGCTAAACAATTTGACGGTTATGCCTTGAAATCCTGTAACAAAGATGAGAGAAGCCATCTGAGAACATGTTCACACCTTCAGAAAAATGCGTTTTAATATAGCGCAAGAATGTAAATGCAAAAAAAATCTTCCCCCCTCCTTTCACACGCAGAACTTTTATTCACATATGTTTGCTCTGCATGTTAGTTAATGCACTTGTCAACCATTCATAGCTTTTCAATCCTGCATGTTTTCCAGCAGTTCATTCCCACAAACATGTCATTCAGCACCTCCCCTCAACCTGCAACCCTCTTTGCACTTCCATGCTGTGAACCCGGAAGGGCAACCTCTGACTTCTTCCTCGTTGTCCCTGGTAAGCAGTTCCCAACTGCTCCTGAGTGAGCTTTTTCTTCTCTCCATAGTTCTATGAAGCAACATGTTTGGGCATCGCTCAAGCAAGGTCAGTGCACTCACAATGATTTGTCCTCCACCATCTTCTCCTCTCCTCCTCTCTCTAGATTACAGTGAGATGGAAAGCAAGACGAGTCACTTCCTGTTTTCCATCTATGCCTGTCTCTATCAGCTGGACTGGCCAAATGCTCAATACATGCTTTCTAAAGCACAGTCTTCTAGTCTTACCGCTCATAATATGCACAATTTAAAAATGTTATTTATTTATTTATTACACTTTTACCCCGCCCCTCTTGCCAAGCAACTCGGGGTGGCTTACAAGATCAAAAAACATAAAATTATATAAATATAAATATAAATCATATAAACACATTATAAAGTTATACTAAAACTCTGCCTGTGCATAAAATATCCTATACCTAAAAATACCCTCACCAACCCAACCCATCCCACCCACCCCCTCCCCCACCAAACGCCTGGCAGAAGAGCCAGGTCTTACAATTTCATTGGAAGATGAGAAGATTTGGGCTAAGGCAAACCTCCACCCTTCTGACACCGAGAACATCCAGATTTTATAACATGTGCACTTGTAAAGGTAGGATTTAGGTGCCTTGACATCGGCATTTTTGACAACTGGTTTAGGGCTGAAACATGTGGAGTGGTTGTAGCAGGGGGTTTTCCCAGGGCCACAGAGCACAGCACTACTGTCCTTAAAGTGCCAGTGCCAGTTGTAGCAGGGGGTGCCAGTTGTAGCAGGGGGTTTAAACTTAAAGTGCCAGTTGTAGCAGGGGGTTTTCCCAGGGCCACAGAGCACAGCACAGAGCACAGCACTACTGTCCTTAAAGTGCCAGTGTCCTGCCTACTCTGGTACCTTAGGACCAAGCCTGTTTTCTCACAGGCTGGCTCCTTGGCATGGGTTAGCTTCCCCCAGACCCATGCACATCTGCACAGCCCACTGACTGGCACCCTCAGCCCCCTCTTAAAGGGGAAGCAGCCGCACAGGACTGCTCCCTGTTAGAGTGGTACATTGCAATGCTCTGAAAAAATGTGCAGAATAGAAAAATGTGGATTTTCCCTGAAAGAGACTTAACTATAGTCCTGTGACCCCAGACAAAGACATGCTACTATATCAAGCAACAGACAGGATCATGACCACATTTCTAGAAGCATGACCCCGGTTGAGCTCACAAGTCATGATTTGGGAACCTTTGTCATACTGTAGTAGAAGAAGAATCGCTACTGGTTTTAGGCCGAGGTCTTCTCCCAAGTCTTACAGACTTTCATTTCCCCTTAAGAACATGCCAATGGAGTGGGCCATGGCTCAGGTGGTAGAGCACATGCTTTGATGTATAAGATCCCAAGTTCAATCCCCGGCATCTCTGATTCAGGATCTCTGGTAGCATGCCTCGGTGAGGCTTCTGTTGGAGAGCCAGATTTGAAACCTTGCTGTTGTGTCAGGTGGTGACAATACTGGGCTAAGATGGACCATTGGTGTGACTCAGGCAGCTCCTTATAATTGCTTGTGTTTGCACAGGTTTGAGTTGTCTTCATTTCACTGACAAATTATTTTCATCAAAGCCTGCTTGCAATACAAATGACAGTCAGATACAATGCCAGAATTATCCATGGCAATCTCCATAACCAATGGTCCGTTTGTTGGCCACCAGCCTGCTTATGCAGTGGGTGACTAATAGCTGTTGTGTTACTGATACTGAACTGCTTGAAATCTTTATTTTGAAAAAAAAAATGAAAATAACATTTTGAAATTTTCAAAATGGAAAAGTTTGTTTTTCAAAAATGGGTGATTTACAAAAATTAATTTTTATAGGTTTCAACCACTTAAAGTAAAAACCGTTTGTTTTTCAATAAAGTGTTTTTTAAAAACCCAGAAAAAAAACAAAAACAAATTAATTTTTGATACATTCCAATTTCCTGAACTTAGTAAAAATTAAACTTAACACTGAAAATTAAGAATTTCATAAGGAAGAGAGTCATGGTAAAGAATGGAGACAAAATAATTCAGATGCCTGCTTATGCCAACCCCAACGCACAGTGCACAGCTAGAACATGTGTGCTCAGATGCACATGAGGTGCTGCACAGAACAGTCACGTGGGGCAAAAGTGCAACCCCAGCCTATGTGACCCTCCCCGCATGGCTGTGCTACGCGCAGGGCATCACATTTGCATCCGAGTGCATGCATTCTGTCTGCGCGCTGCACCACCCCCTCCACGCTAGCTGCGGCGGGGTTTTGGCGGTGCCTCCTCCCCCTCGGGGAGGAAGGAGGCGAGGACAAGAAGAGCGCCGAGGCGGCGCAAAGCAAACTGGGGGCCGAGCGGTTGCCCAGCAATGGGAAGAAGCGCCCAGGACTCCCGCGAGACCTGGCAGTCTCGGGCGTCATCTTAGGATTCCCCGTTTGCCGCCCCAGTGCGTTGAAGCGGCGAGCGGGAAAAAGATGTGCACCCACCCACCCGCCCCTTTATGGCAACAGTCCGAGTCAAACTGGTCGCCAATTAGGACCGGAAAGGAATTTTCCCCAAGTCTAATTGGCACACAAAAGGCAAGGGGTTTTTTGCCTTTCCCGGAGTGTTATGCTGATTTGGTCTTAGGGCACGACGGAGCTATTTGCGGGTGGTAGGCCTGAAAAGTCGCACTCTTGGCATGGGGCTGGATTAAAGTTAATGGTTTAAACATTATACGAGTTAGCATAGGATGGTTAGAAAACATCTCCCTAAGAGATGGACAGGACAGGCATAGCCGCACAGAGTGGCCCAATGGCATGGTCAGCCCAAGGGTGAGAGGCGAACGGCCGGACCCGCTGGGAGGACCATGTGCCAAGCAGTAGGTCATGGTGCCCTCACCCTTGTTTAACCCCAAAGGGGTANGCAGGGCGTAAGTTACAAGTTTGGGGAGTTAGGCCACAGGAGGTTTCCCTTAGAGTTAATATAAGGACGAGGGCCGGATGGCATAGGCGTGTTGGGTAGGGTCGGGAACCTCCTGTGGGATCACGGGAGAGAACAGTTAGGGAAGGTAGGAGCCCAGTTTAAAGGGGGAAGTGGGAGGGTTACCCCTTCCCCCTTTTTATGGACTTAAAATTAATAAAGAGTGCTGCCGTTCGATCCCAGAAATGTGTCCGCGTCTTCTTCCGGGGTGCGTCAACAAATTGGGGTTGGCGTAAGCAGGCCACTGGATTGTCCCCATGGTATCTTATGTCTGTTGGTGTGAATATGGAAGCTTTTTACACTTGGAACCAACACAGCAAGGACACTCTCTCTAGACTACAATGGTAACACCACCAGCTTGAGCAGAAGAGCTTGTTCCCAACTGCATCACTCACATTGGCAAGGGGTTGCTCATGCAAACAGTTGCACTGAAGCTACTTCGTGAGTAAGGAGTCACTCATCATCAGTGTTGTCAGGATCTAGCCTTTAATTATGGAAAGTTCCTTTGCTTGGGGTAGATTCTACCACTTTTACAGTGCCTAACCATGGTGTGTCTTCCTACCCGAGGTGAGTACGGGTGACAGAATCAGACCTTTTATTACTAGTGTTTTCAGCAGGTGTTTGTGCCTGTTAATGCCAGCTCCACATCGAGAGCTCTAGGGTGTGCACAGTAGGAGGTAGCATGGCTCATTTTCTCAAGCTGTTCCGTTATACCTGATTTATGGCATGACTGTACTTGTTCTAGCGCATAACCTTGAGCTTGTAAAATACTCAGGGGAAAATTTACTAACTACTATGTTCATCTTAATGTACAATTGGGAATTTTAAAAAGTGAGCAAAGAATAAACATGCCCAAGACACTGGAACATCTGAAATAGCCAATTATGAATAAAAATCCTTTAATAGCTGGTTGGGCGTAGTAGATCTCTCAGTCCATTCTGTTTTTCATTTAATTAAATCTCTCGTTTGCATGGGCAGCAGCGTATTGTAAGGGCTTAAGGTTTTTTTTTATGAAGAGGGAAATAATCCACAGGGGAACATGAAGCACCATCTTCACACCGATTGGCTGTTCGAGCAAATGCAGTTTTCCTTTAGCAGCATATATATCAATGCTTTCATCCCACTCTTGGCCAGTGCATTATTTTGATTAATAACACTAGGCCAAACACTGTTTTACATCCTCCCATTAAAAAGTAGAGATGAGGGGAAAGGAGAAGATAAACCAAGCAACACAGTGATTTAACAGTAGCAGAAACATTTTGAATAGAATGGAGAGAGGAATCCAAGCTGGGACACAGAATCCAAACCTTATTATACATGCTGGAAAAGATCAGATCCAGGCTGGATGAGAATTTATATATTAAAAAAAAAAAGTGGGGGATTGTGTCTGCTACAATAAACTAGACAGGTCACACAGTTTGCTGCTTATGGAGGCTGAGCTTGCAATTTATGACTCATCAGAGCCCACAGGTATTGATTCCTAGAGCAAACAACATTTATATACCAGCCAACCAATTACCTGGTCCTAGCTGTGTCCCCTCTGCCACACACACACACACCCTTCCCTTCCAATCAAGCCTTCATCTCCTGCTGCTAACCACTCTGCCATGGAACCTTCTGGGTCCCCAACCCCATTTCTCTTCACTTCCCTGTATTGTATTGAGTGTGGACATTCTGATGTCAGAGGTCAATTAACCAAACTCCACCATTTCCTGGATGGCTAATTTGCATACCAACATTTTATTGGCTGCAATGAGTCAGTGCTGAGGAAAAAGGTCTAACGTTTTGGCTGGTAGAGCCATTTTGAATTTTCTGATTTTTGCCAAAAAATCAACTTGATTGTACCCATTGATGCCTAGGGTTGCCACCTCTTTCAGGGAAGGAAACTGGACATGTAATAATTTGCATGCATTGTTTCACATACATTTATGCAAATTTTTTAAATGTTTAAGCTGGGCTTATATAAAAGGTAGGGGATAGCTGACTGCCGAGTCATAGAGGATAGATGGGCAGTCCCATAGCACACGTACAGAGGAGATTCCAAGGCAAGAAGACTCAACCTGCTCCCCAGTTGCCTTACAAAGACTCAAGATGTTGGATCATGCTGTTCCAGGTCTCTTCCGCCCTAGGCTGCTTCCTGCCAAGGAGTTGTGCCTGTGCCTCTTATGACTGCCTTTTGTTTCCACTCCTCTTAGTGGGACATGAGGACCCAAGGCTAGAACGCCAACAGGATAAGAGAAGAGCAAAGCCAGGCAGTGCAATTACTACCACAAGGCCAGCAACTAGGGGTGTGCACCAGGCCCCTATGTTGTTTTTGTTTTTCATTTTAGTTATTCAAAAATGCCATTTTTGTTATTGTTATTAACAATGTCGTTATCGGTATCGGTATCAGTAGCGCTTCAAACGAAGATTTTATTTTTGGTATCATTATCATTATCGATTCCTGTGTGAAACAAATATCTATCTAATCTAAGGGAGACAGGGGAAGGGAAAAGGGAAAATATCTATTATCTAATTAATTATCTATATTACTGTTCTAATCTAATATAATTTATGCCTATAATATATATCTATATCTAATCTATACTACCTATCTATATATAATGTACAGGGGGGAGAAGGGCAGGGAAAGGACAAAGGTAAAATGTAGGGTATGAGGAAGGAAAGGTATTGGTAATACAATGAGGGCTAGGGAGGATTTTTTGTGTGCAAGCAC
>QEPC01011131.1:2599104-2620440 GCA_003113815.1 Sphenodon punctatus
ATTTAGGCTTCATTTCAGTTTTGTACCCCTCCCTGTGTTGTTTGTTGTGAGCTGTCTTTGTTCCCCACCCCCCACCCCAATCCCTGTGTGTGTATATATAGATATATAAATATAGATATTAGATACTATAGATAGAGAGTTGTAGGAGTTAGCTTAGTTATAGAGATAAATAGAGATAGCATGTAGTGATTCAGTTTTAATATTTTATAGTGTGTTTGTAGGACTAGGCATGCTGGAGATTCCATTCAGTTCCATAGGTTTTAGAATAGTTAATAGCAGTTAGAGCTAGTGTAGATATATATTATATTCCAAATTTGAATAAATAAAAAAAATATATATAAAATCTTCCTCTGCATTATTTGGGTGGGAGAAATGGAGAAGGGAAGCAGGAGAGGCTGGTCTGCTGCCCATAAGGTGGGCAAGGGGGCACATGGCAGAGGTGGCAGGGGCCATGCCAGCAAGGTGGCAGGCATCAGCAGCAGCCCAAGCCCATCACCACACCCCAAACTGCACAGGCCTGATTTTGGGAGACAGGCTTCAGAGGCTCCCATCAATGGCACTAGGGGTGTGGTTCAGTGTCACCTCCTGCCAGTGTCCTCCACTGCCATGTGGGGCACTGGAAGGCCTGCAATCCAGGAGGCTGTGGCTGTCTCTGCTGCAGGTGCAGGTGCTTCAGGGTTGGACATTCATCATGGGCCACCAATGTCCCCCATTATTCATGTGATCTCCAGCAGTCCAGGGCTGGTGGATCCCACCTCGGCTGCTAGAGGCAGGACCCAATCCCCGGGCAATGGCAGCAGGGAGAGAAGCAGCAGTAGCAGCAGAAGCTATAGGGGGCACAGGGAGAGTGGCAGCAGCATGGGCAGTCTATCAGCCTCAGGGTCCCAGTACTCCCCTTCACAGGACATATCTCAGATTGGGGACAGCAAGGCAGATACTAGTCCTATGGAGGAGATGTCTGGTGCTGAGGCAATGGCTGTCCCTCCGAGAGTTGTGTCGCCACCATGTTCTGCCCCTCCCATCAGCGCTGCCAGTGGTGCATCACCCGGTGTGGGCCAGAAGAGCTTGTTGAGATCCGGCGAGTAGTTGCAAGCCTGCAATGCCCGGCCAAGTAGAGGTGCCAGCCACCAAGCCTTGGCTGGGCCTCTGTCGCTGCTCCACTGATGGCAGCCAGTCTGCAATGCCCAGCCAAGTAGGGGTGCCAGCCACCAAGCCCTGACCGGGCCTCGGCAACTGCTCCACCGATGCCAGCCAGCCTGCAATTCCCGGCCAAGGATGGGTGTCAGCCGCAGGTACTGTGCCCTGGCAATCCAATGTCTGCTGCTGCTGCCACTGCTGTGCCATGGGTACTGTGGCCTGGCAATCTAATTTCTTCTGCTGATGATGCTGCCTCTGCTGTGCCACGGACTCTGTGCCCTGGAAATCCAATGTCTGCTGCTGCTGCTGGTACTGCATGTCAGCCATTTGCTCCTCACTCTTGTAGATGGGCATAGCGCAGATGAATGTGCCGGTGGGTGGGGGCTGGGTGTCCACAAGATTCACCACTGGGCAAGTCTTGCCCAATTTGCAGTAGAGCTTATTGAGATTAGTTGAGTACGATGCCAGTCTGTAACGCCCGGCCAAGCAGAGATGCCATACTGGTGGCCATTACCGCATAACACATTGGTGGCAGGTGCCATACCACAGAGCACCCACTCATGGCCACGCACACAGCGCTCACCAAAAATCCAGAGTGCTTCATGCAAGGCAAGCCAAATAGCTCCACCAATGCCTGGCAGCCTGCAATGCCTGGCTGAGTAGGAGTGCCAGCAACCAAGCCCTGACTGGGCCTCTGCCAGCCAAGTAAGGGTGCCATACTGGCCATACCGCATAATGCATAGGTGGCAGGTGCCATACAGAGTACCCACTCATGGCCACATACAGAGCACGCGCCAAAAATCCAGAGTACTTTGTGTGAGGCAATCTGAGTAGCTCCACCAATACCAGCCAGCCTGCAACACCTGAGCAAGTAAGGGTGCCAGCCACCAAGCCCTGGCCGGGCCTCTGCCGCTGCTCCGCCGATGCCTGGCAGCCTCCAATGCCTGGCCAAGTAGGGGTGCCATACTGGCCATACTGCATAATGCATCGGTGCTATACCACAGAGCACCCACTCATGGCCATGCACAGAGCATGTGCCGAAAATCCAGCCAGTCTGCAATGTCCGGCCAAGTAGGGGTGCCAACCACCAAGCCCTGGCTGGGCCTCTGCTGCTGCTCCACCGTCTGGCAGTCTGCAATGCCCGGCCAAGGATGGGTGCCAGCCGCAGTTACTGTGCCCTGGCAATCCAGTGTTCGTTGCTGCTGCTGCTGCTGCTGCTGCTGCTGCTGCTGCTGTACCATGGGTGCTGTAGCAATCTAATTTCTTCTGCTTCTGAGGCTGCTGAGGCTGCCACTGCTGTGCCACAGGTACTGTGCCCCAGCAATCGAATATCCACTGCTCCTGCCTCTGCTGATGCCGCCTCTGTTGTGCCACAGGCTCTGTGCCCTGACAATCCAATGTCTGCTCCTGCTGGTGCTGGTACTGCATGTCAGCCATTTTCTCCTTGTTCTTGTAGACAGGCATAGCTCAGATGAGTGCACCATCGGGTGGGGACTGGGTGTCCACGAGATTCACCACCGGGCAAGGCTTGTCCAATTTTCAGTAGAGCTTCCTGAGATTGGTCGAATACGATGCCAGCCTGCAACACCCGGCCAAATAGGGGTGCCATACTGCATAACGCCTCAGTGGCAGGTACCATACCACGGAGCACCCACTCATGGCCACACACAGAGCGTTCACCAAAAATCCAGGCAGCCTGCAATGCCCAGCCAAGTTAGGGTGCCAGCCACCAAGACCCAGGCTGGGCCTCTGCCACTGCTCCACCGATGCCTGGCAGTCTGCAACGCCCAGACAAGTAGGGCTACCAGCCACCAAGCCCTGGCCTGGTCTCTGCCATTGCTCTGCTGATGCCTGGCAGCCTGCAATGCCCAGCCCATCCCTCTACCCCATGACTCCAACTACCCCCTCGCCAGCTATACCAACCCCCCAGAGCCCTTCAGAGTGATCCAGGCTTGTTCAATTGGGTTGTAAATCCATGGCTGGTGCAAGCTGTGGGACCTTTCCCCATCCATATCAGTCCCCCTTGCTCCCCCCACCTGGCTTCAGCCCCTGCACCTGAGCTGTCTGGTGAAGTTTACAAGGGGTCTGAACAAGCCAGCTGCAGAGCAGCAGGATCACTCTGAATGGCTCCACTAAGTCTATGTGAGAGACATTTAAAACTGGTTCAATGTCCCAGCCCACCTCAGCTGGGATGCACTGAGGCAGGAAACTGGTGGGGGAGATTGAAACCTTGCAAAGCCACATAGATGGAATCCCGGGGCATTGTGCTGTTGGCGAGACAGGAAGTATAAACGATGAAACAATGGTGTTTATACTTCCTGTCTTGCAAACAGCACAATGCCCTGGGATAGGTCTCATTCTCCCCCGTCAGTTCCCTGCCTCAGTGCATCCCAACTGAGGTGGGCTGGGGCAGGGAACGAGCTTTAAATGTCTCTCACCCGCATGCACTTAGCAGAGCCAGAAATCATGGCAGGAGCTCCAGCCAGCAGCCCCAGATACAGCTCAGTGATGTAATACACATGCATGACTTAAGGATTTATACCATTCACCATAATGGGAAGTTCAACTCATGATAACATTTTATTAAAAATACAATTGTATTCTCCAAAGCACCAGCGATTACTAAAGATTTCCCTTTAATTATCTAGGATATTCACTTTAACCTATGCCGCTTAATTCTAAAAGATATCCCCTAATAAAGGCTTAGTCGCAACCCAGAAGTAAGCTGACTCAAAAGTCCCATGTTAAAGATAGGCAGAGATTCAACAGAATCGCAGTCTCACCATAACTAACAGAGGCACAATCGCGCCTCTATAATTAGCAGTCAGAAGAGGCCCAAATACAGATCCCCTGTGGGATCCCATTCAAAAGAACTTAATTGGAGGTCACACTATTAATGATCACCTTCTACTAAAGGTCTGCTATAGCTCTTAAGATGGGATTTTCTCCTATAATTAGGAACTTATCTCAAAAACTAAGCAGAATGCAGGTAATACTGGGAAAGTACAGTGGAACAAAAGAACATGGGTGCAATCCAGTGGCCTGCATGTGCTGCCCACTACACATCTGCACAGGTCAGAATGTGTGTGCTGCAGACATGCACAAGTGCGGTTCGCACAGCACAGATACACATGGCAAAGGCGCAACCTGGCTCCTGCTCTATTCCACAAGTCGCATGGTGTGTGGGCCTGGGGGGGTCGGTTGACCTGGGTTGCACCTTTGCAGTATGCACGTTCCAGCCCATGTAGGCGCGTAGCAGGCAGCACATACAGACCACTGGATTGCACCCAATTTGTGTATATGACTTGACAGGATAACTTGTTTATTTTAATCATTAGAAACCAAGCAGACTAGCCACAGCTAGCTCCTGCATTTAATTTCTTCCCTGCCAACAGGGAACAGAAGCACATCACCAAACTGTTTCTATCCTGGCAATTGGTAGGAAGATAGCAACCAGGAGTTCTGAGCCACTCACTCCTCATTAAATACAATGTGAATCTATTAGGATGGATGAATAGACATTGTCATGATTAGCTCAGAATGACATGTGCTCTGCTTGTGAGACAGTTGAAGATGGCCAGCAAGGATTTTTACAATGTTGGCATTGTACTTTCTTACAGAGAAAGGCCTGCATCGGTTTTTCCCATATCCACATTTTTTCCCCTTTGAAATATCCTAAGTGTCAAAACTCATCTTCCATGGTTCTGTTGGAGAATGTGTTGCAAATAATCTGTAGGGTGAGTAGGTCACACCTTGGAAGACAGGAATGCCAAGTCTAAAATTAAGATGTTCTTCATCCATGGGACATGACTCAGTATTAGCTTACCTCCACAAAAAACAAACCCAAGAGTAAATAAAATTCTTTCCTTTTCTATCCAACACTCTTAGCATTTTGTATTGCCATTTCTCAGAACATTCTTGGGCAAACCACTCCCACTTGACTTTTAAACAGAAGATTAAGCTGGAATTTAAGAAATTTTGTTTTTCTGTTTGCTTCATGGGGTGTTAACAAACATAACAGTAGGCCACACCAGATGGGTGCCCATTTATTAGGTATTCACTCCCACTGGCCACCACCCACAGGACACACTGCCCCTGCTCACAGTAGGGTCCTGGAGCATGCAGAGCCTGCTGTGTAGGTGAATGCAGGCTAATGTATGCCCATGTGTCCGCATCCCATCAATTAGGTTGCGTTCAATGCCTCTATGCATACATAATCCACTAGCACCATAGAGTCGTGAGCAAAAAACCTAGAGTGTTCTGAGGAGTGACCACTTCTGGCCCCTCTCTACACTCTCGCTCTCACTTGTGTGCACATAATGTTCCCCTTAAAAGCCCACTGCACCATTTTCAAACATGCATTCTCCCAGTGAGTCCTGGTTAGAAGTACACCCACTCACCCACCCCCCGACTTGTTGGGAACTTAAAATAAAATGGAACAGAGTCCTGAATCCTGTTCCCTTTCCGGGACTGGTTCTATAGTGCCTATTGATAGAAGGTGCTTGATCTCATTTATCATGGCTTTGTTTTTTTCTGCACGTTTTGAGATTGGGGAAGCCAAAAATGATCCATGCGGCATCTGAGAAATTTGATCGAGTAGTCCCAGGTTAGAGTCTCTTTTACCCAGAGGTCTGAAGTTGTTAGGTCCCATTTTAGGGCAAAAAGCTGCCAATCTCCCCTTATGCTTGGGACCCCCTCCCCTGGAGGAATGGATACTATGGGTGATTTCAAACATTACGAGATCACGCTCAACCACACTGAACCATGCTCAACCCCCCCGTGGGGCCAAAGGGCCCTGAACGTCTGAACGGCGCACGCCAGATGTTCATCACGCTCAATACCCACATGGGGTCAGTTTCAACCGCGCTTCCCGGGCTAGCCGGGGGACGGTCCCGGGAAGCGTGGTCAAACGAACCCCCACAGGGAACCAAGGAAAAGTAACGTCTGGACGCCAATCCCCGAGCGGAACCAAACCAAACGAGCCCCAGCCGGGGACAAGGCACGCAGCGTCGCTGCCAGGCAACCAGCATCAACACAACCACCGGAGGGAGATTTAAAGCGAGAGCAGCAGCAAGCAAGCGTGGCGGGATGGAGCGAGGAGGGAAGCGGAAGAGAGCGGAGGCAGAGACAGCGACAGCGGCGGGACAGGAGGCGGAGGAGGTGCAGGCAGGCCCAGCGATGCAGGCGGAGGGGGCACAGGCGCAGGAAGGGGGCACACGGGAGCACCCGACCAGGGAGGCGGCCCGGGAACAACACCCACAGCTGCAGCCGGGTCGCGCCGCCCCGGGGACAGCGGCCGGAACGGGCCCACAGGAGGCACCCAGGAAAAGGGTAAGGGCACCCAACGGGAGGGGAACAGGGGGCACGGGTGAACCCCCCATGGGGGGGCCGGGGGGACCCAGGGTGCAAGGCAGGGGGGCAGGGGGCCCCCGAGAGGGGCCACACCCGCACCCAGCAACCACTCACCCCCTCCCCCCCAGACACGA
Organism: Sphenodon punctatus; assembly: GCA_003113815.1. Classification (NCBI taxonomy): domain Eukaryota; kingdom Metazoa; phylum Chordata; class Lepidosauria; order Sphenodontia; family Sphenodontidae; genus Sphenodon; species Sphenodon punctatus. The sequence continues at coordinate 2,605,728 of QEPC01011131.1, forward strand.
AAGACGGCCCGGGCGGACGAGCCCCAGGACGAGCCCGGCCCCGCGCGCCCGGAGGCGCACCCCCAGGAGGAGGTGGAGGAGGAGCAGGTGCAGGTGCAGCAGGAGCTGGACCAGGAGGAGGAACAGCAGGGGCCGAGCCGGAAGAAGGCCTACCACAGAGGGGGCCAGTGGGGCCTACAGGAGACCCGGGACTTCATCCGGATATGGGGGACCCTCGAGTACCAGCTGGAGCTCGCAATCAACCAGAGGAACGAGCACGTCTACCGGGACATCGTGCGCGACATGGAGGCGGCGGGGCACGAGCGCACAGTCAGCCAGTGTCGCTCCAAGGCCAAGGAACTCAAGAGGGGGTACAAGGCCATCAAGGACAACAACAGCCGCTCCGGGCACGGGGCCCGCACCGCCCCCTACTACGATGCCCTGGACCGCATCCTTCACATGAAGGGCTCCATTGTTGCCCCACGCCTCGTGGGCAGCGCTGTGGTCCAGGGCAGGGAGCGGGCCGAGGTACCCCCTCCCCTCGCCGCCCGCCCGGTAGACACGAGCTCCGGGGACCCCCACCCCCAGGAGGACCACCCGGGACCCGCTGAAACCCCAAGGCCCCCCCCCAGCAGCAGCCCGGAGAGTTCCCAACGCCGAGCCGGCCAGGCGGAGTCGGAGGTCGGCACCCTCACCACCCTCAGCCAGTGGTCCCTGGGGGAGCACTCCCAGGGCGAGGCGCCGGGCTCCCAGGGCTCCGAGACCGACATCGAGGGTATGCGGGCCCCCAGGGCAGGGGGGGGCACGACCAGGGGGCCGGTGGCAGGGGCGGGGGTGGGGGCCCTGCTGCAGGGGCCACAACCAGCCCCCTTCACCCGCTCCCCCCTCTCCCGCCCGCAGGACATGGGGAGCCCCAGGACCGGGCCAGCGAGACGGTGCAGGCCCCCGCGGAGGGCACAGGAGAGCAGGTGCCGGACCCAGGTAAGGCGGGAGGGCTGGGATGGCGGGAGGGCCCCCCGGGCGCCAGCCCAGGGGGGCCTCCGGCCTCAGTGGGGGAGGGGGGGCAGGGGGCCCCGGGACCCGACCCCGCTAGGGGACAGGGCCCTGCACTGACCCACCCGCCCATTTCCACAGGGCAGCCCCCGCGCGCGGCGCCTCCGCCGGCCGCGGCCCCAGCCCAGCGGATGCGGGAGTACCGGGCGCGGGTCCGCAGGCGCAGGGAGGAGCAAGCGGAGGACATCGTCCGCAGGGCGGAGGAACAGGGGGAGCGCATGATCGCCTCCGTGGACCGCATGGAGGCGGCCATAGAGCGGTCCATGGAGAAGGCCCTGGAGACAGACCGCCGGCTGGAGGCGGAGGTGCGCCTGGAGCGGAGGCGGGAGCGCCGGGAGCACCAGCGGCAGCAGGGGCTGCTCAGGGGCCTCCGGCAGGACATACAGGGCATGGTGCGGGAGCACAGTGCAAAGATGGACAGGTCCCACGACATTGGGACCTCCCTGCTCCTGCATGCGGGCACCATGTGTGCCTACGTGATGGCCGGCGCACCTCCGGGCGCCCTGCCCGCCCAGGTCCCCATGCCGGGCCCCTCGGCGCCCCCGGGCCCAGCCCTGCCGCCCCTGGCGCCCCCCCGGCCCCAGGGCCCTCGCATGCGCCTCCCAGTGCCCCCGGGCCTCCGGAGGGTCCAGCCCCCCCGGGGCGCGACCGGGGCACCGGGCACAGCTGCCCATCCGCCGCCCGGCCCCCTGCCGGGGCCGGGACCGGCCCAGGACACGGCAGGGGACACGGACAGTGGGGGGGAGGGGAGCTCCCAGAGCTCGGTGGGCCCAAGCGGCCGCACGAGGGGTCGGCCCAGGAAACGCGGGGGGATGGTGGGAAGGGGGGGGAGGGGGAGGGCCACATGAGGGCGGGTGGTGGACGGGGTCACGGGCACGGGGGTGGGGAGGGGGCACAGGGTGATTGTGTGAACTGTGTGGGCAATAAAGTGTTGTAAAGAGACAGTTGTCCCCGGCCCGTTTGTGGGGGGGACAGGGCTGTGGGACCGCGTGTACAGGGGCATGGGCACGGAACGGGGGGTGGGGCCCCCAGGGGCGGGAAGGCCCTCACAGCGGGCCCCCCCGGGCGATGTGGGTTGCAAGGGCGTTCCGGATCCTTTTGGCATACCGGTACTCCCGGGGGTTCCCTGCGTTCACGTACAGGGGAACAGGACCGGGGGGCCGGTGGGGCTCGGGGTACTCCAGGGCCGCCCCCTCGGTCTCGCACACATTGTGCAGAACGCAGCAGGCACCGATCACCAGGGCGGAGGTGGGGACGGTGAAGTCCAGGCGGCCAGCTATACTCCTCCAGCGCTGCTTCAGGGCCCCGAAGGCACGCTCCACCACGGTCCGGCTCGCACACAGGCGGGTATTGTATACCTGCTCCGCAGGGGTGCTCGGGACAGGGTAGACCTTCATCAGCCAGCGGGTCAGGGGGTAGGCGGGGTCCCCCAGGATGCAGGGGGGCATGGGAACACCCTCGATCCACCTCATGCCCATGTCCGCGAAGTCCCCCCGGTACATGCGGGCATAGAAGGGGGAGATGGTCATGATCCTGGCGTCGTGACTCCGGCCGGAGTTGCCCGTGTAGATGTCTATGAAGCGGGCCCGGTGGTCCACCACCCCCTGCAGGTGCAGGGAGTAGTATCCGTGCCGGTTCACATACTCCAGGGCCTCCCCCGCGGCCGGGCGCAGGATCTCGATGTGTGTGCCGTCCACGGCTCCGATGCAGTTCGGGAAGCCCCCGGCCGCGAAGCCAGCCATCACAGCGCCCTGGTCCAGGAGCTGGATGGTCCTGTCGAGGAGCACGCCCTCCACAGCCTCGCACACATCCCGCACGATGCAGGCGACCGTGCTGAGCCCCACCCCGAAGTGCTGGGACACGGAGCGGCAGGAGTCGGGCGTTGCGAGGGCCCAGACCCCTATGGCCACCCGCTGGACCATGGGGATGGGCTCCCGCATGGAGGTGTGCTGCCGCTCCAGCCAGGGCGTGAGGAGCTCCGCTAGGCGCAGCAGGGTGGCCTTGCCCATCCGGAAGTGGGACCCCCACTCGGCCTCCCCCCAGTGGGCCTGGGCCCGCTCCCACCAGGCCTGGGGCCGCTCCGTGACCCATAGGCTCCGCGCTATGGGCATAGCCAGCAGCGCTGCCCGGCGGAGGGTCTGCGTTGCCCAGCGGAACCGCCTCGCGGCCCCTCGGAGCGCAGCGGGCCGGGTGAGGCTCCGGCAGGCGGCCAGCCACGCCCCCCAGGCCCGGCGCCGAGCCCTGAGCCGGGCACGGACTCTCCTGCGGGCCTGCTGGCCCCGGAGGCGCACGCCAGCCCGCAGGGCCAGGACATAGCGCAGGCGGACGGCCAGGTGCACCCTCTCGGTCAGGAGGCACAGCTGCTCAGTGTGGTCACGGTGCCACTCAGCCGCGAGCGCGAGGAACATCCAGTTCCCACCTGCCCTATCGCGCTCCATGGTGCTGGGGCCCCGGTGGGGGCTGGGAGCGCTTATGGCGGCCCGGTGCTGGTGGCTCCGCCCGGGGGTCGGCCTCGCGGGCCTGCGCGCGCCCTGTGCCGGTGCGTTCCGGCTGCTCCCGCCCCCAGCACCCCGGGCCCCCTCCCCTCGCTGTTTGTAGCGGGATGGCCTTGAAGGTGCGATTAGGCAGACAGAGAGCTCGCTGTTGTTCTCTGCAGCTGTGCCGGGCCCGCACCCCACGCCTCGCTCTGTTGTGCTACAATGTTGCGGTGCGGGCCCGTGTTCCCTGTCCCGGGGGCCGGGCCGAGCCTCTCCCGGCCCTGGGCAGTCTGTGTGCCCTCCGGGCTCCGTGTCCCATTCCCTGTTGTGCTGGACCATGGCTGGCTGCCCATCCATGGGGCTCCCGCTGTCCGGCCCCCAAGGGGCCCCCCATATCTGGGCCTTCCGCGAGACCATGTCTCTGTGCGACCTGTGGCACACCCCTGCCGTGCAGCTGCTCCTGGCCGGGCCGGGGAGCCGTGCAGGTGCCTACGAGAGCCTGAGCTCCGGGCTCCGTTACTTTGGCCATGTGGTGAGCGCCCGTGATTGCCGGCTGCATGCGGAGGCCCTGGGGCTGGCTCGTTTCCCCGAGGGGCGCATCCCGGAGGTGCTGTGCGCCCATGTGCCCTGGAGCGCCTCGGAGACCGTGTCAGCGCTGGTGGTGTGTGGTCTGGGCGCCTACTCGGAGTGCCTGGCCGAGGGTGGCCCTGCCTTGGCCGTGAGCTACTTCTCCTGTGTTCACGGGGCCCGTGGGTACCAGCGCACCCGTGGGGCGGCGTTCCAGCGGCTTCTGGAGCTGGGGCATCTTCCGTGGCCCCCTTCTGCTGCCTGCTGTGTGCCGGAGCCCTCCGCGGTGGAGATGTCATCCCTGTTGGCGGTGTGGGCGCGTGTGGATGTGCAGCTGGCCCTCACCATGCCCGATCCCTTCGAGGCCTACTACCTGATCGCCCACTACATGTCCTTGCAGGGGTACCGCCGGGGCATGCTGCACTGGCCCCACCTGGTCCACCGGGCGGGCCACCCGGGCCCTGGGGCCAGCGGGGCCCCCGGCAGCGGCCCGTGAGCCCCGCGTCGCTGGCCTGCCCCCCCCCGCGTGGTGCCCCCGTGTGGGCTCCCGCCCCGGCCCGGGGGGGGGCCTGGTCCCCGCTGGCCGCTCCCGACCTGCGGACCCCACCTCGGTGAGCTCCCGCCCGCCTCGCTGCTTGCTGCTGCCCCTGGCCGTGGTCCTGGGCCCCCTCCATCCCCGTGACTCCGTGGGTGCTGCCTGAGCGTCGCTGGTGCTGCGGAGGAGCACCGCTGGACCCGGCTGCCCTGCCTGTGCCAGCCTTTGACTGTGGGGCCCCCTTCCTCCTCCTCCTGGCGCCCCTCCGCCGGCCTCGCTGTGCTTTGGGGGCCCCCAACGTGCCTTGCTCCGGGGGTCCGCCCCCCCCCCCCGAGACTGCCTCTGTTCCTGTGGGGGCACCTCCTTGGACTGGACTGGACTGGGGTGGTGTGGGGGTGGGGGTTGCTGCTGTCTGTGCCTTGCCCCGTGGTGGTGCCCCCCCCTCCCTGCCGGTGTTCCGGGTGGGGTGTTCCGGGCGCCCCTTCCCCCCTTCCCGGCCTTTCCCTGGTGTGTGTGTGTGTGTGTGTGTGTGTGTGTGTGTGCCCGGGCGTGTGGCCGTGCATTGTGCCCCGCTGCGGGACCGCTGTGTGAGCCGGCTGTCAGCCTGTTCTCGCTCTTCCCCCCTCCCTTCCCGTTTCCCTTGTGTGGGCGTTCCCTTGTGTGCCTTGTGGCTTCGTTTGCCCTCAGTCGGCCATGTCTGTGTCCCGCCCCTGCCCGGTGCCTTGTGGGGGTTTAGCGCCCGCCGGGGGTTCGGCTGCACGTCTGTTGTGCTGCCACGGGCCGCGATGGTGCGGCCCGGTTCCGGCCCGTGGTCCCGTTCCCGGCACATCTGTTTGGGTCATTTTCCCACCCCCGGGCGTGGTTGCGCTGTTCACCCCCCCTGGTGGTTCGCTGTGGTGAACCGGCCGCCCGTAACGTCTGAAAATACCCATAGTCATGCTTCTGGTTTTGGATGACCAGAGGCTAATCTCTGTTTGGAGCGGTTGGGACCTGTGAATCCATGATGCCATTGTCAGCATGATCTACCCCCAGATTCCCTGCCCTGGAAGGAGGGGGAGTATTTCCTAAAACTTGATCCAGAATGCCCACCTCTGTTGTAGGGATGAAAAAACCTTTGAAGGTTATTGAAGCTTAGAAGAGTTTGCGTTTATGTTTTATCGGGTGCATCTGCAAGAACCTTATCCAGACACACTCCGAATAGTTTAGAGCACTGATATGCTCCTGAGAGTAACAGATTTTTTTCATAGGTATCTCCCTTCCAGGATCTGAGCCAAAGCCTCCTAACAAACTGCTACCTTTGCTGCTATTTCTCTGGCTGCCCAGGTGAGGGCATTAGTGGAGACATCAGCAATAAACGCTGTGGACAGCTGGATCTGAGCCACCAGGAGCTTCACCTTTTTTTAATGGGAGCTCCAGATCCCTTCCTTTTCTAATCATCTCATGAGGGCCCAAGAGAAGTAAGAGGTCACTGTGGCCATTTGGAGCACTGCTGTGGAAGCCTCAAAACTCCTTCAAAGGCTTGATTCTATGCCCCAATCTGTCTGATCTTCTGGGTAAAAATCTTCCTTGGAGGGGAACACTGGCAGTCTAGAGATACAGCTGCGGCATTCACCTTAGGGGTCATCAACAGTTGATTTTTGAGACTATGTACAGTGACATCTGTACTTTATTAAATCGTAATGACCTGCCAGGCTGTTGCCATTTGGTCTGTATGAGTTTCTCAAAGACCCTGTTAAGCAGAACTCTGACCCTGGGGTCTCAGAATATATTCCCTTAATAAGTCCTCCCGAGAAGGATTCTGCCTTTGTATTCTTCTCTCTAAGACTGTGGGCTTTCTCTGCCTCTTTATACATCTCCTTATATTTGAAGAACTCTCTGTCTTGATCTTTAGTCCCTTCTTGGGGACATTCAGGGATCTTTCCCTCTGCTAAGGGGAAAAGGTAATCAGAGGAATGATCAGAGGAGTCCAAGTCCCCCAAACCCAGATCCTGCTCCTCCTGGGAGGCCTCAGGGGATTGCCACTTTCCCTTTACGGGTGTTTTTCTTCCCTTTAGGTTTATTAGGAGGCAGAGGCAGGTTGGAAACAGAAGACAAAATTAAATCCCCCGGAGGTATGTGCACTCCCTGCTCCTTGTTGGAGTCAGGCCCTGAACTTTCAGGAGATTCCGGCGTGTCTGCGGGCCACTTTCTGCAACTCTTAAGAGCGGGCTGCTTCCTTTTGCCAGCAAGTTTGGACTGACCTTTGAACTGGGGCCTCACACCCTTCCGAGATTTGCTGGGTGATGGAGGGCGCTTTCTATTATGGCGCCACTCCTCATTAAGTTTATTCAGCAACTCTAGGATTTTATCGTAGAGGAGGTTCTCTGGCAAAGGCACGCCACAGGGATGCATGTGTGGGTGTGCACACACATCTTACTGCATCTGCCGCATTGGAAAAGAACTCTCCTTCCCTCTTCTTGCTGCCGCCTGTCCAGCGGGTTCATGGGGCTTTGCAGGCGCAATGTTTTGTCACACAAACTGCAACAGGCAGGTTTGCAGCTCCTTCCAGTTGGGTGCCTCGCTGGTTCCTTTACTGAGGTGGAGTGACTGGCAATGGGCTCCATCTGCAGGAGGAGTGCCTGTGGGAAGCTCCTCTCTGCCTGTTCTTCTCCGCTCCCACACTGGCTGGGATGGGAGGAAGGGAGTGAGGAGTAGAGGAAATGGTACGCAATCATGGGGATCATAACAGTTTAATTTTGTTGCTCTTTTCTCTAGAGTTTGCCATCGTGCCCGGGAAAAGAGGACTCTGCTCCTGCTTGGCCTGGTGGCAGACATTCAACTGGAGCATTAGGGGTCAGATCCCTACTGCGCACACTTCATCAAAATTAAGAATCTGCATCCTGCTGGTCAGGGTGGGGAACTATCCCCTGAGTATTTATTGATTTAATTTACTTTTTTAAAAATATTATTATTCCCCCCCCAAAAAAATGTATTATTGTATTGCAAAAATACATTGCTTTTGATCTTGAGATATTTTTATTTATTTATTTATTTTATATATAGACTTTTATCCCGCCGCTCCTGCCATGCAGCTCGGGGCGGCCTACAACATTTTAAAATACAATAAAAACATTTAAAATAGTCATCAATATTATAAAACAATCAAACAATCAAATAGAGATGAATATAAAAGTAAAGTATATGTGCTTTTTCTTTTAACAACAAAACTTAAACATAACTTAAATAACATACCAAACATTGCCATCCTGTCAGTTTATACAACTGTTCCTCTTCATATAATAAGGTACCTTAAATTGAGTAGTCCACAATATAGGACTTGGCTTCTCCTGATAACGTGTAGCCTTGGACATTTTCTATACATGTGAACCATCTTGTTGTAAACTTTTTGTATTTGTCCTCAAGGTTCACAGAAATCTTTTCCACTGAGTACATATACAATATAAATATAATTAGGTTGCATCGCGACACTTCCATGACAGTTAGATTAGACAATCATGGTCGTTTGTCCAACTCTATACCCACATAGTGGGGTGTTAGGCAAGAGTGTCTGTTAACACCATTACTCTTTGATTTGTACATTCATGGAGTTGTGGAAAAGCTTAACGATCTAGCTTTTCACCCACCATGTCTGGGAGAGAGGGCATTACCCATTCTGCTCTATGCAGATGATACGATTCTGTCATCACCGTCCCAGGTTGGGTTGAGGAGATTAATGACTGCTTTCCATTACTTTTGTGTCACTGAATATTTGTCAGTGAATTATTCTAAAACTAAAGTCATGGTGATCTCCTGCTCATCCCGACATGCCAATCATCACTGGCCTATGAGCTCACAGCTAATCAAGCAAGTGACAGAATACAAATACCTAGGTGTCATCTTCACTAAAACCGTCTCTTGGTGTACCCAGTACAAAACTGCAATGGATAGAGCAAGAAATACTGCTAAAGGGATTATTTCCTTTTATTATACCACAGGGGGTAAGTTGTTTGGACCCACTATTAAAGTTTTCAAAGCTAAAATCCCAGCCCAATTACTATATGCTGTGGCAATTGAGGGCCCACATTACCTCAAGAAATTGGAAATTGTCCAGAATGGATTTTTGAAGGCCATTTTGGGCATTCCCAAAGCCACGCCTTCTGTTCTTTTGAGGGCTGAGTCTGGACTTAATAGACTGATGGTGGCTGCCAAAGTAGCCATAGCCAAATTTTGGTTGCATTTACACCTGAATCTACCTGTAGCCCTATCTAAGGAGGCTATTTAGTTATCTCTTGGGGGACCTTGGGAGAAGGGTGTTTTGGTGTTATTTAACTCTTATCCTTGCAACATGGACCTGCCTGCTGTCATTCTCATCGTAACCAAGCCAAGTACGTGCACTTGAGACCTCGCATCTTCATGAATGTTAGACCCCTTGTCTCTCCCTCTGTTCCCCTTCCTAAGTCTCTCCCCCAGCTCCTGTCTCTCAGATTGTAAGCCCTAGGGGCAGGGACCGTGTCTATTTTATTACTTTGTAAAGTGCCAGGTACACTGCTGGCGCTATATAAACGTTTGTTAATAATAATAATAATAATAATAATAACTCCTTGGGATTTTCTGATGTTTATTTATTACAACTTACATATGAAGGGGCTATTACTGCAGTTGTAACTAAAATTTTTGATCAGGAGCTTCAATGGGCCCGTGAGGCTGTTGTATTGCAAAAAGTTGTGCCATTTAATAGATTTTTTTCAATTCCTAATGGAGGGGTAGCCTATCTTCAACTCATTGTTGATTCAAAATATAGATCCATCTTCACTCTCATTAGATTTGGTCTTCTACCCTCAACTATTAAGGAAGGCAGATATCTAGGGATCCCTTATGAGTCAAGGTTCTGCCCCCTTTGTTCATTGGTAGTGGTTGAATCTATTTTACATGTTATTTTCAATTGTTCTTATTATTTTAATGTATGAGAACACTATTTGGCAGCCCTAGCAGTGTCCACCCCACCCTGTTCTCAAGAGTAATTTGTTAATCAACTGGCTCTCAGATGCTTCAACTTCTTTGATGGTTGCTAAGTTCTGTTACACTGCATTTAAAAAGAGGAAACTTTCAAGTCTTGTGGCCTCTAATCTATCCAGCTAATTTTGATTAGATGGTGAATATTTTGTGCCTATGTGTTTATTATGTTTTGGTGACGATTATGTATGTATGTATGTACGTTAGTCTGTCTATTTTCGTATTTGTATCTTGCTTTTTATATTTTTTACTTAGTTGTGTTTTGGAGATGGTCTTTTAGCTAGTTCAATAAATTTACTATTACTATGAGTACATATACCACATTCGTTTTATCCATTCTGTCTCCGAGATGTTCCTCGCATTTTTCCAATTTCTGGGTATAATATTAATTCTGGCTAGAGCCATTAGTTTACAAGTATCTTGGTAATGGCTCGTTAAAGATATGTCTGGGTAGACTCCCAGAAGAGCTGTTATGGCTCAGAATGGTTTTATTAAGCCCTGTGGCTTTTTTCATATACCCCCAAACCATACGCCAGAACGGCTGAATTCTGGGGCACTCCCACCATCAATGTAAGTAGGTGTTCCCCTTTTCTCTGCATTCTCACAAATGAAAACCTGGGTCAGATCTGGACATTGCTATAAAATGTGGTGCAGTAAGATAGAATCTTAGCATTACCTTCACCTGAGGTTCTTTAATTTCTAGTGAGCTTGAACATGAATACATAAGCTGCCATATCTGTTGTATTTGTACCTCATTAAATTTTTTCCCCAAATCCTTTTCCCATTTTGTAATATAAAGTGTTTGTCTGCTTGTCACAATCCGAACCAGCGCTTCATAGATTCTAGTAATCATTCCCTTATTTGGTGAATGGTTAAACAATACTTTCTCAATGTCAGTGGGAGGTCTGCAGAAGTGTTTAATTGCCTGGAAAATGGTTAAACAGAGAATTAGAGACCTAACAGACAATGTCAAAAAGCACAGGCAGCAGTTTCATGTATCTTATTGGTCTGTAGGTCTGATAGGTGCGAGTTATCTGAAGACTTCTGAGAACTCCTTGTTAAGAAAATCCTTTACCTCACAGAGGATGCAAACAATGCCCACAGCGGTAGTTGAAGGGAGATATAAAGGAACACCTTACCAAGAACAGAAATGTATCGGGGGTGGGGGGTGGAAGAGTGTGTGGAGGAGCTTCCACATTATTTATTAAGTTGCCCCTTATATGCTCAACCTTGAGAAAGGCTCCTGAGTACAGTTAAACATGACCCTTTATGATCAACCTAGCAGAGATTAATTTATCTCTTAGGAGATAAAAAAGCGGAATTTACGAATCAGGTAGCATATTTTGCAGTCAGGGCGGTGAGGCGTCGTGCACAAGTGGTTAAAGTACAATAAGGACAACAATTAGAAAATTTTATGTGTTGAGCTCTGTACGCACTAAAAGTATAGGAGCAAAGGGGTTTACCCTTATGGCCAATTTGGTAATGATTGTATCATTGTAAAATTTGATTTATCTTGATGAAGACTTATACAACCTCTTTTTAAAATTATAAGAATTTTTTCTAGTCTGTATTGAACTTGTTACTCTGAGGTAATGAGTCATTATATCAATGAGGATGGTGCTGATGGCCCCCAGGAAAGGAACTATATGCTGTGTCAGGGTGATTTCAGAAGTGACGTGTTCCAGTTCACAACAGTGAATCCCATCCCGGTGTGAACTGGTTCACCGCAGGCTGTGGTGACACGTGCGGCCCCAACAGAAGTGACAGGATCATGACCACCGCCCAGGGGCAATCAGAGAGAACATGGGCTGGGGAAACACAACAGACATGGAGTGGAGATGTGGACCGTGGTTTGAGTCCCAAAACGCACCGCGGCTGGGATCAATTCCTTCCACCGTGGCTGCGTGTTTCCATTCAGAAGTTACTTTTCATTCACCCCTGCCGTGGTGACCATTCACCACACTTCTGGACCTCGTCCCACCCCAACCTCAGGAAGCGTGGTTAGCTTCACCCCGGGCTGCGTTTGACTGTGGTGAACATCTGTGTGGGGTTCGAGGAAGGGAGAGGGAACCCCATGGGGAAAAGAGGAATGGGAAGGGCTGGGTCGTGCTCTCAACCTCAGTTGCTAGGCTAGGTCCGGGAAGGAAAAGGCACTGCTGGAAAAAGAGACCCCTCAGGTTCTTAGGGTGGTGGTCTGGAGGGATCAACCTCTCCCCACCTAGATCATCATAGGGGTGCAGGCCAAGCCTTTTCCCAACCAGGGAATGCCACACACAAGTATACCTCATGCTCGGGAACTGGAACCGGGAGGGGCAGTATAGGGATAGCATGAGGGAATCACAGTGCACAGAACCCAGGGCAGAAGGGAAGGGATAGGACCACACACTCTCAGGGCCCTCAGGCCACCTCGTGAAAACAAGGAAGGTAAGGGAAGGTACTTACAGTTATCCACGAACATGCTCTTACTATCGCACACACTCACTCAGTCACACCCAGTCACGCTCAGCTTCAATCAGTTCACTTAACACATCAGTCAAAAAAATCAGCAGGGGGCCAGTCTCACAGGGCGAGGCTCTGTTCACCGGCAACGCCGCTCTGTTTGTTGTCTCCTTATAAAGGCGGTGCCGGCGCTTTGCTCTGCAGACACGCAGAGTGACGTAGGGACGTTCTAAGGGGCGTAGCCAGCCGTTGCGTGCTTGTGGGGGGCGTGGCCGAGTGCCACGGCACTTGTGTCAGTGGCGGTAACTCTGGGGAGTCTGACAAGAGGGGGTTTCTTGGCGATCCCGGGGGGAGCAGAACTTCTGCGCTGGCTCCCGCCTTCTCCTGATCCGGGAGGTTCCTAGGTGCCATGTCCTTTGCCTGCCTTGTTTGTGAGGTGCCCTTGCCCTGGTACCACCTCCTTCTTTGCTTCCTCAGGCCCCAGGGCCTGACAGTACCCCCCCCCCCTCTACGCTGGCGCCAGGGGGAAGGCGTTGGTTTGTGGGGGTATCAGGCATGAAAGCGACGTACTAAGTACGGGGAATGAACGCTGGTGGCCAGTGCTCATGAATTTTCTGAGGCGTCGTAGACTTTCCATCTAATTAAATAGTGCAGATGTCCTCTCTGTCACCGGGCATTGAGGATATCTTGTACTTCAAACTCGGGTTCCTCCGTACCCAGCACTGGTACTGGTTCCAGCCTCGGAGGTCCCCGTTGGGTCCCGTTGGGTTTTAATAAGGACACGTGGAACGTCGGATGAATGTGATAATGGGGAGGCAAGGTGACCGTATATGCCACTTTGTTGACTTTCTGACTGATGGGGAATGGCCCCATGAATCTATAGTCAAGTTTAGGAGAGGGTCACGTGGACGGGTAATGATGTCGATCTACCCATACTAGGTCTCCAATATTAAATTTTGGGGCATCTTGACGGTGTTGGCCGGCGTAATTTTTATAGCGCTGCTGACTTTTTGTAACAAGGCGTATATGGTTTCCTGTGCCATCTGAATTTGACTGGCCAGGGCTCCAGCGGCCGGCACCTGAGAGAGACCTATGTCGGGAGTGGGTGGAATCCATATGTAATATAAAACGGGGAAGACCGCAAGGAGGCGTTCAGGTTGTTATTATAAACAAACTCTGCAAGCGGAAGCAGCTCATACCAGTTGTCTTGCAGGTGGTCTATATAACATCGAAGATACTGCTCCAATGTTTGATTTGTACGTTCCACCTGCCCATTCGCTTGGGGGTGGTACGCCGTAGTTAGGTTCACTTGTACCTTTAGTGTTTGTAGTAGGGTTTTCCACAATTGGGACATCAACTGTGTCCCGTGGTCCGAGACAACGTCGAGGGGGATGCCATGGAGATGAACGATGTTTTGTAGAAGCAACAGTGCAGTTTGTTTCGCTGTGGGGAGTCTTGGGCACACTGCAAAATGTGCTAGTGTGGTAAAATGATCAATGACGACAAAAATAGTAGTCTGATGTTGTGATGGGGGAAGGTCAACAATAAAATCTATACCAATACATTGCGGCATGGGGGCCAAGTGTAACAGCCCTATTGGTTTCCTTCGTGGAATTTTGGTTTTCGCACAGATATTGCAGGCTTGAACATAGCGTTTGGCATCTGCTCTCATGGAGGGCCACCAGCAATGTCTCTGCAGTAAGTCATAAGTCCATTTAATCCCAGGGTGTCCTGCCAAGGGGGCGTCGTGGTGACTCCAGAGAGCCTGTTTCCGGGCTTTCTGAGGAATCACGATTTTTCTGTGGAGGAGATACCTTCTGGGACAGGCTTGGGCTTGCTCCTTCTGGAGTAACTGGTGCTCCTGTGAGGATAATTGTTGTAGCTGGGCATGTGAAAGGCTGGCGGCAACCACAGACTGTTTTAGTATGGGTTCCCCCTGGTTGCCAACTGCAGTTTTTTCTTCCAAGGATCTTGAAAGGGCATCAGCTAACACATTCTGCTTTCCGGGCCGGTAGTGAATTTGAAAGAGGAACCACGAAAAGAATAGGGTCCAACGCCCATGTCGAGCGTTGGTAATCTTCACCGATTGAAGGTATACACAGTTCCGATGATCTGTAATCACCGTTACTGGTAGCTTTGCGCCTTCCAAATAGTGCCGCCAGGTGGTAAAGGCTGCTTTTATGGCAAGTAGTTGTCAATCTAGGATGGTATAGTTAGTTTCGGCACTAGTGAGTTGCCGAGAATAGTACACACATGGAAGGAGTTTCTTTGTCTTGGTTCCTTCCTGAAGAAGGACGGCTCCAAGAGCGCTACTCGACACATCTGTTTCTATGATAAAGGCCTTGTCAAAATCAGGGTATTGTAACAGCGGGGCACGGGTGAAAGCTGTTTTCAGGACTTGAAAGGCCTGTTGGTGGGTCTCAGTCCATTTGTAGGGCACCCCTTTTAGCAAAAGTTTAGTCAGCGGTTCTGTTACGGCTGCATACTGTGGAATATATTGGCGGTAATAATTTGTTTTCCCTAAGAAGCATTGTAACGCCTTGACCGACGTGGGAGGTATCCAGGTTAGGATGGTCTTTACCTTGGAGTTGTCCATTTTCAGACCTTCTGGGGAGATAATAAACCCCAAAAAGGCAATGGTAGAGGTGTGAAACGCACACTTGGACATCTT
>QEPC01011131.1:2666949-2685251 GCA_003113815.1 Sphenodon punctatus
TTTTTATTATTGAAACGGTAATTGTCTTGTTTCAACAAATGTGTTTCTTGTATAGTAAAAATGTGTGGATCAGTTTGATTAGTATATTGCCATACCCTTTTCCTTTTTATTGGGTTATTCAGCCCATAGACATTAAAGGAAATTAATTTTAAATTAACCATTTCTCCTCTTATACTCTTAAGTATTTGATTATCTTATCTTTTTTCTTTCTTTCAACTCTATCTTTATAAGCCCTCTCGACTCCCGGCGAATTACCGCCCAATCAGCCTGCTCAGCGTGATAGGCAAACTGTATGGCCAGTTTCTTCTTCAGAAGCTTCAGGCATGGATTGCAGAGTCCCATCTAATTGCACCTGAGCAGGCTGGCTTTTGTGCAGGGAAGGCTACATCAGATCATATCATGCTGCTGCCTGCCCTGATCCAGAAATATACATCCCATAATGGCAAATTATATTTAGGGTTCATGTACCTTGAAAAGGCCTTCGATTCCATCAACCGAGAACGGCTATGGTTAAAGCTTAGAAGGACCTCCATAGAGCCAAGACTCCTATACCTGTTAATTCAACTTCACCAGGCAAATTCACTTCAGATGAGGACGGATGTGCACGGGGGTCCCTGTCTGCGCCTGTCCAGATAGACAGAGTTGTTAGGCAGGGTTGCTTATTGGCACCAGTGTTATTTAACCTTTTTCTAAACGACCTGGTTCCATTCATGAACACAGGGGATACCCATGCTCCAGTGTTGGCTCAAAAAAGCCTTCCGCTTCTCCTTTACGCTGATGATTCAGTTCTGCTGTCTCGAACTGCTGTCAGCCTTAAGAGACAGCTGGCCCTTTTCAGTGATTTTTGTGTCAGAGAATCACCTACTATTTATTATGCAAAATGCAAGATCTTGGTAGCAGGCTTCAAGAAGCAGCAAAGCCCCAACGCCTGGGTTATAAAGGGGAATTCCATCAATCAAGTCCAGGCCTTTAGGTATTTGGGGGTGACCTTCTCCACGGGAGTTTCATGGAGGACCCATGTTGAGTTGGTTAAAACCCAATGCAGGAAATCCTCTGCTGCTATTCAAAAAATTTACTTTGGAAAGGGGGGCAGATGATAGCCCCAGCATTAGTTCTGTTTAAAGTGAAGGCTCTTTCACAGACCCTGTACGCTGTCCCGATATGGGGTTTGGATTATAAGGATAAGCTGGAGAGCATACAAAATGACTTTTTGACATCAATTCTGGGTATCCCTAGGGGCTCCCCTCAGGTAATTGCGAGAATAGAGACAGGAATGGCCCCAGTGGAAGTCCTGGTAGTTCGGCAAGTGATCAACTATTGGCTGAAACTGACAACAGCCCCCATAGGGGGTGATTCCTTGCTGTTTCGGGCCCTGAAGTCAGGGCTGCTGGATTCGTGGGCATCCCAAGTTCGGCTGACGATTCAGCACCTGGGGCTCCTCCTGGAATATTGGACGAGAGTAGGTCAGAAAGTTTTTAAGAAGTTGTTGCACCAAAGGCTCCTGGACCAAGTGGGTCAAATGGAGCAAGCTCTGTTGGCCATCCAAAAGGTAGCCCATGGGATAGAAATATACAGACCCCTATCCCTTGCCCTAATTGTCTTTTTACTTGGTAGGAGCCTGAGAGGCAGGTGACGTTTACAAAAATGAGGTGCAATGTGTTTCCCTCTGCATTAGTGGAGGGAAGACACAAGGGTATTCCTCGCAACCAGAGACTGTGCGAACTCTGCAATCTAGGAGAAGAGGATACAGTTGAACATATTATCTTATACTGCCCCACCTTGGTTGGGCTACGTTTAAAGTACCTTGAGGGTGTCCTTACAGACCTGCTCCCGTGCCCGGATATCTGGGTATTACAGAGGCTGCTAAGCCCGGGCAATTCCTCTTCTACCTGGGCAGTGGCCAATTTTGCCTGTGCTGCTTTAATAGCAAGAAAACCCATCTTAAGGAATAGGTAAGCTTTCCCCTGGGCTCTTTGAGGTCAAGGCAGATGGTCTTAAAGGCAATTATGCTATCTGTAGGCCCTGAAGTACTCAAATCCGTGGTCGGTCCAAGTAAGTAGGTCTTGATGTACAGACTGGCAGTATATTTTGGTTGGCTGATTTTGTTCTTGTAAAGCTGTGTCGGGACTGTATGATCAACTAAAGCTTAAGTTTTGTATTGTTGTCGTTGTTTTTAACTAAACTATATTGTAATAGGCAAAGGGCTTCACAATAAATCTTCTTTTATTTATAAACTTTCCCTTTTCCACATTTTTTTTACCTTTTACAATGCCTTTTACCTTTTTTTGTTTGTTTTCAACAGTGAGTAAGAACATTACATCCCTTTCCCCCTTATTCTTAGCATATCTCTCTTATCAACTACAAACATTTCCCCCCTATAGTACTTATCTACTATACTACTAAATTAAAACTTAACTAAGCTAAATTAGCCAATCTAACAAACCTATCAAAATTAACAGAAATGGGGGGGGGGGCAGCTTTACTAGGAGACATGTGCAATTGGACTTTTTGCTACCTGTGAGACCCTTATATTTATGTTACATTCATTTTTATTTAACTCTTTAAAGTTTCTTTTTGCAACTCAGGGTAATCCAACTCATAACTAGAATCATGACTCCGCTTCCTCAGTCTTGTTTCTTGGATTATTTCTTAGGGTTTTTTCCACATAAAGTTCAAGATCTGTCTCTTCACTGAAATATCTTCTTTTACCTCTGTCTATGAAGGAGAATTTTGCTGGATAGAGAATCTGGGCTTTAACCCCCATTTTAGTGAAGTAGTCCATTTGTTTTTTCCTGGCTTTTCTCTTTCGAACCGTTTCAAACACCAGATCTGGAAAAATGGAGATTTTACTCCCTTCAAATTGCATATCTCTTGTATTTCTGGCAGCTCTCCACACTGCTTCTTTATCCTGGAAGCGGAGGCAGCGTACTATTATAGCCCTGAGAGGTGCCTGTTCTTTAGGTCACGGTTTCAATGATCTATGCACTCGTTCCAATTCAATGTTGTGGAGATCTTGCTTATCCTTAAAGACCGTTTAAAGATCTTTAATATCACCTCTCTTGTTCCACCACTTTCTAGACCCTCAAGCACTCCCATAATTCTCAAATTATTGCGTCTTGATCTATTTTCTAAATCTTCCAACTTTTCTTTCAGAGAACTCTGTGTCCTCCAGCTGTTATTTTATGATCTTGAGAGTTCTCTCTATCCTCCTGATCATTAACACGCTGTTCTAACAAATCAATCCTTTTGTTAATTCCTTCAACTTGTTCTTTTAAGTCTGTCAAACAAGCATTTATCTTATTAATTCCCTCTTTGTTGATAGAAAGATCGTCTTTTATTGATTTAAACATGTACATGACCTGCTGGAATGAGTCCGGATCTCTCAGCTCCTCTCCCTGCATGGGATCTGCCATCTTGTGCAGCCCCGTCTCAGCCCCATCTTGTGCAGCCCCGAGGAGGGTATTTATCAATTGTTGTTTCAGGTCCTTTTTTCTTTTCCTTGTTCATTCCTCATTCACTTTACTTGTTTTCCAGGGTTTTCTATTGATTTGGGGCTCAAATTACTTGACTTCAGAAGCGGGCTCGCAGGAGCTCTAGCTGTGTGCGCCCTATCGCTCGCGCATGCCCAGTCAGCCCCACAATCAACTGTTCTATCTGGTGTTAACTTGATTATGCAGAACAGGAATACTGGGAGTACCTCTGACATGAAAACCTCGTTCTATGACTTTGTGAAGAGTTTGTAGATAAGTAGGGTCCCTCAACTGCTTGCATCAGCGTAGAGAACCTTAGCACAAAGGTACAAGTGACTGGCTCAGAGTCAGTGATGTAGAACATGCGGTGTAATTACGGAACAAGAGTCATCCTCTACTTGCAGAAAGCTGTGGTGTATAGGCCTCCTTCTGCAAACCATTATGATTACCTTACTAGAGAGGGCACTGCTGCCTTGATGCTGGGTGCATGAAGTGTAAAATATATATTTGAAGGATATAAAGTGCCAGACTTGTCATAGTAGTCCTGGCAACTGTTCCCGTTCATAGATAATGTTGTAAATCTGTTATATACATTCGGAGGAATCCATGAAGGAGGACCGACCCCTTCATATTGTTCCTTTGTATTAGGGATCCATTTATACTCTTGCAAGGACCCTGTGGTTTGAGAAGCATAGCACCCTGGAAAACTCCTGGTAGTCCCCTCTCCAACCAGTGCTGCTCCTTAAGAATACTGACTAGCATTACATTATTATTATGCAGTATTTATTACCACTAAGTATTTATACAGCACCAGACATGTACCTGGCACTCCAGGAAGTGTTGGAAATATGGCCCTCCTGTACATTTCAATCCCTTTAGGGGAGAACTGGGGAGAACCTGGGTAGCACAAAGTAAAAGGTTTTACTGTTTAAATTTGGGGGGGGGGGGGCCACTCTGGTCTCAGTCCAGCCCGCACACGCGAGTTGTTTTGCTCTTTTCCCAANGGGGGGGGGGGGGGGGGGACACTCTGGTCTCAGTCCAGTCCG
Organism: Sphenodon punctatus; assembly: GCA_003113815.1. Taxonomy (NCBI): domain Eukaryota; kingdom Metazoa; phylum Chordata; class Lepidosauria; order Sphenodontia; family Sphenodontidae; genus Sphenodon; species Sphenodon punctatus. The sequence goes on from QEPC01011131.1 coordinate 2,671,466, forward strand.
CACACGCGAGTTGTTTTGTTCTTTTCCCAATCTTCTATTTGGCCCATTTCTAGAGTTGGATTCCTCTAATCTGGCATCCAGTGCCCTGGATTCCCATCACGGTCTCCCTGCTCCCACCCTGAGCTGGGATGGGCAGAGGTGAATGGGGCGCAAACACTTCCTTGCTCCTGGGGAACTCAGATTGTGTAGCCCATGCATGAGCTGGTGAGGGCTTTTCCTGCCTGAACACTCTGGCAGCACCAGGGGGGTACAGAGGGCCTGCACTGGGCTGGTAAACAGTGCAGGGGGAGGGGGGAGAAATGTCCCCAGCACCTGATCTATCCCGTCCCACGCCTGCTGGGGGGTGGGTTGGAAGAGAAGGGGAGGGGCTTCCATCGCCTCATCAAGCTCCTGACCTTCCATAGAGTCTGACATTATCCCAGGAGGAGGGCTGCCATGGCACCCAGCTCCATTACCTCACCCTGTACTGGGCTCTCTCTGCTGTCACTAGGAGAGGACCTTTAGTCAGTCACTCCTGTGATCTGGAAGGCTGGTAATGGTTGGGGCAGGGTCTTACTGTGACTGCTACGTTATCTGTCTGGCCCATTCTGCTCCAGAAGTCGGGGTCCCTCCATGCTGCCTACATTTTAGCAGGTGCCATCTTTTCACTCTCTGCTTGGGCTCCACTGGCTGCAGCTCGTCTGAGGGACCCGGCAGCAGACTTCGTTCCAGCAACGGGAGTTGCCTGCAGGGAGCTCCCTCACATCCACTCTTCCCTTCTCTCCACGCCAGTGGGGGTGGGAGACAGGGGTGAGGCCAATGCGCCTGAAGCAGCTCCAGCTGCAAGTCAGTATAGAAAAGGCACAGGATTCCTTATTCCATTGTTGGGGAGAACCCCAAAAAGTAACACACCCCTGAGCCGAGTCTACTGTTAAAGTGGCTTTGGGGAAAGGGTTCTGTCTAAAAACTTGGAGCAAAGGCTCGGTGCCTCCTACTTGATCTAGGCAGAAATCAAAACTGGAGCTTCAAGGGCCAATCGCCTCTGGGCATGTTCTGTTGAATTCTGATGATTTCTGCCTCCTGCTGGTCGTGGTGGGGATCAACCCCATTGTATTGAATTGCTGTCCAGTAGTTCCGAGACAAATGGAATAATTTACAAGGATGTTAGTTTGGGTCTAAAATTATGGTGAGTTCTTAACACTGAATAAACATTTATTTTGTTTTTCCATGTTTTAGTATTCCAGGGCTGTTTGCAACAAATGTCAATTTTATATTGATGCACCTTCATCAAGTGTCATACCCTAACCAGAAAATATAGATTCTCAGGGTATACACTACTCAACATTTCCAGCTGGTAATGGGCAATTGTTGCTTCATATTTCTGTAATGGAATTTGTTTCCTTGTGGTGAGCAGGAGTCACCAATTTGACCCCACAAAATTTGCAGCAAAACGACAATATAGATTGCATGCAAGATCATATAATCTTACGTCATCTATATCTCAAATTAAAGACCACCCTATTGACAGTAGTTTTCTGTTCCAAACTGCGGGGGTAACAAATATAAAGTAACAGAGAAACACTGGTCTACTTTGTATTATGACTTAGTAATGAGAGAAGAAGGTCCATTAGTGCCAGAATGAGTCAGACTAGAATTAGTATACAACTTATTATTCAAACATCACTGCATAAAGAAAGTTCAACTTCAAATATTCCAGAAGGGATCAATGGGAAAGTCTCTGGAAACTCAGATGATGTGAGTGGGTTTGAGACAGATAGAAGGGTGAAGCGCTACAGAATTCATCAGCATACCTCTTTCATCACCTTTGCACCCTTTTTGTCATTGAATTCTAACTGAGCAAGTGCCTGATCTATGGACATACCCCGTATCTGAAATGAGAAAAGGGTAAAGAAAAAATTAACCTGCCAACAAAAGCTGGTGGAGAAGAAATGCCATTTACAGTTACAGTCCAAGAAATAATTGTTACTTTGAAGCAAGTCTTAGAATAGCTGTCTCCATTTAACACCTTTTCAAGGAGGAATAGCATTTTAAATGCATTACAACCATACTTTCTTGGTGTTGGCTACTAATTTGCTTTGGAATATTTTATGTAAGTTCTAATAAGGTCTTTGCCATTGAAAGCTATAGGAAGGCAGATCAGTAAAGGGTAAACCACATACTACACACCTTGCTCATGGCAGAGTCATAGGGTGTTAACACACAGGGTGTCACCCCACTTTCACCCCAATTAGCCCTGTATTCACCTGGTTGTGTGTCACGGGGCCACCAGATGATTGCCCTGGGCCACTCCATAGTGTCATTGAACTCACCAGCTCAAATAGTACTAGAACTAGAGGACACTCTTTTAAACTAACTGGCAGCAGATTTAACACAGTGGTTTTTTTCATGCAATGTACAATTAACTTGTGGAATTTATCAGAGGATGTGATGAAGGCTAGTAGCATAGCTAGGTTTAAAAAAGGATTGGATAAATTCTTAGATAATAGGTCCATTAATAGCTACTAGCCAAGTAGGTTAAGGATGTAACCTCTGACTGTCATGAGCTGGGAGTGAGCAGCAGGGAATGGATCATTCCATTATTACCTGTTACGTACTTCTCTGAAGCGACCAAGAATGGTCACTAGCAGAGACAAAATGTAGGGCTCAATGGACCATTGGTCTGACCCAATATGGCACTAATGTTCTTAAGGGAACATCGAGGTGCTTGCACAACTCTCAGAATGTGTACATGTGCCACTAATCACTCTTGGAGAGTATTGTGCAAATGAGCCCTTAGAAAATCACTAAACTGATAGTAAGATTACAGGTCCTATTTTTACAGGAGACTTTACAAACAGAACATTCTAAGTATTCAAATTAGCGAGACAACAGAACTTTTTGTAGGGGAGATGTTTGCCTGGCATCGTTGGCAAAAGTTTCTTTTCATCCACAGTTGAGCAGCAGCAGATGGTGCGCACTTTCCCAAGTTAAAAACTAGATTGGAAATCTGTGTACATTTTCAGTAACACTTTTAGATTGCTCTGCACAAGCACAACACCATTACTTCTCTCTACTTGTTCTGTCAGTGGCCTTTGTTTTTTCCCATGGCACCAAAGTGCAGACTAACACTCAGATTCAACCACACTTACACACTGCAGTAACACTGACATACAGGAATATTAACTGTGGGGGGGAAATCTCAGGCTAGCACGCCTTTGGGTATATGGCCTTGTTCAAATTCATGGATCCGGCTCCCACTTTGAGTGCTCATCTCAGAAACTCATCATCATCTCTCCTTCCTTCCCCTGACTGTGCCTTTTCAGTACCATTCTTCTGCCTGAAGTGTCTTCCTTCAGCCCCTCCCCCAGCTTACCCTGCCCTGAGCATGCTGTCTCAGCCCTGTCATGGAGATTCAAGCCCCCCATAGCTGCCCCCAGAATTTCTCAGTTCCTATCCAGCCCACAGGCTTTTACTGAAGACAACAGTGGTCCGTGAAGGGAAAACTATTTCCCACCCCTGAACGTATATACACAAATTGTTTTGGAGAGGGGGGGGTTCCATCAATGGGCAAGAATATACCTATTCTCCTTGCTGTGAAGCAGAAGACACAACCCTGGCTGCAGAGAAGCTGGGCATTGTGCTGAAGGGAGGTGGGAATACTTATGCAAATAAATAATAATAATAATGAGGACTTTTTCATGGGCACAGGCCTGCTTTTACAGGGTTTACAACTTTTTGAACTCCTCCAAGTACTGATGCACAAGATAAACTTGACACTTCCCAACAAAATACAGTGCACAAAGTTAATAGTTCCTCTTACCAATTTTGCCAGATACCACATCTTGTCCATACTGTATTTTATATTCCTCCGACAGTGGTATATTTCCTAGAGAAACAGAGATTTAGGCTGTAGTATTTGTAATATAGCTGGAATATTTGTAGTATCTTGCAGAGAAAGCTTGTTTTTTTCAAACTTATTACCATCCACTATGCCACTAAAAGAGCACCAGTATAGACATCTTAAAATTGCTGCCAGTGCATGATTCGGAAACGTTACAGGGTACAAATTGTGCTTTGCACCTACTCTTCTTAGGAGGTGAAGTCATTTCAGCCATTAGAATCACTGAGTACGGTTTAAAGACTGCTCCTCATTCTTTTGATTTCTTCCTTCCCCTTTAATTCTAAAACCCATTTACCCATTTCACAGCCTTCTAGCAAAGTTGCATTCATAGACAATAAATTTCTTGATATAACATAGCACACTAGTACTATGTTGATTTTTTTTTCCCCCAGAGGCAAGATGGGCCTTCAAGCAGCAACAGACACCAAAAAAAAAAAAAGCTGTCAAAGAGTCATTTTCAGTGCTGCTACTTTACCAGCAAGAACTAGACGCAGTAAGAGATATGATCATCAATGCAGTTTAATATTTATTTTATTTTAAAATAACCAGATTCATTTTGATATGACTCATAAGTGTATATAAATTGCAATGTCTATACAGTAGCATACATAGGGTTGGCATGTCGGTCCACTGACCAGTTAAATATGGTAAGTTGACCAATTGCCTATTTGACTGTGGTCAAATATTCCATGAAACTAAGACAACCACTGTGTAGGTGGCAGCTTACCTTTTTAATTTCATTATGGTGTCATTTGTTGGCATGAGCAGGATGACAACTTGCTCCCTCAAGCTGCAGCAGTCAGGAGACACACACACACACACCCTTTCCTACCTACACTCACATACACACAGACTTCCCCTCTCCCTGGCCCTCATATATACATGGCTATATAGACAGCCCTCCCACGACTAGATTTAGGAGCAGGCACCTCCTGTGCTGCTTCTCTCTTCCTCCTTTCCGTTTCCCCCCTATTAAGCTATGCAGGGCCGCAGGAGGTACTCTGTGCTAATAAAGAAGCCATACTTAGCAGTAGGGGTGGGAATATCAGTTCTCCTGAGATCCGATATTGCCAGTATTTGGGTGTATCGACTTAATCCGATATTTACCTGTACCGGCATACCGGATTTTTAACATTGCGGCCATTGAAGTCAATAGTCGTAATGTAAAAAATCCGGTACCTCAGCCAATGTTAAAATTCCAATATGCCGATACCGGTATATCCGGTATCTGGGAGATCGTACCCAGTATTCTCCCTGGTGTCCCACCCCTACTTAGCAGGATAGCAAAGCTTCTCCTACTGGCCAGCTGCTGTAACTGCAGGCATCTCCAAACGAGCAGGAACACAAGCAGTCATCACAGTGGCAAAGGTCACAAGTGCTTAAGACTGCCCATTAGGGATGGAACTTCAGATGGTTTTCTGGATTTGGATCCATTACGAATTGGATTTTAAATTTTTTAAAAAATGAATTTGTAATATATTCTTATGAAAATCTACAAAAAAATCCATTGTGCATGCACAAAATGGTCACCATGCTGTCCTTAACCACAATGGCAGCAACAGCTCGCTGCCATTTTGGTTAAGGGCAACAGCCATTTTTAATAGATTTTTATAAGCTCCTCATGTGTCTCTAGTGTATGATGGGTGGAGCAATATTCACACCGAAGCAGGGTGCAAGTATCGTTTTTCTGAGTTCAGCACAAACTTGTAACATGGGCTCCTCTGCTCCCTGCATAAACATCCTCAATCATGATCTACAATTTAGGCTCAATTTTTTCCTCATGCTAATGGGCTTGCAGCCCAGCCTGGACACCCCAGACCTCTGAGACCCAGTACAGTGTACCCTCCCCCACCCATGCTTGGGGCCTGCAACGAGGGTGTCATCAAATTAATGTTAACAACTCCAAAACCAATGTTTTACTCCTTCCAGTGCATAACTGATACACAGCCCGATATATTGCTGGCCAGCTTAAAAACATAATCAAAGAATTAGGTTCACAGAAGGTTATTTCAGCTGTGACTTGACATATGAAAGCTGCTTGGGCTTGGTTGATAAATGAGCATCCCCATCTTTTATGTTATGGATGTGCTGCTCATATGATGCAGCTCTTCATTCATGATGTTGAGGATCTGACAACTTTCTCATCAAACACATCAGCAATTAAAAGCATTGTCAAGTTTTTCAAAAAAACACATGCCAGCAGCCATATTTCAGCGTCACTTAGTAGAGCATTCAATTCAATTGCATCCACACTGAGATGTATTAGTAAGCTTTGTCGTACTCAGTGGGCATCCTCTATTAAATCTCGCAAAAGATCTTCAAACATGCAAGGTGACACTTCAGTCAGCTGCTCCTGTTGAAGGAGGAGTGCAATTCCAGCAGTTGAATCAAAACAACTTGCTCTGTCATCATGGTGTAAAAGGTTATATCCTCCTTGTGATCTAGCTACAGTGGCAGAAGTTCTTTTAAACACACCCATGCATTACTGTATGTGCAGAATGAATTGGTCAGTTTGAGGAATCAGTCATTCAAAAACCACAAACAGACTAAACACCTCCGCTGCTGGGTGACCTCATATCCCAATTTAAGAAGAGAAAATAGGAAATGAAGAGTGGACTTGATATTCAGATGAAGAGAAAAAAGGAGATTCTGATGATAAAACTGATGGTGAAAACAAAGCAGTTGAAGCTGATGAAGATCAAGCAAAGAAAAATGCCTGACGAGTTGGCCTGCTGTCTACTTAGCATAAATGTCTTTAAAAACTAACTTTTGTTTTTAATAGCTGCTGTTACTTCATTTTCTGTTTAATTTTATTTTTCATTTTTTTGTAACCTGTTCAGGTTGGCCCTGGGGTTTCAGAATAAAAGCCAAGGAAAAAGACTACTGAGTCCTGAATATTGTTTACATTTATAGTAACCTAACGTTGTTAAAAGTTATAATAATTCATTACAATTTTTAAAAAGTGAATTTCATTGTTTCACAAAACAGTTAACGAACTTGTTTTTGTAATCAGCATAAGTATCTAACCTGTTGAGGATTAAAGTATCCTCTCTTTGTTGTTGTTCTAATAAGTTTATGCTTTAAAAATACCTGACCATTATCTGACAATATTTGACTGGTGAAAATATATTTGGTCAATGGACCGCCAGATGCCCAGCCCTCAGAATACACTGCATATACTTAGGAAGAGCTACAGTCATATTGATGGCAGTGCTGATAAATGCTCCTGGCAAACACAATGAGTGGCCTTTCTTTAAAAAAAGTTTGAAACAAACATTAAACCATTATTTTTTGGAGATGTAAGCACTTTTCATTTTAGCCATACTCAGCAGCAACACAAAAACATTTGACAGTAAGTTATCTTCACATAAGGAAAAGTTGCAAAAATGCAGGACCAAAATTACTAGTACTGATGGAAAAACTTGGAAGAATTTAAAAATAAATCTTCCAAACTTTCCCACACATCATAGTACTAAGCTGATAAAGTCAAGTACTTAGAAAGCAGCATTGCTCTTTCCTCCAGTGACCAACCTTTTCATATTAAGTTTATCTAGTTCCCCGTACAAGTTGACAGGTATGCTACTGCAAGAGCTTTCTTTTTTAGCCATAAAGTGGTTCAAAGAGAGGAGAAGTAAGGCACTAACCACAGCTAAATTCAGACTTTGAAGAATAAGCCTATTATCTAAACTCAAAGCATGGGTCTATTTTTCTCTCAGGTGAGTTTGGACTCAGCAACATATACAGTTAAGCTGACTTTTCAAAAACTATCCTAACCGTACAGCAGAAAATTGTACAAAGAATAAGATGGTTGGAGGAAACACCTATTCTTCACTTAGTTCAAAAATAAGCATTTACTTAGTGTGGATGAGTGATACACACGGAAGGGCTTTGGGTTTTTTGTTCTTAGCTCTGTATTTGGCATGCATATAATGCCGATTACATGCATATAATGTTTTGCACATGAAGTTGGATAGGTGCTGAGGTCCAGTCCAAGCAGGGACTGTAGGATATAACTGGTTCCCTCCTGCGCCATCTCTAAATTTTAAATCTGTGTAGTTATATAAGTGTGATGCCAAAAATAACCCATGATTTGAGTAAAAACTGAATCCACTGCCTCATGGAATTAGCCAAAAACTAACAATGGTCTTTTTTGAAGTCACTACCATATATGCAATAAACAAAGACTGTTTACAAGAGATCTCTTACTGATGGTCTCCGAGGCTCTCCTGGCAGCTGTGGAGGGTAACACACATTGTTCTTCTTCTCCCATCTTCCAGTGGTCTCTTCCGGAGATGTGGTTGTATGGATACTTGACAGAGGAGAAACACTGCAAGATGCTAGCAACCTGCAACACAAGATTTCTTAATTCCTTTGCTGCTGAATCCAATGCATTCCTATGCAAATTGTTTAAATCATACAACCTTTAAAAGCTATCATTCAAATGTCCATTAGATAATAAATTTAAATAAAAAATGTATGAAACAAGAATAAGAACTACCCAGGGAACTGTACACCAGCTACCTGGTAAGAACCTGGTAAGTTTTATTTATTTATTTCAGTGCATTTTTATCCCACATTCTCCTGCTAATAGCAGCTTGGGGAGGCTCACAATACAATATAATATAAAACTTCAAATACAATATACGTATAAAATAAAAAATATTTAAAAAAACAGATAAAATACAAATATTTAGCAATCAAAAACAATACTGGGGCTAAATCCCCCCGCCCCTTCTTCCCAACACCCCAGCCCCTCCAATCACCCTCACCAAAAGCCTGGCGGAACAGCTAGGTCTTACACGGTCATTGGAAAGAGGTATGGTCCAGGGCCAAGCCTTGGTGCAGCCACTGAACACCCTCCCCTTAGTAGCCACCCGAGAAACAGAGGGGACCTCGAGAAGAGCGCTCTCTGGCCCGGGGTGGGGGTGAGGCAGTCCCGCAGGTAGGCAGGGCCCAGCCCATGTAGGGCTTTATAGGTCAAAACCAACACCCTGAATCAGGCCTGGAAGACTACAGACAGCCAGTGCAAAGAATGGAGCAGTGGTGTAATGTGCTCCCGGCGACCCGTCCCCATGAGGAGGTGGGCTGTTTTATGGGATGAATTTCAAGACATGTCACCCTCAGATGTGGGTGATGTTCTTGGGACTGTTCGAGCCACCTATTGTAAATTAGATCCATGCCCGTCCTGGGTGGTTAAGGCCAGCCGGGAGACATTAGGGCTGTTGCTAGCTAGGATAGTCAACGCCTCCCTTAGGGAGGGCAGGGTGCCGGATCGCCTCAAAGAGGCAGTGGTGCGGCCCCTGCTCAAGAAGTCATCATTGGACGCTGACACCCTGGCCAGATATTGGCTGGTCTCCAACCTTCCCTTTTTAGGGAAGGTTATTGAACGGGTGGTGGTTCGACAGCTTCAGGAGCATTTGGACTGGGTCAACTTCCTTGATTCCGTGCAGTCTGGCTTCCGTCCGGGTTATGGCACAGAGACTGCACTTGTGGCCTTGGTCGATGACCTCTCCCAAGAGTTGGACCAGGGTCATTTGACCCTGTTGATTTTGTTAGACCTCTTGAATGCATTCAATACCGTTGATCATGTGTTGTTGGTGACTCGGCTGCGGGACCGGGCAGGAATGAGCAGGGCTGTTCTTGAATGGTTCTGCTCTTTTTTGGCCAGAAGAACCCCGAGTGTGGTGCCGGGTGTTTATTCATCTTCTCCCCTCTGTTGTTCAATGTGTATATGCAGCGTTTGGGGGAGGTTTTTAAAGAGTTTGGTGCAAGGTGTCATCAATATGCTGACGACACCCAACTATCTCTCTCGTTTTCATCAGACCCAGATCCGGCAGTCTTGGTGCTTACCTGGTGTTTTTCAGCTGTGGGGGACTGGATGAGGGCAAACTACTTAAATCCTGACAAGACAAAGGTGATGGTTGTGGGGAAAGCCAGGAGAGTGATGGCCCCCGTCATTGATGGGGTCCGTCCTCCCCTGGTATCCCAGGTCTTAGTCTGGGGGTGCTCCTTGATCCACAGCTTCTCCTGGATGTCCAGGTGGTGGCTGTGGCGAAGGGAGCATTTTGCCAATTACACCTGGTATGTCAGCTTAGGCCGTATGTCTTGGACTTGGACCTGGCCACAATCATCCATGCTTTTATTACCTCAAGATTAGACTATTGTAACACGCTCTACGTGGGGCTACCCTTGGTGATGGTCCGGAGACTGCAGCTGGTGCAGAACGTGGCGGCTCGTCTCCTGAAGGGGGCAGGCCAACGCGAGCACATTACTCCAGTGCTGTTCTCTGTACTGGCTGCCGATAGTCTTCTGGGTCCAATTCAAGGTGTTGATGTTGACCTTTGAAAGTCCTAAACGGCCTGGGCCCCACCTACCTGCAGGACTGCCTCACCCTCCAGATTCTGGATCGACCTCTGCAGTCGGTTGGGGGCACCCTTCTTGAGGTCCCCCGGGTTTCGACCATGAGGAGGGTGTTCTCGATGGCTGCACCACGGCTGTGGAACTCCCTCCCATTGGAGGTCTGCCTGACTGATGACCTCACCTTTTCCCGTAAAAAGTGTAAGACCTGGCTGTTCCACCAGACCTTTGCCAAGGAAGATGGGATGGGAGGGTTGGGTTAAGGTGGATTTTTATTGGGGTTTTTTTTGGGAGGGGTAATTCTGGGAATGTTGGTTTTTAATGAATTTTATTATGTTTTAAAATGTTGCTAGTCACCCCGCGATGCTTGTGGCAAGAGGGGGCAGCATACAAATGCTGTTATAAATAAATAAATAAATTATAGTGGCCAGGTCAGAGTCCAAAACGTACGGTCACAGCTGTTGCACCAGATGTAATTGGCGGAACATGCGCCTCGCCACAGCTGCCACCTGGACATCCAGGCGGAGCTGCAAACTGAGGAGCACCCCCAGACTGCGAATGTGGGGGACCAACGGAGGGTGAATTTAGTCAATGACAGGGGCCACCACTCCCTCAGCCCCCACACCCCCACCAGCATCATCTCTGTCTTGTCAGGATTCAGCCTCAGACAGCTCACCCTCATCCAGTCCCCCACAACTGCCAGACACTGCATAAGCACCGAGACTGCTGGGCCTGGGTCAGCTGAAAATGAGAGGTAGAGTTGGGTGTCACTGATGACACTGCACTCCAAACCCCCTCATGACCTTGCCCAAAGGCTGCACATACATGTTGAACAGGAGAGGGGACAGAACAGAACCTTGCGGGACTCCACATGTGAGGACTCCACAGCAGCCCCAATGTCTTCTAACTGGCCTTAACCAGACAGGAATGGCATGGGTCTAGTTCAGAACAGATGGCTCAAACTGCCCCAAGAACATCCTCTGCATCAGCGGGCGACACCCACAGAAACTGATCAAGTGTAGTGTCAAAGTCATGGTGAAGAGAAGCGATTTTGTCCACAAAAAAGTCAACAAACATGTCACTGGAAGATGACAGTTCCAGGCAGAGGGAGACCAGACTGACCAGCCCCCTCACCACCCGGAAAAGCTTAGCTGGACGTGACTTTGCGGATGCTATGAGAGCAGCAAAGAACCCCTTCTTTGCTGCCCGCACAGCCACAGCTTAGGTTTTTAAAATAACTATGCTGCAATTGGTCCGCTCCAGCCAGAGTACGGCGCCACTGTTGCTCTAACCGCCACCCTTAATACTTCAGCCACCGCAGGTCCTCCGTGAACCAAGAGGACATTCAGTGCCAATGCTCAGGGATGGGTTTTTTATTTTCTTGTATGCCTCCCTTTTATGTATTTTATATATTTTATGTATATTTTAAATAATTTTTGTAAGCCGCCTCAAGCTGCCTAGGCAGGAGAGGCGGAATATAAATGTTGGAAATCAATCAATCAATCCTCCCCTCTCTCACTGGGGGAAGAACATCCCAGCTTAACACAGTTCCTCCCTTCCCTACTCTCACTAGGGGAACAGGACATTCCCTATAACCACTCAAACAAAAAAGAAAAAAACAGGCCTTCAATCCCCCCCAAAAAACCATCACCCTCCCAAACCACAATTTCACTTTAAAATTAATCCATCTCAACAGTCCAACCATCCAACATGAAGTTTCCACTAACCCTTCCATCTGCCCTCTGCCCAACCAACACAAAACTCCCTAGTCCCTGCCAAAGGACCCTTTAGCAGCAGTTATTGCATAAAACATTTTGTGACCATCTAGAGAAGAGCAGAACATTTAGTAGCCTACATGAATTTATCAACAAATCATGCCAAACCATCCATATCTCTCCTTTGATAAAGTGAGTAAATTTGGGGGGGGGGGGGGGGAAGCAGGGACAAGAAAAATAGTTAATAAAATATTTTGACTAAGACAACTGACAGTTCCACATGACATACTCAGAATCATCTAGAGAAATAGGAGCTAGCTGGAACCATTATTATGTGGATACACAATTCACTGACAAGTTGTACCCGGAGAATAATTATTGAATTGTTTGCTGTCAAAACAATTGCTGGATACCCAGGTGGAGGCTGTGGCGAGGGGTGCCTTTCACCAATTACATCTGGGGCGTCGCTTCGGCCATACGTTTCAGACTCTGATCTGGTCACGGTCATCCATGCTTTCATCACCTCAAGATTGGACTACTGTAACACGCTCTACGTGGGGGTACCCATGGTGACGGCTCAGAAATTGCAGCTGTTGCAGAATGCGGCGGCTCATCTCCTGGTGGGACTGGGCTGCTGGGAGCATATTATGTTGGTGCTCCATTCTCTGCACTGGCTGCCGGTAGTTTTCTAGGCCCGATTCAATAAGTTGGTCTTGGCCTATAAAGCCCTAAATGGCCTAGGCCCTGCCTATCTGCGGGACCACCTCACAACCCGAGTTCTGGATCAGCCCCTGCGGTCATCAAGGGGTGCCCTGCTTGAGGTCCCCCAAGTTTTTCAGGGGGCCACACAGGGGAGGGCATGCTTAGTGGCTGCACCACGGCTGTGGAACTCCCTTCCGGGCGGGGTCTGGTTGGCCCCGGATCTCCCCTCATTTCAAAGAAGCTGTAAGACCTGGCTGTTCCGCCAGGCATTTGGCAGGGGAGAAGGGTGATGGAGTGGGCTGAGGTCAGATATTTTTGTATCCTCCTTTTATGTCCTGTTTTTGAGCTTTTAATGTTATTTTTATTGATTTTTATTGATTGAAAGCTGCCCCGAGCTGCCTGTGGCAGGAGGGGTGGGGTAGCAAACAATTTTAATAAATAAATATACAAATGAAACAGGGAGGGGTAACAAGCGGGGCTGGCAGGGCCAGTCCCGGGTCTGGTGCTAGTCAACAGTTTCATCAATGACCTGGATGCAGGCGTAGAGGGCATACCTATCAAATTTTCATATGACAAAGCTGGAAGGGACTGCAAACACTTGGAGGGATAGAATTAGAATTAAAAATGATCTTGATAAATTGAAGAACTAGGCCGAAAACAGTTAAGACAGTAGTGAATGTATGTCACATGAGCCATCATGATAAAAAACAGTCAAAATATACAAAACACAATACAAAACCAATTACATATACTAATAAAATCACCAAATCAAGAATAAAACTACATAAAAAACAAAATTCAAATTATAATTGAAGGGGAAATTGTTATTACAGAACATCTCCAAGCTTCTTCCTCTCTTTAGCAGCTAGCTGTGCAAAAGCAGCAACTGACAACAATCTGGGGGTTACTGCCACTCAATAATAATTCCAACTTTCATATGGCTGGATAGAAAGGTTTCTGCACCAATACAGGAAAAATTCATCTCTCTCTGTTGTACAGAGATGATAATCCAATAGAAATGTGATCAATCTTCAACCATGCCAGCCCCAGCAGTAGTAATGCTGAGAAGAATAGGGTAGATATAGCAGATGGCAAGTTATTTAACCAGTCAAAAATGTGATATTGTTACAAA
>QEPC01011131.1:2685928-2698053 GCA_003113815.1 Sphenodon punctatus
GGAAGCAGGGACAAGAAAAATAGTTAATAAAATATTTTGACTAAGACAACTGACAGTTCCACATGACATACTCAGAATCATCTAGAGAAATAGGAGCTAGCTGGAACCATTATTATGTGGATACACAATTCACTGACAAGTTGTACTCAGAGAATAATTATTGAATTGTTTGCTGTCAAAACAATTGCTGGATACCCAGGTGGAGGCTGTGGCGAGGGGTGCCTTTCACCAATTACATCTGGGGCGTCGCTTCGGCCATACGTTTCAGACTCTGATCTGGTCACGGTCATCCATGCTTTCATCACCTCAAGATTGGACTACTGTAACACGCTCTACGTGGGGGTACCCATGGTGACGGCTCAGAAATTGCAGCTGTTGCAGAATGTGGCGGCTCATCTCCTGGTGGGACTGGGCTGCTGGGAGCATATTATGTTGGTGCTCCATTCTCTGCACTGGCTGCCGGTAGTTTTCTAGGCCCGATTCAATAAGTTGGTCTTGGCCTATAAAGCCCTAAATGGCCTAGGCCCTGCCTATCTGCGGGACCACCTCACAACCCGAGTTCTGGATCAGCCCCTGCGGTCATCAAGGGGTGCCCTGCTTGAGGTCCCCCAAGTTTTTCAGGGGGCCACACAGGGGAGGGCATGCTTAGTGGCTGCACCACGGCTGTGGAACTCCCTTCCGGGCGGGGTCTGGTTGGCCCCGGATCTCCCCTCATTTCAAAGAAGCTGTAAGACCTGGCTGTTCCGCCAGGCATTTGGCGGGGGAGAAGGGTGATGGAGTGGGCTGAGGTCAGATATTTTTGTATCCTCCTTTTATGTCCTGTTTTTGAGCTTTTAATGTTATTTTTATTGATTGAAAGCTGCCCCGAGCTGCCTGTGGCAGGAGGGGTGGGGTAGCAAACAATTTTAATAAATAAATATACAAATGAAACAGGGAGGGGTAACAAGCGGGGCTGGCAGGGCCAGTCCCGGGTCTGGTGCTAGTCAACAGTTTCATCAATGACCTGGATGCAGGCGTAGAGGGCATGCCTATCAAATTTTCATATGACAAAGCTGGAAGGGACTGCAAACACTTGGAGGGATAGAATTAGAATTAAAAATGATCTTGATAAATTGAAGAACTAGGCCGAAAACAGTTAAGACAGTAGTGAATGTATGTCACATGAGCCATCATGATAAAAAACAGTCAAAATATACAAAACACAATACAAAACCAATTACATATACTAATAAAATCACCAAATCAAGAATAAAACTACATAAAAAACAAAATTCAAATTATAATTGAAGGGGAAATTGTTATTACAGAACATCTCCAAGCTTCTTCCTCTCTTTAGCAGCTAGCTGTGCAAAAGCAGCAACTGACAACAATCTGGGGGTTACTGCCACTCAATAATAATTCCAACTTTCATATGGCTGGATAGAAAGGTTTCTGCACCAATACAGGAAAAATTCATCTCTCTCTGTTGTACAGAGATGATAATCCAATAGAAATGTGATCAATTTTCAACCATGCCAGCCCCAGCAGTAGTAATGCTGAGAAGAATAGGGTAGATATAGCAGATGGCAAGTTATTTAACCAGTCAAAAATGTGATATTGTTACAAAGAAACTGCATGGCAATTTGGGTTCTAGTACACATAGAAGAAACACTGTATCCAAGACACAGGAAGTAACTGTTCCCCTTTGTTTGGCACTAGCAGGATTCATCAGGAGTACTGTGTCCAGGCTCTGGGCTCTATGAATTAATGTTGAAAAATTGGAGGGGGTTCCAATAAGGTTAATGAAGCAAAAAACGGTTTGGCATACAGGACTGTAAAATATACGTAAATAATTTAGTCAATCATAAAAAGTTTACCCACCTGGGTAATGGGACTCGAGACTTGCAATGGAGAAATAGGGCTGGGGCTGAGAAAACCCACTTGCCAGCTCAAAAAGTATACTCGCCGCAGGCAAGTGGAATTCTACAGGCTTGACAATGCCCACAGGAAAAGGCTGAGGAACTGGACATATTAAATTAGAAAAGGCTGATGGGAGGACATGATAGCAGTTTTCAAACATGCTAAAAAATATATATATATATAATAAACAAGGCAGCAACCAATTACCTCCACGGCCTCTGAAGGCAGAACAAGAAGTAATGCGTTTAACTGGGGGGAGGGAGGGAAGGGAGGGGGAGGAGGGACTTCAGTTAAATATTAGGGATGATTTTCTACGCATAAAAAAATCAGGCAATGGAACAAATATCAAGGGAGAGTTTGGACGTCATTGGAAGTTTTTAAAAATGAGTTCAACATCTGGCAGAGGTGGTTTGGATGTAAATCGGCACTACTTAAGAACAGGGAGATGAACAAGATAAACGGGGTCCCTTCTAGCCCTAAAAGTCTATGTAGCACACGGGTTTGACAACAAAGGAGTTTGATAATTTCATAAATATCTTTATCATCAAGCAGCTGGCAAATGAAATTGTAAAGAAGTACTTAATGCCAAGCCCATTTTGGCTCAATGAAGTGTACAATGTAAACCACTCACTTAATCTGGTTTGATATGGTATGTGTATGTTACACTAGCCTCTTCTACAAAGTTATTTGAAACTTAACTGTCCAACAGCTCATGGTGTTTCAGTCCTGGCCAACAGAATCTCCCAGCAAGCCTCATGTCTGATTTAGTTTGTAAACCCATTCTTTTGCTTCTCAAATGAAAGAATAACAGAATCTTAATGTTGGAAAGGATCTTGAGGATCATCTAGTCCAGGGGTGCACAGCATACGGCCCCTGTGCCGCATGTGGCATGCCTTTGCTTTTTTTGAGGCCTGCTTTCAAGTGGGTCTCTGTTATTGTGTGCAGCCCAGACTGCCACTGCTGTGTGGTCGCCCCCACCCCAGAAGCAGACTTGTGCGGTGAGGAGCAAACAAACAACCAGGGAGTTGAAAGGAGCCTTTCCCTGAGCAGCAGCTAGCAAGTCCAGGGAGCTGTGGCCCCGGACAGCGGAGGAAGGAACTTGGGAGGGGCTCCCAGCCACCTCGTCAGAGTTGCCCCACAGCACAGAAGCAGAGTGTGAGTGGGGAGCAGAGCTCCTTCTTGCTGCTGCCACCGCTGCCTATATCCTCAGCTCCAGCTCTTCCACACTGCCGCTTCTGCTGCCACATGGATCCCTAGCCCCTTCGTGCCACTGCTGCCACCAGAATCCCTGACCCCAGCTCCTTCAGTTGTTGCTGCTGCTGCCATTCCTGCCGCCTTTGCCTCCATCTTGAACCAGGGTCCGCTGCTGCTTGTCCCACCCCAGGCAAGTGGGGTAGTTTGGTGAGTTTGCTCCTGTGCCCTCTGCTAGGTTCGTGGGGGAGGTGCCAGCTTTGCTTTGCCACGTGGTGGCACTGGTTTGTGTTTGCCACCACATGTGTTTGTGGTTTGTGTTTGCCCCTGAATACCCTTTTAGGTTTGTGAAGGAGGTGCCAGCTTTGCCTTGCCATGTGGTTTGGGGAGGGGGTGCATTTTATTGTTATTGAACAGTGATTTGTACAGCCTTGTAGTAGCCCTGATGCTCCTTCCTAGTATAGTCTCTGATGTAGGAATTCTTTGGCATGCAGGCTTCAAACTGGACCTAATTTGCATGTGTTTTTATATTCACACAAGGTATGCGATTAGGGGCGGGACCATAGAAATTAAGGTGTGTTCGTGCAAATTATGGGCATGGTTATGCAAATTAGGTGCTAGGCCACATGCGGCCCAGGATTGGGTCTGGACCAAATTTTCCTGCGCTCAGGACAAATCAAGTTGAGTACCCCTGATCTAGTCCAACCCTCTACTTTGATGCAGGATGACTACAGCTATAACATCCCTGACATATGGCTGTCCAGCCTCTTTTTGAAAACCTCCAGGTACAGAGAGGAAGAACAAAGAGAAAGGAGCAAAGAAGAGGGCAAAAGCATAACAATATATAGATGAGAAACTGAGAAAAAGATTTTAAGGTGCCAGTGTCAAAAACAGACTAGGAAATACAGATATTTACAATACTACAGGTCCAGAAGTCACAAGTTAGGCCTAAACAAGTCACAAGAGCAATATTGTTTTAAAATAAGTTTGTGGGGGTTTTTTTATTTACCTTCTGATTCCTCAGTCTCTAAGTTGCACCTGAACTAAATTTTCAAAATTTCTCCACAGCCATGAAGACTAGAAAAAAAAATCTTTGTTTTTTTTAAATAAAGGAAATTGAGAATCAAAGCTTTAAAAATAGCAAAGCTTTAAAAATAGCAACAGGAATTTCAAGAGTCTCTGCAACACATACACATACAAAAATCCACAAAAGTTGGCAACTAAAATACAAATCTTCATCTGCAGGACAAGTTACCTATGTCAAAAAATGGAGACAAAGTAGCTTGAACTACTTTGTCTCCATCTCTGTCACTTGGGACTAACATGGCAATACTATACTTTCACTGGCATACTCTAATATAACCAATACATGTAAAATCTGATTACAGTGCTACCTTGGACAGTATATTATACATTTAAATGTATGCTAGCTTGATCTTTGCAAGATGTGGGAGCTCATGTAATTAATTAACATAAAATTAACCTATCTGAGCAATTTAATATGTTAAAGAAAATCACACCCTTTAACTGTTAAGCCACTCTACAGCGCATAAAATCATAGAGCAGAGAGGGATGTCAAGATTTCACCCAGCCCATTAATCTGTAGAGCTTCTAGCTCCAAATGTTTAAAAACCAGGCCCCTCAAGTCATAGCATCAGCTTTAAAAAAAATCATGACTTTTTAAAAGTCAGATTTTTATTCAGGCTCTGGCTTAGAGCCTTTAGGGCACACATGCAATATGTTTTCAAACTTTTTCTCAAAACAAGAAATAGAAACTTAGGCGTGGGTTTCCATTCCTCCCTCAAAGAAAGCCAAAATTATTTGCAGTCAGGGCCGGCCCTACTGTAGGGCGGCTCAGGGTGGCCACCCCGGGCCCTGGTCGAGCCCCTCCAACCATCCCTGAGCTCAGGCCTGGGTAGCACACCGCCCCCAGACCGGGCCACGGTGCACCCCTTGAGCCGGGGAGTGCCCCTACGCCTGCCAGGCGCTGGCGGCTTTGTTGGCGGCAGCAGAAAAGGGCCCCACCTTTGTTCCCCACCCTGAGCCCCACTTACACTAAGGCCGGCCCTGTTTACAGTTATATTGCGTCACAAATTCAGGCCTTAAAAAAAAAAAAAATCATAAGAGATGCCTACACATCCATCCCTGACAGAGGTTTAGTCATCCTAAATTGAATTGCTTTCAGTAGGGAGGGATACCATAACTTTGTTGGGTAACTTGCTCCCTTAGTCCAATACTCCTTTCTAACCTTGAGGGCTCATTTCTCCACCAACTGAAGTCAACAACTCAGTTTCCACTGACTCTAACGGTTACCGAATTATATACCCTAAGTTTTATCTCAGAGGAAACTGCTCTGAGCTCGAGGCGTGAGACTGCAGCGTAGCCCAGCTTAGGGAGCCGAAAATTTGCTCAGAAGTCTCCCTTGCTGAGATCCCTACTCCCTAACCGGCCTCACGCCTACTTCCAATCCGTGGCAGAGGCCCAGCTTGAGACTAAGGAAATTTGGCACCTACGGGTAGCGAGGCAGGAAGCAGCCTCTTCTCTCCCGCCGGAGAAGATGAAGACCATAGAGAGAAGGCTTCACGATGAATTTAACCCCCGCCACGGAAGCATCACACTCACCTGTTCGTCCGGGCCCAGCTGAGGAGGCTCCGCGCCCAGGCGGCCCCTGTGGAAGCGAAGTAAGGAATTAGCGAGAAAAAAAGAGGAAGGAGGAACACGTCGCACGAGCAACTCCAGACTCACCTGCTGCAACAACCTGCGTCGCCATCTTCCTCGCTCCGATTTACGGCACGCGCATGCGCAATACGCTAGGCCTGTCCTTTGGTGGCCACCGTATCACACGTAGAGGTCGAGGTTTGCAGCAGCGTGTGGTGTTGGCGCTTTACGGTCGAGCTCGGTAACGGTTCCGCCGGAGCTAGTGTTGGACGGAAGCTATGGCGGCGGGTGCGGGCGCAGGGCGGGTGTTACCCGCTTCCCCCAATTGGTACTGCAGCCGTTGCAGCGACGCATGCGGGGCTGAACGCCTCTTCGGCTTCGCCGCCAGGAACAGCGTCTGCCTCTTGGAGGTCGCTGCCGCCTCGCCCGCCTTCTACGGTACCGGCCAAGGGTCCCTTTTTCTCTATTCCGAGGCGGGGGGCTACGCTCTGATGCTCTGGATGTAGGAGTGGCAGGGCCGCTCTCTCCCCCTGTGGATGGCACCCGCACCGCAAGCCCCAGCCCTCTTCCAGGCTTCTTCCCTTGGTGTAGCTGGAGATGTACTTTGCGCTCGGAGCAGTCGCGGTTCTTTCGGGGGAGATCAAGCGGGATGCGGTTGGAAACGAGATAAAACTAAAAAAAACACATGTGGGAGCGGGTTTTGCAGGGTAGGATGGTTAAAAGGTTGAGTATAGAGCTCTGCCATAAAGCTGCTGCCCTCCTTCTTTTACTCTTGTCACCCACCTCAAAACATCAACTAGGCGGGAGCTTCTTCTTCATCTTTATTCTAGGCAAAATTAAAGCCAAAGTCATAAAATCACAAGGACAATGCGGTCGTTAAAGTTGGTAACATCGGGTATCCTGGATTGGTGTGCCACTCAATACACAACCAGGGACACTGGTTTGGCAAAACGATGCACACTGAGAGTGGTTGTTAATATGGCTTCATTTATATCGTCGGTGTGTGCAAAACACTTCATGATCGTTGGGTGTTTTTAAACGAGCAAGGCTAGAGGATGGGTCTGTGTCCGCTGAGTGGTACAGCTGCGGAGCACCCATGCACTTGTGTAGTGAGTAAGGAGGACTTCTAACGGGTGGCTCCCTGTGTGCCCATGCAGGCAACTTCTGTGCATTCCTGCCACAAAGGACTAGCCATGGCAACTCACGCGGGCAGTTGCCAAACTGCTGAAGCAACTCTCACAGGCAGCCATTACCTCTTTAAGAGCTCTTGGTAGTGTTGGGAGCAGGATGGGGAGGCAGCAGGGTTGAGGACTTGTCTGCTGGCGTGGGTGGACATCCCAGTTCAAACCGTGGGTGCCTGTCTCCCCCCACACTGTTTTGCCTTCCCTCACATGGGAGACACTGACATTTTCTCTGATGCCCCATGAGTGGGTGCTGCATGCATCATGGGAGCGCACATCCACCTACACCATCTTCACACGAGCGGTCAGGACGGTGGGTGGTTGATGGGTGGCCATGCGTCTTGTCTCGTTTAAAAACACCCATTGTTTTACTAACGTTTATAATCTTATAAAGTAGGCTAACATTATTTCCATTTCACAGAAGCAGAGGCTGAGACACAGTGATTTTACTCAAATTCATGCAGTTGGTCCAATGCCACTGCTGTTTGGCTTGACCAGTAGATCGGGGTCAATGGGGCATTTCCTTCTCCTTTAGCCCCTTAGTCATTAGTTGCTGCATATGTGCTACAGTCTAGGAGATGATTGGTCCTGGGACTGGCTTAGAGCAGATCTGTGCAGCACCAAAAGTCCCAGCCATTGAAACAGTAGGCATGTTTTAGCTTTTTGTGCCAATGTGTTTCTCAGCAGGCTTAGGAGAATTCAACTCGCTGTGGCCTACTTCCTTTTTGCAAAGGGTCCTTTGCTGCCAGTTTGAGCATGGTATGGCTTACTCTGAGCCAGCCTCAAACAACTTTAATTGCTGCCATGAAAGTGACTCCTTAAGTGTCTGTGAGGAGAAGGGAGGCACATGAGCTGTCTGGAAGTATCAGCCCCTGCACCACTCACTTCCTTCTGCAGCAGGAAGTCTGTGCAGCAGCAAGTGGGTCAGGAGGAGAAGCCTGGGCAAACATGTATTGGGCCAGTGCTATTGATGAGGCTGTTCTATTCACAGTTCTGTGATTGCATGCAGGCTGGGGTGTGCAGGACAGGAGGAAGCAGCAGCATGGACCAACGGTGTCTCATCTTCACGATGGATCTCCTCAGTTGTTAAGTTCAACTGAATCTTAGTATCCTGGGCTTGGGAAATTGCCCTAGGAGCTAGGATAGTTTCTGCGTTAGGAGGGGCAAGGATCAACTGCTCGGACCTGTGTTCCAATTCTGTCTTACCTATGAAATTGCTGGGTGGCCTTGGGCAAATCACTGTCTCAGCCTCAGTTCTCCATCTGTAAAATGGGAGTAATAATGAGCTACCTAATGGGGTTGTTCAGAGGATGACCTAGATAAAGACTGCAAAACACTTTAAACACTGAAAATGCTATATAAATAATAATATTAACCATCGGGAGAGAAGGGATTGATGGTAGGGATTATTTTGCTACCTGCAGCTCTGCCGATTACTTTGGCACCAAATGTCACAATTGCCAGGACTTAAACACAGATGTCTCAACTTCAGCTCGCTCGCTGTGCTCACTGGACCACACCAATTATTTTCTAGAAATTAGAAGGATGCAATAAGTATTTTCTATTCTGTTCACAATAGATGCTAGCTAGGTGTGAGAAATCCGTGTCTGAAGTTTCCAGCAAGTATGCATTTCCTAAGCTTGTGTAATTAGAAACCGTCCTGCATTTGATGACTTTTATATCAGTTGTCATTAGATGATATAGAGCTTCATATTTTGTCTTTCTTGTTTTTATGTGCACAGGAACATGCAGTAATGTAAATTGTCATACTGGCCATGTTCCTTTTTATTAATTTTTTTCTAAAAAAAAACCCTACCAGATTGCTGAAGCTAGAACTTATCTTACAGAAACTTTTTAAATTTTGTTTTGCTCTCATAGGGGAACTTGTGGGCCACACTGAAAGGGTTTCTGGATTCACATTTTGCCACTATCCTGGTCAGAGCAACTTCTGTGCTAGTAGCTCTGATGATGGAGCAGTGAAAATCTGGGATACGCAGACTCTAACTCTTGTGTCCGAGCACATGCTGCATCAGGTAAAGTAGCCAGTCTCTCTGTCATTGTAGTGGGGGGAGAGAGACAGAGCTAGTATTCTTGGATCATTTAACGTTTCATTTGTTAGGCAGTGTGGATGCTGTATGTGTCTTTGCTTCTGGAAGCAGCTGGGGAGTTGTGTATTCTGGGTGTCTAACTGTACTGCAGTGTGTCGAGTAATCCACAACCAAAGTGGGGATACTATAATCCTGATCTCTAGATACGCTTTCAAAAGTACTAATTTATATTGTATTCTTTGACTTTTGCATAGGCTGTAATCCTGTTGTTAATTGCTCTATGAGCCATGGTCTGAGAGCCCTTTTTGGTGGTCTGTAAGATGAAACACTTTGTGGATCAAGCTGTGGTAGGGAGGCACTTTCAGTCCATGAAAGGATTAGTCTTCAATTAAACAAGTGAAGCATTGAAACAAGCTGCATACTTCTCTTATTTTTTAGTTGCGTATACCAGCTTATTTTCCATGTGCTGCCTGAGTTTTCCATGTTATAACGTAGAAATTTACAACACGTTGCATGCTTGATGCAGAGCAGTTCAAGAGCAATTTGGGGGGTTGATGGTGACCTTTTGGCCTAGAGGTAGGGAACCTTTTCCCTCCCAAGGGCCACTTTGAAAATTAGTACAAGCTCCCCAGGCTGAATAAGAGGGCAGACATGCTTAAGGGGTGTGCTCAAGAAAGGGGAAGGAAAGAGAGGACCCAGATCATGGTTCTGTGCCATAGGTTCATTTCTACTCTATTTGTTTTATTCATATTTCTATGCCCTTCCCACAAGGCTCAGTGTGACTTACAATCGTAAAAACCATTCAGATCAGCAAAAAACATGAATGCCCCACCCAAGCCACCCCTACATCTCCCACCCATCTCATCCCACCCTATTCCCTACCTACCAAATACCTGACTGCACCCACCAAACCCCCCATTGCCTACCCCAGCCCATCCTCCCTCTGAATTAACTCCACCCCCACCAAGTTCATGCCCTCACATTAGCTCCCTTCCCCTGAGCTCATTCTCAGTGCTTGTGTATTGTGACTGTATCCATGAGTCAGATCCAGGAATTGGAAATGGACCAAATTAAAAAGCTGAAGGCTTGATTTGACCTTCATTAGGCACCCTTAATCAGTCTGCATTTTGTTGTTTTCAGAACACAATCTCTGCCTTGCATTGGTCACCCCATGTGAAAGATTTGGTTGTGTCTGGTGACGAAAAGGGCATAGTAATTTGTTACTGGTATAACAGAAATGATAGCCAACAGTTCTTTCCAGAGCCCAGGACTGTCTTCTGTCTCTCTTGTTCCCCTCATCACGAGGATTTGGTAGCCATTGGGTAAGTATTGCAAAATTAAGTGGTGTTGCCTGCCTTATTTTGTTAGCTGGTTGTTATGTTTCTTGTCTGCAACAGTTTTGTTCTTTCAAAGTGTGATATGATATACAATAGATACCGCCTCACCCTCACGCCCCAGAACGACCCCTTTGGTCTGCCGGGGGCGCCTTCTTGGAGGTCCCCCATGTTAAACGGGGGGCCACAATGGAGAGGGTGTTCTCGGTGGCCATAC
This sequence comes from Sphenodon punctatus, assembly GCA_003113815.1. NCBI lineage: Eukaryota > Metazoa > Chordata > Lepidosauria > Sphenodontia > Sphenodontidae > Sphenodon > Sphenodon punctatus. Next base: position 2,696,457 of record QEPC01011131.1, read on the forward strand.
CGCGTTTATGGATCTTCCTCCCGGAGGAAGCCCATCTGGCCCCAAGTTTGTTGGCCTTCTGCCAGGCCTGCAAGACTTGGCTGTTCTCCCAGGCCTTCGGAGGAGGGGAGGGTGGGTTGGGATAATAAAATGTGGGGGATAGTTGTGTCTTTTAGATGGGTTTTTAAATGTTTTTATTTTGTGCTGTGTTTTATTGCTGTTTTACTTATTGTTTTTGTTGTACGCCACTCTGAGATGCCATGGGCCTGAGGAGCGGCTAAGAAATATAAACAAATAAATAAAGTATTTGGCATCTCCTAAGCACCCAAATACCTCTCAAAACCCAAGGTACTCATAACTGATTGTGAATTGGCGCTGAAGCACATATGCTTGCCATAGTGCTGGGTGCTGATCCAAAGTTGAGTCAATAATTGGGTTTCTCCTCCTCCTCCCAGATTGCATTAAAATTCCAGACAATTTTAACGTTTCCTACAATCTTATATTTAACTTCACTCGTGTGGGTGGCAAAGAGGGGGTGTTCTAAAACTCTGTCACGTAGGAAAAACAGTCCTGCCTCTGTCATATCCATCCATTGCAGTTCTTACCCTTTGTGCACGAAGTACTTTTACTTTATGTTGGGCCCAGCTCTATGACAGCTATGTGGAGATCAGGCAAGCATGGGAAAAAAGACAACACCAAACACTTCATTGCGATGTTCTTAAAGAGGGAAGAAGTTGATTTTGAGTGAAGTCAGCATGACAGGTTTTTGAAACCTATAGATCAAATCATCAGCTAGCATAAATCTGCACAGTTCCTTTGAAGTCAGTGGAGTACTGTATTATCTACCACTGATAATCCCAACTATCTCTGTGTTAATGTAAACCTTTCTTTTAAGTTATAAGGATGGCATGGTGGTTATAATTGACATAAGTAGGAAAGGAGAAGTTGTTCATTGCCTGAGAGGCCATGATGATGAGATACATTCCCTGGCGTGGTGTCCTGTCCCTGGTGAAGAAGTTTTATGCTGTAGGGAAGAAGAGAGTCAAGGTATGTGTAAAGAGCTTCAGAACAATTTAGAGCTCATGTTATGGTCCAACTAGTAGCTGCATTGTTCTTGAATGGTTCTGCTCTTTCCTGACCGGGAGAACTCAGCGGGTGGTGCTCGTGGACTGTTCTTCATCTCCCCGAGACCTCTCATGTGGAATCCCCTCTCCTGTTCAATGTGTATATGCAGCCGCTGGGCGAGGTCGTGAGACTGTTTGGGGTGCGGTGTCATCAATATGTTGATGGCACCCAACTGTACCTCTCTTTTTCATCCGACCCAGACCCAGCAGTCTCGGTGCTTACTTGGTGTTTGGCGACTGGGGGACTGGATGTGGGCAAGCCGTCTGAAGCTGAATTCTGACACGATGGAGATTGTTAGTGGGTGTGGTATCCCCTGTCATTGATGGAGTTTGCCCCCCGCTGGTCCCCCAGTTCATAGTCTGGGAATGCGCCTCGATTCCCAGTTCCGCCTGGATCTCCAGGTGGGGGCTGTGGCAAGGAGTGCATTTCACCAATTACATCTGGTGCGGTGGCTTCAGTCGTTTGTCTGACTCCAACCTGGCCACTATCATCC
>QEPC01011131.1:2698752-2767650 GCA_003113815.1 Sphenodon punctatus
GTGAGGGAGATGGGATGGGGGGGGGAGTTTCTTTTGTTTATTCTTTGACATTCTCCATGGTGGACTATATTTTTTTATGTTTTTATATATATATATTTGTATTTATTTTGTAATATCTTTTATAGTTGTTAGCCGCCCTGAGCTGTTTTGGCAGGAGGGGCAAGGTAAACATTTGTTGAAAAAATAAATACAAGACATGTCTGTTCATTAACAAATACGAATTAGCTAATGTAAAGGAGACATGAACTATCTGATTCAGTCTAGGATAGCTGCTGTTACTAATATTCACAGTGTTTTATATTTTCAAAGTGGTCGGACTGTGTTTTTAATACCATTTAATCCTTTTCTTTGAAGGAGCACTTCCTAATGGAGAGGTAGTAGAGGAGACTACTGTTATGAAAGGCTGTTATCTGGCTTCAGGAAGCAAAGATCAGACTATCAGAGTCTGGAGCTGTGCTAGAGGCAGAGGTAAGTGTGAAATGCTATTTTTTTGCTAGCTTGTTGATCTTAGCAAAATTATTGCTGTTAATGTGTATGACATTAACATCTACAGACTTCAGTTGCAATTGGGGTGTCATTATGCTAGACCTTGCAGTATAGCCCTGACCAGTTGAACCAAAGCCGCCTCTATAGTCCAGGGCTGTTTGCTTCCTTGGTCATCTAGAGCTGGGGGAATTGGAGGTAGGGATGTTTTCCTCCATGCCACTAAAGAGAAGTATTGTACTGGAGGAAAAGAAACCCTGACCCATCTTGGGGATTTATAACTATGACCTCCATTTTGGGAGATCAAAGATTATCAGATAGGATTCTGAGAACTTAATCTATGGTACAGTTAATACACTTTTTGGAAGCCCATAATGTGTTATAGACTTTGAAATCCAGAGAGAGTGTGGTTGCCATGTTGGTCCTCGGTAACAGAGATTGAGACAAAGTGGTTTGAATTATATCTTTTATTGGACCACCTGTTGGTGGAAATGTGCAGCCTTGTGGACATCACAGGGTCCTTCCTCAGGCAAGTAGGGAAAGACACATTTGCACTCCGGGAAGTTAAGAAACAGCTGAAAGGACAGATGGGGTGGTACCTCAGGTTTCTTCTTAGAGGCTGTGGCAAAATGCCCCTGTTACAAGAGTCCCCTAGACGAACACTCGGTTACACCCTATCAACCCTCTTCCTCCCCCGCTCCGGGCCTGGACAAACGCAAGTTCACAGGACGAGTCTTTTAGGCATGCTCCGCAAGCCAAAGACAGGTATCAGTATCTCAAGGGGAACGCCATGATGTCTCCCCTAGGTGACATCAGAGGTCAAAGGGCTCAGGCAGTTCACCAGGATTGGAGGAACCTCTACCTGGGGGCGATTCTCAAAGGGGAGGAGGGGATCGAGCTTAAAAAGCCAGGACACACCCCTTCTGCTCTCTCTCTCTCTCTCTGAGTTCTCTCCTTGGGAGAACGGCAACACACTGCTGGCAGGGGGCCAGCTAAGAAACGTGCCTCACTAGTTGCTACCTGCACAGGTGATGAGAAGGAGCCGTAAGTACTGGTAACTGCCTTCCTACCTTCAGTCCTAGGAGGCAGTTACTCAAATTAGGGGACATCAGAATCCCCAGATCGGTGACTCAATTCGAAGGTTGCTTCTATCTTTATCCTAATCCTTTTCCCTTAGCCTTGTTGCCAAACCAGTTTTTCTGCTTTTGTCAAATAAAGCACCTCTGTTGTTCTACAAAGCGGATGTGTCTATGTCTGAGTTTAAGGACCAGCGGCGGGAAAGAAAAGCCTCTGGTGCCTTTAAGGGTTAGAAGGATTTGCCGCCCCTCCCCCCCCCCGGGGGAGTTCCGGCAAGACACACAGTTTTCAGCAGCTCTGCCTACGGAGAGTGACTGTAGGGTGACTGACCTCAACAAGAGGGGTACCGGGGGGAGGTGTGGGCGAAGAGCCAGAGCTGTGCTGGGGGTTCATATGTCCGGGAAGGTGTGAATCCCTCTAGTTTCCTGGTTCCCGGTGGTGGCAGCGCTCTTTAGACCTAACTCAGTAAGGCAGGTGGCTTCGGTGTATAGCGCCCCCTACGGTGCTTCATCAGAGAGGCCTCCATGTTCACAAAGCATGGAAGACTGAGGCATTGCCCAGCACTCTGTGGCTGGACTTCTAATCAGTTTGTTACTTTTCTAGCGGTGATGACTCTGAAGTTGCCATTTCTGAAAAGGAGAGGTGGGGGTGTTGACCTTGCTGTCAAAGAGCGCCTTTGGTTGACTGTTCATTGGCCACAAAGTCAGCCTACAAACATTCTCTCCAGCTGCTTTGGGTGAGTAGCTTTTACTAGCTAGGTTCTACAGTTTGGGATCTTTTTAATTACTAGTAATATAGCATTTAGCAGCAAATTAATGCTTCCTATTCCATAAAAAAGAGACTCCTTCTTTTAGTGGAAGAATGAGATGAGATTTTAGGCTTATTATATAGGAAAACTAGCTTTTTGTTTTAGGAGATTTATCCAAAAGTCTTACTAAATATAATGGTGCTAATAATTACAAAAAAGTAATTATAAGTTATGTGTGACAAGGAATGTTATGTAACTTGCATTTATATAATTTTAGCATGAGTATGGGTAAAATCAGACATGACAGCGACCTGCTTTGGCACGTTTTGGCCTGGACCTCACCTACACGTATACGCAGATGCCGCCAGATGTTGGCCCAGGATTGCCCTGGACCGTGTTGCCAGCTAGCTCGGGTTCTGCCCTTGGGAAACCCCTGAAGTCACAGCCCGGACTAAGGCCGGCCTGGCCGGGCCAAAGCAAACCATAGTAGGCTTTCACGTCTGTTCCCAGGCTGTGAACACAGCCCAGGTCAGGTTCACCATGGCTGCCCATTGAGGTGAACTGCTGGGTGCAGCACAGTAACAGGGCTGGCCGGCCACACATTCAGCATGCTCCCCAGCATCCCAGCCTCAGGCATGTCTGTTCAGTGCCGCTGTCACACGGCCGTCACTTCTGTTTTTACCCTATGTGTCTTAATCTATATTTTTTATGTGAAGAATAACCAAACGTATGTTGTCCCTTCACAGGGGTGAACTGCTACAATGGGATTTGATCCAGTCTGGGAAACGCAAGTGGGCACTTCTGGGATCTTCAGCAGAAGGGCAAAATCACTCAAGAATCGTGTTCAATTTATGTTCTTTGCAAGCAGAAAACAGAGAGCTACTTTTTTCCATTTCGATGGACAGGGATGTAAGGACCACATACGTTAAAATAGCATTAAAAGTTGTTTTTGTTTTTTTCAATTTAACTTTATTTAGTTGAACAGTCATGACAAGCAAAGGAGGTTACAAAGTACATTTGCGTCCCTAATTCCAGCGCGGGACACTTATAGAAATTGTTCTTATAACAGGCTCAGTTTTCCAAATTCCATACTATTATCGACCACCCTCACAGCCTCCCCAACCCTTGAGTATAAAACAATCATACCCCTAAATCATAATCAAGCAAACAAGCATATTCATTTTTTAAAAAAAAATTCTCTCTGGACCTGCTTGAATACTCTAGACTATACATTAAAAGTTTTGAATTTTTCCACTCCAGAGCAACTGAAGATTTTATAGCCACATCACCTACTAGAAAGGGTATGGGTTTCAGTGAGGTTTATTATAGTATTTCTTAGGAATTTGGAGAGAGGGGTAGAGAAGGATTGGTGTTGCAGACCTCTGTTGTATTGAAGTGAATATTTTCCTGTTTATTTTATTTATTTATTTATTTATTTAATAAATTTATATTTCTTATGTTCTTGCTGTAATTACAGACAACAAAATAAGGACCTAAATACTGTACAGTCCTGGCCAATGGACAGAAATACCCAAGGAAAAAGGCCTGTAGATATGGGCAAAATTGTAAAAATACATTATTATTATTTTTTGGTAATATCACAATTGAAAATGAGTAAACAAAGATAAATATGAAAAATATCAAATGAAGAAGTAATAATCAGTCATGGTAAAATAGCTGTGGATAGGAAAGGTATGTAAGGTTTCAAGTTGATGACAAAAAAACAAAAATTCTGAAAGGTAATTGAGCTTTTTACTGGAAAACTGATGTGCACAATTATCACTTCTGGCGAGTAAGACCTAAAACGGCATCTAAACTTTGTGTGTGTGTGTATATATATATATATATATATATATATATATATATATATATATATATATATACCTAAATAAAATAATAATAATCCATCAAAATATATATATATATATATATATATATATATAAAAAATTGATGGATTATTATTTTATTTATTTATATAGCCCTAGTGGTGTACCTGGTACTGTACAATCGGTAGTTATAGACAGCTACCTACCCCAAGGGGCTTACAATCGAAGAGAGACACGGGTGGCAGCGAGTGGGGAGAGCAAGTGGGGGGCTTGGCTTGTTTGCTTATTGGGGGTTTAAATTCCCTGGTTCATCAAGTTATAGAATTACCTCTGTTTCTTCTGGGATTAATCCTAAAAAGTCATGCCGGGGTCTGGATAATATTGAATATATATGTGCTTCCTGTTAACTCCAAGTTATTCCACCCGGCATGCTGGGACAATATTGAGGCTTGTATTGAGAAATTGATTGTCACATTCCTAGATGCTTGCTTAACAATCATGGAGAATTTTAATGCTAGATTGGGCAGTTCAGATGAGGACCTTTTACCACACTGCCCTTTTATTAATACTCAGCACGACTTTCTCGCGGTCCTCGGCTCTCCAAGGATAAGATCATAAATCATTCAGGTGTTAGGTTGGCAAAGATTGTGACTGCTCTTGACCTTTGTATATTGAATGGTGTTTATGTTTCTGATACTGCAGGGGAGTATACTTATCTGGGAGTAAGGGACTCAAGTGTAATAGATTTGGGTGTAGTGTCAACTAATGCTCTCCCAAACCTTATAGATGTTTCTGTTGGCTCTATCTTGTGTAGCGATCATCTCCCATTGGAACTAACTTTTAAAATCCCAGTTTATAACATGACTCCAGGTGCTGTGCCCCCATCTGTTGGGTACAGTAGATTTGATGCTAGTTTCTCTAGACTAATCTCCTCAAAATGGGGTACGATATCCTCCTTACCCTTCGCCACGTGGTTGGCGGAGGGGGATTTAATAAATTCACATGGGCTAATATTGAATGCCTTGAATCCAGCTTCGGTTATTGAGCTTTTTAGCCAACTGAGTAGCCAGGTCCAGTCCCTTATTGTGACCCATTGCCCTGACAATAGTGGTTTAAAATCTATAAAGGGGCAGCCATGGTTTGATGGGGAATGCTACAGGGCCAAGTGTTACCACCGGCTTATATACAAGCAGTACCGCCAGGGCTTGTTTTCTGAGTTGCCTCTCCAGTTCTTCCAGGCCAAGAGAAAATATAAACAACTCATCAGAACCAAAAGACAGGATTATTATATACTCAAATGGGATACTGTTTTGGAGGCGGCCAAAACGGGTGACTCAAGACGGTTTTGGGACCTGGTCTAGGCTGGGATGGGTAGTGCAGTGGAGAGGCCTGTTGTGTCAGTTACTGCGTCCGATTGGGTGGGGCATTTTAGTAAGTTGTATTCATCCCAGAGTCCCCAGGTGGAGCCTTTAGTGGAGGTGGATACTTTACCATCCTGGCCCCCCAGTCTTTGTAGAGGAGATTCTGGAGCTCTTGGCTAATTGCAAGTCTAATAAGGCCCCGGGCAGTGACTTAATCCCTCTGGATTGGTTAAAACCTATAAGGATTGGTGGACCCCGACCTTGGCAGTTCTCTTCATGGCAATAAATCAAACTGGTGTTATGTCATTTAATTGGAACCAAGCTATTGTGGTCCCGATCTTTAAAAAAGGAGACAGAACACTTTCGGCCAATTATAGGCCGATTAGCCTTCTCGCGGCAAAAAATAAACTGTGTGCCAAGCAACTGGGCCAAAAATAGATAGCATGGGTTACTGAGTTTAATATGATTCACCCTGAGCAGGTGGGGTTCCAGAGGGGCAGATTCGGTGGTAGATCAGTGCTTTATCCTTGCTCATTTGCTTGAGAAATATCAAAGGAAGAATGGCCGCCTATTTGCTGTCTTTTTCGACCTAAGCGCGGCTTTCAATCTAGTAAATAGGCAACGGCTATGGGATAAATTAGAACGCTCTTCAGTGGATAGACGCCTTCTTTTTTTGATCCAGAGGCTCTATTCAGAGTCCAAATTGAGGGTCAAATTTGCCCCTGTAGGCCATGTTACAGAGGAAATCTCCATGCGTAGAGGTGTGAAACAGGGGTGTACTCTGACTCCGATCCTTTTTAATTTGTTCTTTAATGATGTGGTCCCCCTGATGACACATCAGTGCTTTTTTCCCCCGAGACTGACTTCCAGATACATAGATTCCTCACTATTTGCAGATAATCTTGTTTTGCTCTCCCAAACCAGAGTGGGTTTAAACAGGCAAATTGGAGCATTCGCCCAATATTGCTATGACAATAATATGGAAATAAACCACCAGAAATCGAAGATAATGGTTTTTGCCAGATCACAGCGGGGCAACCACCATCGGTGGAAACTGGGAGATGTGTATTTCGAGCAAGTTAAGAGCTTTAAATACTTGGGCCTATTGTTCCATAGTGCAGGTTCTTGGCAACATCATATAAGAGGTGCGGAGATTCGGGCCAGGAGGACAGCCTTGGCGGTTTGTAAACTGTTTGCCCAATCTGGGGGATTGGGAGTTAGGATGGCCATTGATGTGTTCAACGCCAAGGTGGATGCACAGTTTCTTTTTGGGGCTGAGCTATGGGTCCCGTGTAGTCTATTGAACCTGGACCGGGTCCAAAGTAAATTTTTGTTCACTCTAATTAGACCTCCGGGGGGCACCCCGCATACCGCAGTAAGGGTGGAGACTGGGCAGCGGGGTTGGTCCTATAAAGCCTGGAGGGCAGCCCACAAGTTGTGGCTTAGGGCATCAAGACCAGGGGCTTTTTCCCTATTGGCAAGATGACCCATATAAAAGTAGATGGACTGGCAAGGTTGAAGGCCATCTCCGGCCCTTAGGACTGTCTCGCGAATACCTCCTGGCTGTAATCCATCAGAGGGCCCTCCAGGAAGCCTTGATAAGGTGGCAGGATGTTAATCACCAGGAGGAAAGGGCTAAGATAGGGCTATCTAACCATCTATGTGATTATTTGCCTTGGGTACCACCAATGGATGTTATGGCCACATATCTAACTTTACCCATATCGGCCCGAGGTAGATGGCTTTTCATGTCAGCAAGGCTTAATGCCGTGCCTTCAGAGATTCTGGAGGGACGTTATGATCTTACTCCCTTTGCGCAGAGACTTTGCCCTTATGATTATTTGGAAGCAGAGACCACAGCCCACATAATGTGTGCCTGCCATCTTTATGATAAGCTAAGATTTGAGTTCCTTGATAAAAATTTTGCGGCCTACCCGGGAAGATCTCATGATGCATTGGTAGCATTAGTTCTAGCTAACGAGAAGGCAGAGGTTATATCCCAGGTTGTTATATTTTTGACACGGGCCTTTGCTAGGAGACAATTGTTTTTAGATTTTAAACTTCCACTAAACTTTTGAGTGTGTATATTGAACTCTACATTTATTTTAGTTCATTATTTACTATGTTTGAATTATTTTATTTATTGTTAGATACTTTTGTATTATATGTCATGTTTATGAATATGCTTAGGTTGCTGTTGGTTGGCTATGACGTTTTTGTCACGCCTAATAAAGCTTAATTGAATTGAGACACAAGGGAGGGGTGAACATCGGGAGAGACAAGGATACATTCATGAGGTTGAGAAAATGCAGGTGCATGTGCTTAACTTAGTTACAGGAAAGATATTCTGAGGGAGGGAAGAGGACACAATTTCGTTCATGATGAGCCAGGGAAAGTCAAATGGTAGTGGTAGTAAAAAGATTTAAAAAATAAAGCTTACTCATATGTCAAATGGTACTCAAGGAAGGTAGCACAAAAATATCCAAAGATCTCCCACTTGCTATTGAAAAAATAACATGCTATCTTAAAAAATTCTTCGCTAGATAAAAATGTATAATCAGTGGCCACAATCTTATAGCCTAAGTATCCCTGCCCGCAAGCCGCATGCGCGTGTTTTATGCACAACACAATGTGCTGGTAATATGGATGGGGGGGGGGTTCCGTGCAGCTACACGGGGTTCTATGGGAGATCCGTGGGCTATAGGATTGAGGCTGTTGCATGTTCAGAAAGAACTTACCACTGCTAAAAGCTTGGTGGAGAAACAAACCAAAGGAAAGGAACAGAAAATACATGCAATACCATTATCATAATCCAATATTTTTAACATAAATGATCAAAAACAATCCCAAAGATGGCTGACCCAAAAAAACAGACTAATTGGTCTCAATGAAAGATGTAAATAGAGCGAGACAATCAATTGCAGCGGTTCACATAAATACAACTCAAGCATTCCCTTTTTTTGAAAGGCTTATTGCTCCAGTGATCATTGTATAGGAACATACCTCTCTAAACTCAGTCTGATACAACATAGACCATTTCAATAAATACTACAAGCAAACAAACTAGTTTGGAACAATGTGAGTACACATATCCTATTATGGAATGCAACAATAGTGTGGAAAAACCACCGAAATGGAAAAAGCCACCAAGATATCAAAATAAATAAAATACATAAAGCTTAACTTTGTATACTTCTTGAAGAGGAAATTTATCTATGAAAATACCGAAAGGTCCAAATCTTCATTGAGACCGTTAGGTGCCTCAGTATGAAGTTTAAAAATCCCAAAGCATTCTCGTTTGGGTAAAGTATTTTCACTGTTGCTGTGTTCGTGAAAAGATTGTTCCAAACCCCTAAAAACAAAGTCTGCAGGTGAATGGTTATTTTCTAAAATTGTTTCTCTAAAGGTTCAGTGATTCTTCTGTTCTTTATGTTGCTTCTATGTTCAGTAATATGCATTCTCAGAGGACTGCTGGTTTTGCCCACATATAATTTTTCACATGCACATTTGATCACATACACAAAACCTTTCCTAGCACAGGGAGTGAAATTTCTCAAAATATATTTCTTATTGTCAAAATGATTGGTATCTGTTTATCTTCCTCATGTTCTTACTGTGAGTACAGCAGCAATTTATATCACTTTCCCTTTCCTGAATTTCTCCAGGTGAAGTGTTGGGACCTGGCAACTCTAGACTGCTGCTGGACTATGCCCTCCCTCGGAGGGTTTGTCTATAGCCTGGCCTTCTCCCCTGTAGATACAGGCTGTCTGGCCATAGGAGTTGGAGACAGCATGATTCGAGTGTGGAACACATTGTCCATCAACAATAACTATGATGTGAAAACCTTCTGGCAGGGCATCAAATCCAAGGTCACAGCTGTGAGTGTCCACTCGGGTTCCTTTCTCTCTTGTGTGTGTTACTTGCCATTTATTCTCTTCTGGAGAATAATTTTTCTAGTTAAAGGAGACATAAAGCCTGTAGATTACCCCATAGACTCGCATGTGTCTAATTCATTTCCCGGCAACCTATTCCTTAGTGTTTAAAGGAAGATTCTACATACTGATGCTCCCACAAGGGGCCTGTGAGACTTGTTGAAAGACGCTGATATAAATGTAGTTGTATGGAATTTTATTTCTGGCCAGTTTTTCCTCCATAGGTTCCATTGGGCACCTTTGCTGTGAAGCTGAGTGCCTTTTAGGGGAAAAAGCATTAGCTCGTTTACATTGCACCCTGACTGCAAGGGATGCTGTTGAGGTCAATAGTAACATTGCCTCCCATGGCTTCCAATACCACCTCTATGCTGATGACACTCAACTCTATCTCTCTACTCCTTCTCTCTCTCCCTTTGTTCAAGCTCTTCTCATCAACTTTTTCTCTGACATCTCTACCTGGATGTCTCAACGTCAACTCAAACTCAACATGGCTAAAACTGAACTCCTTATCTTCCCCCCTCATCCTTCCTCTCCTTCCTCACTGTCAATAACTATTGATGGCGTCACCATCCTGCCTCTCCCCCAAGCCCGTAGCCTAGACTTCATCTTTGACTCACCCCTTTCTTTTAAACCCTACATTGACTCTGTTGCTAAATCCTGTCACTTCTCCCTCCATAACATTGCTAAGATTCGCCCTTTTCTCTTTGTCTCGTCTGCCAAAACTCTTGTTCATGCTCTGGTCATCTCTCGCCTCGATTACTGTAACCTCCTTCTCACTGGCCTTCCCCGGTCTCACCTTTTTCCCCTCATCTCTGTCCAAAACTCTGCTGCCAGGGTCATCCACCGCGCCCTTCGGTTCGACCATGTGCAGCCCCTCTTCTCTTCACTTCACTAGCTTCCCCTTCCTGAACGAATCCTGCACAAGCTCCTAGTCTTCACCTATAAAGCTCTTCACAACCTTGCTCCCCCCTACCTCTCTGCACTTATCGCCCTCCATACTCCAGCCCGTGCACTTTGCTCCTCCTCTGTCCCTTCTCTCACCCTTCCACGCCTTCCCTGCTCCCCTAAGCGCCTTCGTCCCTTCTCACTTGCTGCCCCCCATGCCTGGAACGCCCTCCCTGTCCACATCCGCCTTGCCCCCTCCCTTCATACCTTCAAATCTCTCCTTAAAACTCACCTCTTTCGCTCTGCTCTGTCTGACTCTTTATCCTGCTGAGCCACTATTTCCTATACCTACGGTCTGTTTACCCTTATCCTTGCCATATGGTCCTGCCTGCTGTCATTCTCATCGTAACCAAGCCAAGTATGTGTACCTGAGACCTCGCATCTTCATGAATGTTAGACCCCTTGTCTCTCCCTCTGTTCCCCTTCCTATATCTCTCCCCCAGCTGCTGTCTCTCAGATTGTAAGCCCTATGGGCAGGGACCGTGTCTATTTTATTACTTTGTAAAGTGCCAGGTACACTGCTGGCACTATATAAATGTTTGTTAATAATAATAATAATAGAGTACCATCTCTCCTGTCCCTCAGAGAAACTGTCCTATCCATTTCAAGCATTTAAATCTTTCCAGCCCGTGATACTCAGACAGTGAAGCCTGGATAGTTGCACCAGTCTAAGCATCCAACTGGTGACTGCAGCTGGATGGTGTTGAACACAGTGCTGATTCTGGGTAAAAACAGACAAGACTTGTGACCTGCGTTGGCCCGGGACTCGCTCGTCTGTTTCCCAGCTGCCAGATGTTAGCTCATGACTGCCCTGGGGTGGGTAGGCTGCTGGTCCAGGAAGTGCCCTGGGCCCAACTCCGGGGGGGATCCTGGGCCAAGGGCCACCCACGTGGGCCAGTGTGAGCTTGCACGTTTGTTTGGTGCCCCAACCTGGGTAGGGGCGGCTGCAGTTTCACACCCCAGGGTGGTGCCTTGCTGCCATCACATCTGTTCTCACCCTCTGTTGTTTCAAGTTTTTGCTTTTTTCTGGTTGGTGCTTCGAAAGCTTGTATGAGTTGGAAATGAATTGTAGCTGTTTCCTAGTTGTTTGACATCTTATTCCTGTTTCATTGCTTGCAGTTGTCCTGGCACCCAAGGAAGGAAGGGTGTTTAGCCTTTGGAACAGATGATTGGAAAGTTGGCATGTATGACACCTTCTCCAGCAAGTAAGAAACTACTTTTCCAGTTAAAGTGAACAAATTCCAGCTCGCGTGATGGGACTGATGATTGCTGTTTATGCAAATAGAAAATGTTAATGCTTGTTTTCATTTATTCGTGTTTATCTTTATGTGCATTCAGCATTATTAGGTAAAAAACTGGTATGTTGAGCAGCAGATGTTGCCATGGTGTAAAGTCAGGTTTGCCAACTGCATTTGATATGTCCTACGTACATGGGACATCTTCGTCTGCTGTATTATCATTGTGAGCAGATAAGCTGTAGTTTAGTCAGACTTCTGAAGAAAGGCAATGTCTTGCCATTCCCAAGAACAGAGCAGGTAGATAGAGCATGCTGTGCCTTTGGTGGTAAGCTGATGATGTGCCTGTTTCATAGAGGGAGCTGTGTTTTTGTTTTCTTGTAGACTAACATTTTTTTTCAGATTAAATTAAAAAGACCGTGCTCAACTGACCTTTCTGGACGTGTTCATCTGGCCATGTCTCTTTGCTATGTCTGGTGACTCGATCAGTAATCCTTACTGAGATCTTCTGAGCCAGTTACCCACTCTAAGTTGAGGCCAGGCATGGAGGATGTTGGATAACAAGATTCCCCTTCTCCCCACCCCCCCACAAAAAAACCCTAGGTGTATATACTAATGAAAGGAGTTGTTACAATGAAAGTCTTCCTGTAACTTTCTATAGTGAAGCACGTAAAAGGAGTTTAGGGAATCTTGAAACATGATGCTGGTTGGGGTTCTGCTTACTGGCTTGTCTAAATGCTGCTTGTCTATTGTCATTGCTAGCAGAAGTACTTCCATCTTTCCCCGTACTTGACATCTGTCTGGTCATGTTCAATATCTTTCTTTAAACCTGATTGATTTTGATTTTCTTTCTCTCCCTCCGCTTGAAAAATAGGCCACCTCAGATTTCCAGCACCTATCACAAGAAAACTGTGTACACATTAGCCTGGGGACCTCCAGTTCCTCCAATATCTTTTGGTAAGTCTAGGAACCATTCTGTAACAAATCAAATGTTCTTTCAGTTGGAGATGATAGGGATGCATTATGGGTAGTATGGACCAGCCCATTGGAGGGTGGACGTGTGCAAGTTTAATACTGGTTGGTTGACCACTCTTTATTGTCAGTGCTGCAATTTCCTATTTGTTGTGATCTGCCTCGGCAAGAGAGTGCGGGATACAAATAAAAAATGAAAATAAAATGAAAATGAAACCCAGAGTAAATGCTATCCAGGCCTATGTGTGATGGCTTTGCAGACAGACAGTAGAAGGGCAAATTGAGATGAGCACTCTGTTTAGTTTGGGATGAGTGGGAGAGAGACTGTTTTATCATGCTTAGTAAAGACGCTCCTGATAGCATGAGGAAGTCATGTTGTTGGAGGAGTAGAACCAGCTTTTTTTGCCCATAGTTCTCAAAACACTTGACAAAGGAGGGAGGTACTCTTCTCCACACTTTACAGATGTAGTGTCTGAAGCACAGAGAGGTGAAGAGACTTGCCCACAGCCATGCAGTAAGCCAGTACTGAAGAACTAGGCAAAGTTGAATAGCTTTGCTGTTAACTTTTTTTGTGATGGCTGACCATCTGGTATCCCAGAAAGTCCTGGAAATAGAATAGAGAGATGGAGATTTTTGGACCTGACTAAAAAGCATTTGTTTTGTTCAAAGAAAAAAAAAAATTGATTTCCAGCCAGAAGCTGCTGTCTGTTTCACAAACGCGCTTGTAAGCATAGCTACAAGGGAAATAATCTTGAAACTCTCTTTAGGCTTTAAAGATCTTCACTCTCTCTTCCTCTTGGGCTTCTCCCTGTACCCTTTCTCTTTCAGGCTCTGTCTGTTCAAAGGGAGCTGTTTCTAATTAAGTCTCCACCCTCTTTACCCTAGTATGCCTTGCCCCAGGCTGTTCTACAAAAATGTGGGTTACAGTAACTATAAACTTGAAGATCTTAAAGTGGGAACAGTCTCGAGTTGTGATGAACCATGACTTCCCACCCAGACATTGCAGTCACTTTTAGCACTGAGCATAAAAGCCTCTCTTGACCTATATGAAAAGTAATTCAGCTGTCAATATGTTGCAGATTCTCTGTTGACAACTTTCTGGATGGGTGAGAGCCACATAAGAACATATGTCAGGATATTACAAGAGGTCCATTTCTAGTGCTCTCTGCTTTGGAAATGGTCTTTCCTGTTAGGACTCATAAGTCTTACTACTAAGTAGCATTCATTGGTGTTCCCCAAGGCTCGGTCCTTGGCCCTCTCCTCTACCTATACCCTGTCCCTAGGCAAACTCATTGCCTCCCAAGGCTTCCAATATCATCTCTACGCTGATGATACTTAACTCTATCTCTACTCCCTCTCTCTCTCTCCATCTATTCAAGCTCACCTCACCAGCTGTTTCTCTGACATCTATAGCTGGATGTCTCAACGTCAACTCAAACTCAACATAGCTAAAAAGGAACTACTTATCTTCCCCAGCCCCCATCCTCCCTCTCCTTCTTCCCTGTCGATCCTCATCGACAGGGTCACCATCGTTCCCGTCCCCCAAGCCCGTAGCTTAGGCTTCATCTTTGACTCACCCCTTTCTTTTAAACCCTACATAGACTCTGTTGCCAAATCCTGTTGCTTCTCCCTCCATAACATTGCTAAGATTCACCCTTTTCTCTGTTTCCTCTGCCAAAACCCTTGTTCATGCCCTGGTCATCTCTCGTCTCGATTACTGTAACCTCCTTCTCACTGGCCTCCCCCTTTCTCCCCTTATCTCCATACAAAACTCTGCTGCCGGAGTCCTCCACCTCGCCCATCACTTTGACCTTCCTCTTCTCTCTTCACTGGCTCCCCCTTCCTGAACAAATCCTGCACAAGCGCCTAGTCTTAACCTATAAAGCTCTTCACAACCTTGCTCCCCCTACCTCTGTGCTAATTTCCCTCCATACTCCATTCCGTGATCTCAGCTCCTCCTGTCTCCTCTCTCGCCCTCCCACGCCTCCCCTGCTCCCCTAACTGCCTTCGTCCCTTCTCCCTAGCTGTCCCCCATGCCTGGAACGCCCTCCCTGTCCACATCCGCCTCGCCCCCTCCCTTCGTACCTTCAAATCCCTCCTCAAGACCCACCTCTTCTGCTCTGCCCTCCCCGACTCCTTGCTCCCCTCATCGAACTCCTGCTGATACCCTGCATCCAGTACAATCTGTTACCTGAGGTCTGTGTACTCGTATCCTCACCATGCGGACCAGCCAGCTATCATTCTCGATGTAACCAAGCCAAGCGCGTGCACTGGGACCTCACACCTTCGTGAATGTTACACTCCTTGTCTCTCCCTCTGTTCCCCTTCATTCCGCACTCCCCACCCCCGTGTCTCTGACTTCATGCCCTAGGGCAGGGACCGTGTCTATTCCAATACTTTGTAAAGCGCCAAGTCATTGCTTGCACTATATAAATGCTTGCTAATCATCATCATCATGTGTGCTTTTTTAAAGGAGTGGCTGCATTTTAACTAAGCGATTAACTGTATTTAGTGTTTTTTCTTCTTCTCTTGTATAGGAGGAGATGGTGACAGACCCGCCTTAACATTGTACAGCTGTGCAGGGGAAGGTATCGTCTTCCAGCACAACCCATGGAAGCTTACTGGAGAGGCACACGACATCAACAAAATCATCCGAGACACTAATTCAATCAAAGTGTGTTCAGTACTTCATCGGTTGTGAAGTGACTTGCACGCTACCACTTTCCCAACTGGGTGCCATTTCACTTGTGCTAATGGATTTACATATAACAAAATAATTCTCAACCTTCCAAGATCCCCTTCAGAGAAACTTAAAGCAGCTAACTAGTTAGATTAAATATATATCTGTCCTTGACTAGGTTCTTTCTCTTTCATTATGAAAAGACAGCACATCTTCTCTTGCAGTAAACAAGCTGCTGTTGGTTGTTTTTCTATTGTGTAATTTATCTACACAGGAAAGCTCAGCTCATGAAAATTTGTATATTGTTGGCTTTTTAAAAACTGGAGCTTTGGGTTCCTGGTCCTATTAAGGACCACAGCTCAGTTATCTGTTTCAGACCACAGCTCAGTTATCCGTTTCACATTAAGGCACTGATCCATGGAAGTAAGTAAAATAGGCTGTATTCTAATTTGGCATAAATTGGGATAGTTCTCTGGATGTAGCCACACGGGACACTGGGGAGGCTACCATGCCTTGGGTAGCCTTAACCCAGTCCAGTCCAGGCAGCCAGCCCACACGATGCAATGTATCCTGTGACTGGCTGCCGCCAGATGTGTCTCCCCCCCCTTGGGGCGGGGCGAGCAGCTGACTGCTACGTGCTGCGTCCTCAGGAAAAGTCCAAGGACACGTCTCATAGCAGCTTTACCCATATGGGGTAAGGCTGCCCAAAGAGTGGCTGCCCAAAGAGTGGCCCCTTCTGCCCTGCCACACGGCAGGTACTTTGAGCAGCGGGTGCTGTTGCGCTCTGCAACCTCATGGCCAGGGGCAGGAATTTGGTTGGGCCTGGGCAAGGCGAGGCACCCGCTTATGTGACCGGTGCCTCAGCCTGCAGCAGGATCTCCCATCAGCAGCCTGGCTGCCCTGCAGTGGGGACCACTTATCTGCCCAGCTCCCTGTGCTGGCCCCACAGAAATCAGGCCCCTGCAGTTTGTGTGACTGCACCCTCTGTTCTAGTGGAGCTACACAGACTTACACCAGATGAGAATCTTGACCTTTTCTAACTAAAAGCATCATTAATGAGGAATAGTCCATGCCACATGGGAACCAAAGTGTTCTCTTTCTGGCATCTGGATTTTATATTTACAAATAAAAGAGATTGGTAGGAGTTCTTCATAAACTTTGAAACTAGTTTATTTGGAAATTTCCTGCGAGACTGAAGACTGACTCAATAATGCTTGGTCACTGTAGTAATTGGTTCTAGTTTTAAAAAGAGACTCATTTGTCATTAATTGTGCAGCTCTGCTACTAAACAAAGCCTGAAAAATCATGTATTGGTGGCAGTTTTCTTTTGCTAATTGCAATCTCTTGGTTTGATTGTTGGTGTTATGGAACATATTGCACCAATTTCTTTTAACAATTTTGGGTCCGTTTCATTTCTTTAGTACAAATTACCGGCACGTACAGAGATCAGCTGGAAACCAGATGGCAAAATCTTGGCTCTTGGTAATGAGGATGGGTATGTCTTCCCTAGATCTTGGCTTAAAGCTAGTAGTATGTTTCTATTTAGCAATGCTATACTGAGACTAGGCAATGTTTTGCATTCTTGATTTATCTCCGACCTCTTCAGACCTTTTGATGCGTTTGGGAGGGAGGAATTACCATTTTTCAAGTCAGTCCAAGCTAGAAGCAGGTGCTTTCCATATGGCTTTGCCTGTGCACCTCTGACCCAATATGCAACATTCCTTAAGATTCCAGAACTGAGCCTTTCCAGATGCTCAATGTGCCAGATTGTATGGTGAACTGGACCAAGGTCCACAAATGATCAGGACAACTGTTTACAGGACAAAGTTTGATCCAAGTTTTCAGAGCTGGAGAAGCTGCATAATAATTGGGAATGGATCTTTAAATCTTGATAATACCTGATTAAAATATCAAATTTATGGAGGGAAATCTTGATATGTGATTAAAATATCAAATTTATGGAGGGAAATCTTGATATGTGATTAAAATATCAAATTTATGGAGGGAAAATGATGTCTGCAAAATAATCCAACCTGGGAACTGATCATATTTTACTTATAAATTTTAGATCGATTGAAATATTTCAAGCGCCTAACTTGAAACTGCTCTGCACCATTCAGCAACATCATAAACTGATTAACGCTATTTGCTGGCATCATGAGTATGGAACGCAGCCAGAACTAAGTTACATGATCGCCTCGGGCTCTAACAATGCTGTCATTTATGTGCATAACCTCAGAAGTGTCATAGGTAAGTGCCTATAGCTTGTACTATCAGAACATGTTTACTTAGGTAATTTGCTTGCACTCTGGGCGAGCCCCATCCACTNCGTCCCTTCTCCCTAGCTGTCCCCCATGCCTGGAACGCCCTCCCTGTCCACATCCGCCTCGCCCCCTCCCTTCGTACCTTCAAATCCCTCCTCAAGACCCACCTCTTCTTCTCTGCCCTCCCCGACTCCTTGCTCCCCTCATCGAACTCCTGCTGATACCCTGCATCCAGTACAATCTGTTACCTGAGGTCTGTGTACTCGTATCCTCACCATGCGGACCAGCCAGCTATCATTCTCGATGTAACCAAGCCAAGCGCGTGCACTGGGACCTCACACCTTCGTGAATGTTACACTCCTTGTCTCTCCCTCTGTTCCCCTTCATTCCGCACTCCCCACCCCCGTGTCTCTGACTTCATGCCCTAGGGCAGGGACCGTGTCTATTCCAATACTTTGTAAAGCGCCAAGTCATTGCTTGCACTATATAAATGCTTGCTAATCATCATCATCATGTGTGCTTTTTTAAAGGAGTGGCTGCATTTTAACTAAGCGATTAACTGTATTTAGTGTTTTTTCTTCTTCTCTTGTATAGGAGGAGATGGTGACAGACCCGCCTTAACATTGTACAGCTGTGCAGGGGAAGGTATCGTCTTCCAGCACAACCCATGGAAGCTTACTGGAGAGGCACACGACATCAACAAAATCATCCGAGACACTAATTCAATCAAAGTGTGTTCAATACTTCATCGGTTGTGAAGTGACTTGCACGCTACCACTTTCCCGACTGGGTGCCATTTCACTTGTGCTAATGGATTTACATATAACAAAATAATTCTCAACCTTCCAAGATCCCCTTCAGAGAAACTTAAAGCAGCTAACTAGTTAGATTAAATATATATCTGTCCCTGACTAGGTTCTTTCTCTTTCATTATGAAAAGACAGCACATCTTCTCTTGCAGTAAACAAGCTGCTGTTGGTTGTTTTTCTATTGTGTAATTTATCTACACAGGAAAGCTCAGCTCATGAAAATTTGTATATTGTTGGCTTTTTAAAAACTGGAGCTTTGGGTTCCTGGTCCTATTAAGGACCACAGCTCAGTTATCTGTTTCAGACCACAGCTCGGTTATCCGTTTCACATTAAGGCACTGATCCATGGAAGTAAGTAAAATAGGCTGTATTCTAATTTGGCATAAATTGGGATAGTTCTCTGGATGTAGCCACACGGGACACTGGGGAGGCTACCATGCCTTGGGTAGCCTTAACCCAGTCCAGTCCAGGCAGCCAGCCCACACGATGCAATGTATCCTGTGACTGGCTGCCGCCAGATGTGTCTCCCCCCCCTTGGGGCGGGGCGAGCAGCTGACTGCTACGTGCTGCGTCCTCAGGAAAAGTCCAAGGACACGTCTCATAGCAGCTTTACCCATATGGGGTAAGGCTGCCCAAAGAGTGGCTGCCCAAAGAGTGGCCCCTTCTGCCCTGCCACACGGCAGGTACTTTGAGCAGCGGGTGCTGTTGCGCTCTGCAACCTCATGGCCAGGGGCAGGAATTTGGTTGGGCCTGGGCAAGGCGAGGCACCCGCTTATGTGACCGGTGCCTCAGCCTGCAGCAGGATCTCCCATCAGCAGCCTGGCTGCCCTGCAGTGGGGACCACTTATCTGCCCAGCTCCCTGTGCTGGCCCCACAGAAATCAGGCCCCTGCAGTTTGTGTGACTGCACCCTCTGTTCTAGTGGAGCTACACAGACTTACACCAGATGAGAATCTTGACCTTTTCTAACTAAAAGCATCATTAATGAGGAATAGTCCATGCCACATGGGAACCAAAGTGTTCTCTTTCTGGCATCTGGATTTTATATTTACAAATAAAAGAGATTGGTAGGAGTTCTTCATAAACTTTGAAACTAGTTTATTTGGAAATTTCCTGCGAGACTGAAGACTGACTCAATAATGCTTGGTCACTGTAGTAATTGGTTCTAGTTTTAAAAAGAGACTCATTTGTCATTAATTGTGCAGCTCTGCTACTAAACAAAGCCTGAAAAATCATGTATTGGTGGCAGTTATCTTTTGCTAATTGCAATCTCTTGGTTTGATTGTTGGTGTTATGGAACATATTGCACCAATTTCTTTTAACAATTTTGGGTCCGTTTCATTTCTTTAGTACAAATTACCGGCACGTACAGAGATCAGCTGGAAACCAGATGGCAAAATCTTGGCTCTTGGTAATGAGGATGGGTATGTCTTCCCTAGAGCTTGGCTTAAAGCTAGTAGTATGTTTCTATTTAGCAATGCTATACTGAGACTAGGCAATGTTTTGCATTCTTGATTTATCTCCGACCTCTTCAGACCTTTTGATGCGTTTGGGAGGGAGGAATTACCATTTTTCAAGTCAGTCCAAGCTAGAAGCAGGTGCTTTCCATATGGCTTTGCCTGTGCACCTCGGACCCAATATGCAACATTCCTTAAGATTCCAGAACTGAGCCTTTCCAGATGCTCAATGTGCCAGATTGTATGGTGAACTGGACCAAGGTCCACAAATGATCAGGACAACTGTTTACAGGACAAAGTTTGATCCAAGTTTTCAGAGCTGGAGAAGCTGCATAATAATTGGGAATGGATCTTTAAATCTTGATATGTGATTAAAATATCAAATTTATGGAGGGAAATCTTGATATGTGATTAAAATATCAAATTTATGGAGGGAAAATGATGTCTGCAAAATAATCCAACCTGGGAACTGATCATATTTTACTTATAAATTTTAGATCGATTGAAATATTTCAAGCGCCTAACTTGAAACTGCTCTGCACCATTCAGCAACATCATAAACTGATTAACGCTATTTGCTGGCATCATGAGTATGGAACGCAGCCAGAACTAAGTTACATGATCGCCTCGGGCTCTAACAATGCTGTCATTTATGTGCATAACCTCAGAAGTGTCATAGGTAAGTGCCTATAGCTTGTACTATCAGAACATGTTTACTTAGGTAATTTGCTTGCACTCTGGGCGAGCCCCATCCACTGTGTCACTCTTCAAGGAAAGGTAGTGTTTTCTACCTCTTTACCCTTTCTAAAATAAATTACTTGGGTGGGTTAAATTGCTTCTGTGTCCTGTTTTTGTATTCATTCTCCCCACAGGCAGCTTGAATGGCCCTTTGAGGGGAGAATGATCTTGTCATTCGTTGTGCATCTTTTCTCCCAGGAGACTTCTCCTGGACAGCCAGCTCTGGACACTGGGGTTTGTAATAACCTTCAAAAAGAGCCACCTTGTTCCCACTCAGAGGCTAGAGCACCTGGGAGTGATCATGGACACTCACCTCTACAAGGTGTTCATACCAATCCAGAGACAGGACAGATTACGCCCACCTGATCTCCCAGGTCAAGGACAGGTCATAATTTTGGTTAAAGACCCTAGCAAGCCTTCAGGGGCTGATGATTTCTTGCACCCATCACCTGCAGTGGGCCAGGTTCTGCATGAGGGCCCCTCCAATGCTTCCTTCGTCCATTCCAGGATCAACTGATAAAGGGCTATACCCGTGGCTGCAGCTGCCTCTGAGAGTGAAGGATTCTCTCCAATGGTGGTTAGCAGAGAGCCACTTCAAAAGGGGAACTCCTTTGGTGGAACCCACTAGACTCACCCTGATGACAGATACCAGTCCGTCAGTTTGGGGGGCCCATCTCAATCGGAAGACAGCACAAGGCTTGTGGTCTGTGCGGGAACAGCAGTACAACATCAACTGGCTGAAGTTGTGAGAAATTGACCTACCAACTGTTAGCATTTGTATCAGAGGTAAAAAATCAACATGTTCTCTTATACACAGACAACATGATGGCCAAGGCCTACATGAATCATCAGGAGGGATCTTGCTCAGAGTCTCTTCACAGACAGGCCTCCCTGCTGAGGAGATGGGTGGAGACCAACCTTGCATAGTTGAAGACTCTACACATTTATGGCAAAATTAACATCCAAACAAATTGAATGAGCAGGAGATCAGTGGACTCAGGAGAGTGGTCTCTCAACAACAAAGCCTCCTAACTGCCATGTTCAGACAACTGATAATAGGTCTCTTCACCACCATGAACAACCCCAAGGTGAGAGCTTACATGGTTTGATTCCAAGAAGATCAAGCAGTAGCCTGTGATGATCTCAATCAAGAATGGCCAAGAGGACTGGCTTACACCTTTTCTCCCTTCTTGTTAATCAGCAGGATGATTGGCAAGCTGTGATGAAAGGTGGTGCACATGATTCTAGTGACACCATTTTGGGTGAGGAGCTCATACTTTGCAGATCTTCACGAGCTGAAAACAAAGCTGACCCACCCCCTTGTCACAAGATCATCTTTCCCAGGGACCGATCCAGTACAAGAACCTGGGTCTATTGCGGCTGTCAGCTTGGAAGTTGAATGGGGAATACTGTGAAACCTAGGATATTCAAACGCTGTCCTGGACACTGATGTAGTCCAGGAGACAATCCACAAAGTGACTGTACCAGTGTACTTGGAGAGTATTTACCCACTAGTGTGAAGCGAAATCAAAACAATCCTGGAGTTTTTACAAGAGGGTCTGCGTAAGGGATTGAAGCCTAATACTCTTGATACTTGTGCTCATAGCAGTTTCATTTTGTGTGGTTGTGTATGTTTGTTAATTTTATAAGATTACATAAAGTTTATATTGTTTTACACATTTTCATCAGACTTTTTTGTTGTCGGCTCTTTTTTGTCTTCTCCACAAGTTAATACAGCCTTTCATAGGGCTCAAGAAATAGTCCTCTCATCTTTCTGTCCCACCCTCAGGAAGAATTATGGCACAGATTGAAAGTACGGAGAGCACTTACCTGGATAGAATTGCACCTTTTTAGGTGCTCTTCTTCTCTGTTGAACTATAGTCCTAATAGGAAAGGGCTTAAGGCTTTGAAATCTGTTGTTTCTCGATAAATTTCTTTGTATAACTGAGACATACAGGGTAGAGACTAGAACTCCTCCACGGTCTGTTTCCACTCGTTCCCTCAAGGACACTGACACCTCTCAGAGTTTTAGAGCCCAGGCTCCTTACGAGGAGATTTGCCAAGCAGCCACCTGGGCCTAGAATCCACACTTTCACTAGGCACTATAAAGAGTCCACAGCTTCACGAGTCCACTGATGCGGCTTCTGGTAGGAGGGTGTTACAGGTGGTACTGTGTTATGGAGATCTATAGTTCTTTCTCTTCTGGGAGGTTTTTCCCTACTATGTGATTATCCCCTCCCCAAGGAATTTAACCGGGTGACACACTGCTTTGAAACATCCCCAGGATCCAGAGCTGCTGTCCAGGAGGAACCCCTGTGAGAAAGGAAAATTGGGCACTTACCATGTTAATTTTCCTTCTACAGGGCGGCATCCTGGACGGCCAGCTACTCTCTCTCTAGCTGTTGTTTGGAGTTGTCTTAGTTTGGAGGAATTAGTTTTGATAGAAGCCAGAATTTGCATTGTTCTACATTGGGGCTTTGATTTAAATGTAGAGCAGTTGTCTTTTGATTAAATGTTGGAAATTGATTAGAGGATACTTGGGATGCTTTTGTATCACCTGGGAACATTATGGGGTCAGATCCCCTCTGAGCATGCTCAAAAGCTTTCTGCTGGTCGAGGTGGGGATCTAACCCCAGTGCCCAGAGTTGGCTGTCCAGGAGAAACCCCTGTAGAAGTAAAATTCACAAGGTAAGTGCCAAATTTTTCTTTTTCCTTTCACAGGTATCAATAGACACCAAAGGGAATCCAGTTTAGTCCTTGGCGGTAGTAAGGACTCATGTGGTAGTATAGTGAGCTCCTATTTCTGTTCTTCAAGGATGTAGTTTCATGCTTGAAGCTGTGTAATTTTCAGCAAACTGGTGGTAACTTGACTTTTAGTCCTCTTTGCACGCTGTCTCTCAAAGTTGTTCATGAGGAAATGCTAAAACATTTGTCTGCGTGTGGTGTGAATTAGTATTGAGCATTCTGAGCATTGAGTACACAGATATTGATGCATATGCAGTTTTTGTACATTTGCAATTACAATGACTGCGCAAAGGCAGGCACACCCCAAGGTCTTGTCTGACTGAAAATAGAATCGGTTGTACCAGCATTCATGCATATATTTCATTTGAGTTACACTTCCTTGGTCATACCTGGTTTCTGCGCTTTATTTTCAGAGAGCTCCTCAGAAACTCCTGGGATGATAACAGAGCCTCTTCGGACTCTGGCAGGCCACACATCGAAGATCACCAGTCTGTCGTGGAGCCCACACCATGATGGGAGACTGGTATCTGCTTGTTATGATGGCACTGCCCAGGTATTGCCATGTTATCACTTGATGTTTTCTTTTTGACTTCAAATCTTTTCTCCTTTGCCACTCATTTTAACCAAATTTGGTAGCCATTTTATTTAAATAATTTTTGCCAGGAAAAGTGTGATGGTGCAGATCTCTCTTCTATGAGAGCCAGCTCGGTGTTAGACAAAAAAAACTGCAATGTTTTTCTTACTGTAAACATGTTCCGTTGCTTCACACAGACGTTTCCCTTCCTCAGTGATGAATTGATTTATGGACACACTTGCAGATCTTACACCAGGTCCCAGTGTTTCCAGCTCTCCTTGCTGTATTGATGCTCAAATTCCATCAGGACCTGGCACAATTCTTGTTCTCCACCAGCCATATTAACAATATCCTTCACTTACTTCACCCAGTCCGTAACATGGAGTTACTCCCAGCAACCTTCTTTATTTCAAGCATGGGCTGCCTTGCTACTTTGTTGCAGCTGTGGAGCCCTGTTCCTTTCAGGACTCTTAACTCCCCGGCTCTCTCCACGACAGTTCCTTGACTAACTTAGCCTTTCACAACCCCACTGACCCGCGCCGGTCTCAGGCTCTCTCTCTTTCTGTCCCAGCTCTCGTTGATCAGGGAGCCCTGTTCCCACCAACCACTTGCAGTATCAGCTAGTCCCTGCTCCCTTAACATCACACTTATAGCACTAAACACTCACAGCACTCACTGTTTCCCTGGACTTCTTTCTCACTTCCCTTTCTTCTCCCTCTGCACCTCTTCACCAGCTCTTAAGCTTCCAGCCTGCTACATTTGCCTCTGACTCTGGCCACCAGTAAAAGGGCCACCTTGGAGCAGAGCCGGCATAAGCCGCTCTGCTACAGATACAGTGTCTCAAATTGAGCGCCTTTGCAGTATCTTTCATCCTGAAGGATTGAGAAGTATTAAACCATTATCGGTGCCGTTTGGGGGGGGGGGGATGCTATTTAAGAATCTCCCTGTGTGTGTTGGGTTCAGCTTGCTGTTCCTTGAAATGTAGTAGACTTAGGACTGTCATAAATATAAAACTGCAGGTGATTGGGCAAGAGTAAAGGTGTAGGAGCAAAAAATGTCTGATGTGGTTGGGTTAATAAACCCAAGGAGTAATAAACTGACTGGACCAAATATGGTATTGGACTTTAGTTAGGTATTTGATTTCTTTTTAACAAGTGTTTTTGTGTGAAGGTGTGGGATGTTCTGAAGGAGGAGCCCCTGAATAATTACAGAGGACACCGAGGCCGGCTTCTGTGTGTCCAGTGGTCACCAGTGGATCCAGACTCTGTTTATACAGGAGCAGATGACTTTTGTGTTCATAAATGGCTAGCTTCAAAACAGGAGCACAGCCGGCCACCTCAAGGTCAGTTTATCTAAACAGAGGCTTCTGCACTGGAGTGGCCGTGCAGAAATAGCCTGTGATAGCACTCAGTTCTGCCTAATATTAGGCAGAATTTCACAATAAAATTATCACATGTACCAAAATCCTATTTTTCAAAAGGGAGTCGAGCGCTCAGTTCTGTAGACTTTCCTATGAGACTTTATGCACCTAAGTGGTTTCTGGAAATTTTATTTTCTGTTCAGGACAGAAAATGTCCTGGTCTGTCCAGGTCCGGGATATGAAATTTGATCTTTAGAGGTGAAATGTTAGTAGACTAACGTTTTGTCAAAGCTAAAAAAAAAAAAAAATCATCAGCCAACCATAAAATTTTACTCACGAGTTTGGGCATGGGGAAGTGCAGCAAAAATCCACTTGCAAGCTTTAAAAGTATACTTGTTAGAAGTCAGCAGGCAAGTGAGTTTTTAAAGCCCTGAACATTATCCATAAAGATTGCTGTACCTTCTAAACAAGGACCCTCATCTTGAAAACACTAGATGTGTTCAGTGGAAGTGTTTGCAAGATTGGTGTCATGGTTAGAACTGGTTAGAATTTTCTGTTCAAATTTTTTTTGCTAGAAGCTGTTTCCCACTTCTTCCACAATTATTCAATTTCCTGAAAATCTTCATTAATATATTTTTAAAAACAAAAACTTTTCTGCTACTACTACTAATCATCATTTCTAAAGCTCTACTAGGCGTACGCAGCACTTTACAGTCTCAGATTTTTCAGAGACCAGTTCCTGCCCAGTGGCAATCTAAGATGGACAAGGATGAGGGGAACACACAGGAAAAGACAGACACACACACATTCCCATTTTACAGATGGGGAACTGAGGCTGAGAAGTTGTGACTTGCCTAAGGCCACCCAGTGAGTCCCTTGGCTAGGGTGAGATTTGACCTCTGGTCTCCCTGACCCAAGTCCAAACACCTTACATACTACATCTCACTGGCTCTTGCTGGCTGTGGAACCAAAACTTATTGTAAATAAACTTTTCAGTTTTCAGATCCACAAAATGTTTATTTCAATCACTTTGGAATAAGTTTTTAAATTTCTCGTAATGGAGAAAAATAATTAGTTTGAATGGTTTATTTTGATCTTAGGCAAGAAGAGCATAGAACTAGAGAAGAGAAGGTTCTCTCAACTCAAACCAAAAGCCAAGAAGAAGAAGAAGCCACCAGGAAAAGTTCCAGTGAAGCAAGACGCACGTGACACAGTGAATGGAGGAGAGAATGTGAAAGAGAGTTTGTTAGAAGAGAATGGGGTATCAGACCAAGAGGGTGAAAAGGAAACACAGGAACCCGAGCCATCCGGTAGCGTCTCTGCCGAAGGTATTTACCAAACTCCTTCAGCCTGTTGTTACGTTTTCAGGTCTTCCCACGGTGGTTGTAGGCTAACCAACAAAATCACTGCCACGGAGAATCAAATTCCGTAGAGCTTTGCAGGAGGCAGAGTGCCCCTTTTAATGAGTTCTGTCCACTTGAAACAGAAACAGTGGATCTTGTCATTCTTTAGTATTCTGAGGTGTTTGGGTTAACTTTTTGAAAGTTGTGTGGGTAGTAGGATGAATCAAGTTTCATTATTACCATCTCCTAAACATATTGTCAGGTTTTAAGTCTGGCCAAAATACAATTTCTCTTGTCCATTTATTTCTATTAACTGTGAAGAAAAATCAGGGCAGACATTTGGGGGCTAGATCCTCAGCTGGGCCTAATACAGCAGGAGGAGAATGAGTCAAAGGTGATACAAAATCCTCTCTCTCCCCATTTACTCCAGTCCTAGACCCAGCAGGTTGGGCCCTTGAGCCAACTGAGAGACAAGCCTCCTTTAGTGTCTCTACGGCACTCATTTCAAACCAATCCTTGAAACTTCAAGAAGGTAAATGAGCAATGGAAACGTGTTTACCTATTTGTTAGCAAACATCAATACAAAAAAAATAAAATCTGGGTTTTCCCATAGCTGCTGCTTATATCTTACTTACAGTAGTGCTTTGGGATAATGAGGCCCCTTTACGCTGGGCACTGTGTAAAATACTACTTTATTATTTGATTTCACAGTTTCCAAGGAGTCCCCGTTGTATCCCTCAATTTCCTCTGTGCCAGACCTTACAAAAAGTTTTATTTCCCCCAAAACTCCTCTTTTAAGAAAGGATCAACCAAAAGAGAGACCAGGTTAGTTTGCTGCATATGTGAGTATTGTATTAGCCAGTGGGGGTTTCTAGACAATGATAAAACATCGTTGATCAGCCTGGTGTTTTGAGGCATTCTTCCTTTAAAAGGACAACTTCTTGCATGACTGTAATTCCAATTTAGCAGTGGATAGAGAGAAGGCACTGAAGTGCTTTAATCCTCTTAGTTCATACTTTTGATCTTTTGCGCTTGTTGTGTCCATTTAATGGCTAAAGTCTGTGTTGTATCTGCATATCCAGGTACACATAGCTGCTGTCAAGGCAAAGGAGGTTTGGGTCGTACACCTGAGCAATAACCATGATCTAGAATTACCCCCAAAGATGCATGTTCTGCTTCAGCTTCGTTCCTGCAACACTCTTGAGTTCCTATTTTCATTCTCTGTTGAGAATGGGCTTCTCGAGGCATGTGGCAGGAGAACCCTTTTTTTGGCCAGTGATAGAACTGTGCAAATATGACTGTAATGTGACCAACTTCTTCTTGGTGTCAGATGCTTCTATGAAGAAGAAGAAGTCCCGCTCCATACTGCCTGTCAGCACATCCATGGACCACAGGTCAAAAGAGGAACAGCACCAGGACTGCTTGATGCTGGCTACTTGTCTGAACTCCAAAGGTACAGGAATCTGTAACTGCCTCTTCCACTCAAAGCACATGAGCCAAGATTGTCCGAAATATGCACTTAAGTCCTTCTTAGGGTACTGTTCCTAAATCTGTATTTAAGCACCCATTTCTGAAAACCTTGGTCTTCAGAAGTGTAGGACTGAATGTCCGATTTATCTTCCTGTTAGTTCCTTATCATTTATTTCATTATGACAGTTTTTTAAAAATCTGTGAAGACCAGAATCTGCACTAATTATTGGGTACCTATGCATGTTTCTGCAGTACCAGGGGGAAGGAATTTATTGTGTGTTGCTATGTCTGAAAATGCATGGCCTTGGCTTTTCTCCTGTGTAGCAAACACTGTGCAGAAAAATTATTTGTAGATGTGTGGAAATGTAACTTGCCAACCTGATTCTGCATAGAGTCATAGTACAGATTAATGTTAATCACAAAACTATGCATTTTCTGCAGGAGAAAGTGAACTGTAGGGGATATTTCTGTGTTCACAGGATGATTTTTCCAGAGATGCAGAGAGCACAGAGATGATTTATAAAAAGGTTCACTATAGATGTCCTTCTTCTGATGTGAAGATCTTTTAAATTGGATATAGAAATGACATGCATGTGATGTCCCTTAGATCTACATGATTGGAGGTTGGGGGTGCAGTGGGAAGGGTCTGTCTGTTATAAATACTAAGGAAGACAAACTGAAGTGCCATTGCAAATATGATTAGAAGGTCTTCTCTTCCCTTCGCATTAATCGTACCAGTATGTGTGACACAGGACAATAAAGCTTTCGTTTCATCTTCTCCCTAGTAGGTCTGAATGAGGATTTGACCTATTGCTTAGGAGATCACATTCACTTGGGGCTGTTTACAGACAGATCTTCCCTGTACACGATGATAGAGACAGAAGGTAAGCAGTAGGGTCATAAATCCTAGTTTCAAATGCTGGTGGTTTCTGTGACCCTTCAAGTAAAAGACAAATGGGAAGAGATACATGAATCCTCTGTAATGGACATTATACCCATAAATTAAAGTCAGGACCCAAAGAATTCTGCAATGCTGCAGTTACAGTACCTTTTGCTGAATTGGGCACCATAAGCTTCTGCTAAAGAGAAGAGCTCTGCTAAGAGGTCTGTGTGGTATTGGGGGTTATTTAAAAAAGGGTCAGAGGCATCCAAATTTGGTGGAATTGTGTACTGGGAAACTCATTCAAAATTTGTATGATTTTTGCTTTTGGTAACTAAAGCAAAGTTCCTGGTTTGCATACTACCCCCCTTCCCCACCAAGCCCTCAGTGTGCTGGGCCCTGGTTAAATAAAGCAAGGAGTGAACTGTGCTAGCTAGAGGCAGGCATGATGCGTACAGGTGATGGGACTTGCTTTACCCAAAAGCAGACCAACAACATCCTCTCTCTAGCTCTGATACAAGTCGTTTTCACTTTTGGCCTTGTCTGGTGGATTGTACTTTTGCTGGCTACCAAACAAACATTTTTGTTTCCAACAGGAAAAGGCCATTTGGAGAGTGGGCACCCAGAGTTGTTCCAGCAGCTCATGTTGTGGAAAGGAGACATGAGGGGTGCCCTCCAGTCTGCTGCTGAGAGGGGAGAGCTAACAGATCAACTGGTAGAGATCTCCCCAATGGGTATGTTTGAAGGACAGAGTTGTACTAGTCTATTGCCAGCCAAAGGGGTTAATAAGGGTGGCATCGTTAGAGCTGCATACTGTTGGGTACCTGCTGAATCCGGGGTGTCTGATTCACCAAGTTGCATTCGGGCACCATCTGGTACCTAAAAGCAACCTGATGTGCTACCCAGTGCCCCAACCTGACTTACCTCACCACTGGTAGGTAACCTCACTTTCAGCTGCTGTTCCTCTGGTCCAGTCACTGCTCCCTGCTCTTCCCCAACCCACTCGCTGCTTGGCTGAGCTGGGAACTTCCTCGCTCGGCTTTTTCTGAGGGGGGAGGAGAGAGCGAGGAAGCCTCTTCCACCTGTGTGCTCCCCTCTATAATGGGTCCCTCATTCCTGTGGGACTCAAAATAGGAGGTATATGTACAGGACCCATGCCCATCCCTGATATGGGTTCCTCTGGGAACAGGGGACCCGTTGGGGGGTGTATGCAGGTGGGAAAAGGCTTCCTCACTTTCTTTCCCTCCGCCCCCCTCCCCCTCCCCCACGCTCCGAGTTAGAAAAAACTGAGCAGGGAAGTCCCCAGCTCAGCTGAGCCGCTTGCGAGCAGAGAGGAGTGACCAGGACTGGAGGAGCAGCAGCCCAGCAGTGAGGTAAGGAAGCTCGGGGAGACGCAGGTGCTGGGATCAGTGTCCTGGGGCATCCCATGACACCCCAGTAATAGCTGCATTTTCCATTGCCGGTTACGGGGTATTACCCGCAGGTAGCAAATGTGTTCTCTGCTGCAGCTCTAGTCATAGTTGCATGCATTCCCAGAATCAGGCCATAGAAGAGAGAGATGACCAGAGAATTCCTTTTTGATTCCAGAAAAAAACCCCAACTGCTTTTAAATCCAAACACAGGACGAATGTGTTTGACTGCTACCGTCCTTTTCATCATTTGATTGTTGCCTAATAGTGAGACAGTTTAGCCTAGTGTATAAGGTGTTGAACTGGGATGTGGGAGACCAGGGTTCAAATTCTATTTTAACCATGTGTTCACTAGGTTGTTTTGGGCAAGTCAGACACTTTCAGCCTCTGTTCTTGATCTGTAAAATGGAAATAACAACCTACCTCACAGGATTGTTGTGAGGATGAACCAGATGAGGTGTGTAAAGGACTTTGGAAGTGCTATAGAAGTCATCAAACATGACGCTTTTGTATTCCATTTCTAATGCAATCTGGGGATCTAGCCAGTTCTGATTGGCGTAATTATTCTTAAACTATAGTTTTGCCATGGTGTTTTGCTTGCCTGACTTGCTTTAGACTGTTTAAAAGAGCAATGCTGGGGCAGAGCAGCACTACATGTAGAAGTAGTAATGGGTTTTAAGGTCTGAGATCTACAGGAAGTCCTTCCAAGACCTACACTCTAGCTTTGCTGTCTATTTTCCAGCTGGCTATCAGGCATGGGTGTGGACCGTAGAAGCCTTTGTGAAACAGCTGTGTTTTCAGGAACAGTATGTCAAAGCTGCCTCCTATCTCCTCTCTGTTCACAAAGTATATGAGGCTGTGGAGCTGCTCAGATCGTATCATTTTTACAGGTAAGTACATTCCCATTGTTTTGACTGTCCTTTTTTATGCACTATACAGGGGTCTGGCATTCTTAGGCAAGAAGCGCATGGCCACAGAGCAGGGATGAGACACCACAAGCCTGGGGGCCAAATGTAGCTCCTCAGAGCTTGTACTACTTTTTAAAGTGGCCCCTGGGAGGGAAAAGGTTCCCTATCTCTGCCAAAGAGGGTCTGTCAATTTCATTTTTTGAGCACAAGTTACTGCAACATTTGAATTATAAACTGCAGGATAGTGCATTTTAAAAAGACCCAGTTAGTTTAAAAATTCGACTTGTCGAGTTTTTGTTTCGTGGGGTTTATTTTACTCGCCTTTGCCACAAATAACTCCTAAGATCGTCATAGTTGATGAAAATTAGAGAAAAATATTATGCATTTGACAACCCTTTGTATGTAGTCAGTGCATAGTGTTTCCACTATAATAGCCACTTCTTTTTCCTTTTCGCTTGCATTAATCTTTCACTTAGTAACAGGAAAGAGAGAATTCTTTTTTGAAAAATAGGAAAACATGGTTTTTAAACCACAAAAATTGTGAACAGGAGAATTTCCTGGCAGGGGAAATGGTCAGCACGGACTTAATTGACTGGATCACAGGTTGGCATCAGTAATGTTACAGGAAACAGAATACATTAAAACTTTACCTTTAAGAACTATGTAAATGAGCTAAATGTTATGGGTTTTTTTTTAAAAGCAACCTTTTCTTCCTGCTAATGGAATGGACTTTGGAATGTATTTGTATACAGCAAAATAGTACTTTTGTGCTGGCTTCTCTCATAAGGTTTTTACCTGTTTGTCTTAGGGAAGCAATTTTGATTGCCAAGGCCAGGCTGCGTCCAGAGGATCCAGTTCTCCAGGATCTCTACACCAGTTGGGCAGCAATACTGGAAAAAGATGGCCATTATTCTATGGCAGCCAAATGGTACGGTGACCAGCAGAAGGGAGTAAAGTTGTTTAACTGGATAGAATGCAACTCTTCGTTCTTAATGAGAGATGGTTCAGAATATAATGGCTAAGTTTTTCAAAAGTAGCTAGTGACTTTGAGTGCCTACCCTTTTTGGTTATTCAGCTTTAGTCACCTTAAAGGTACTTGATTTCAAGAGGGTGGTCCTTCTTCATAGCATCACAGGTTGATAGCCTAAAATCACTAGTCCCTTTTAGCCCAGTGTGTTAGGCTCATTTACAACTATCCCCATCAACTTTGTCATGTGGTGCTGAGGCTAATTACAGTATGGACACTGTCTCACAAGCGAGAACAGAACTGGAATTGCTCTAGGTCGCCTGTATCTGCAGAAGAGGAATAGATGGATGGACAGTTAGCATACTACTTGTGTGAAATCAAGAGATTCACAAGTGGTGCATGGTACCTTGCATTAGATTCACATCAACATATAGCAGAAGTGGGCAAACTATAGTGCTTTGGCCCTATTGTGGTAAATGATTGTGGTTCTTGGGATTAGGACACTTTGCCCACCCCTGGCATATAGAAATGTCCAGTGGGAGTATTACTGCAAGTTGTCCTTTCAGAGCCCTGCGCCAGACCGGGGCTGCCTGCTACAAATGATCACCTTTATAGTTGCTCTAGATTTCTTGAACTGAAAGTGTGTGGTGTCCATATCTCTTGAAAAGTCTGTTCTCCTACAAGAAAGGCAGCATGGCAGTGACTGCAGGTCAAGAGAGAGAAACCTAAACAGGTCTTCATGATGCATTCAAGTTCATAATGGCATAGATTGTAATGAGCTGTCCTCGCCTTGGGCCATCTTGTGCAACCTAATTCAGAAGAGAGTGCTCTGCTGTTAAAGTGATGGGCCTGGGTACTCCAGGAAGAGAGAGGAAGTGGAGTGATGGGTGTAACAGTAGCTTTTGGAATGAAGTAGGAAACATAAGCTTGGACAGGGTCTGCCCCAGTGTCATGTAAAGAAATGGCACTTAGTAATTTGATTTCATCTCTTATTTTTCTTTTTTTTTCTTTAAGTTACCTGGGAGCTGCCTCCCCCTACGATGCAACCAAAGTACTAGCTAAAAAGGGGGACGTGGCCTCGCTTAAAACTGCTGCTGAGTTGGCTTTGATAGCTGGAGAGAAGGATCTGTCGATGACGTTCTCTTTCAGATGTGCCCAAGAGCTGCTGTCTGCCAAGGACTGGGTGGGAGCACAGGATGTTCTCCAGCAACATGAAAGTTTATTGGTTAGTCTGCATAACACTTCTTGTAGACCCTTTCGAGGTGAAGAACCTTTAATGTTCTCATTGCATTAGGACAATCTGCCAGCATTCTTGGAATTACTTGTATTGTTCCATGGGCCTGCAAAAAACTTTCTTGGATGCTTACTGATGATTTAAAAAAAAAAAAAAAAGGCTTGCTGAAGGCTTGTTTGTTTTCGTTGCAATGTGACTAACTCTTCACAAGCATAAGCAATGGGTTGCTGTTCTCATCAGTTTGTAAACTTAGATAACATGCAGGTTTACCATAATATAAAGGGAAAAGGTCTTCACGCAGGAATGACTGGGTGGACTTCTCTAGCTTGTGTTAGGCAGATTAGACTAGGTGATTTAGAATAGTCCTTTTTGGCATTGGAATCTACGGGAAGTGAATGAGAAGAGCAATTTTGTCTAATCAGTTGCACTGCTGAATTGCCTTGTGTGGATCCGCCAGCGTTTTCCTGGTGGTGCTAGCCATGATGTTAGCGCAAGAGGCTCAACAAGGGTCCTCTGTGTGCTTGTCCGCAGGGCAGCCATCCCTGTGCCAGCAGCCTGGGCCATGCACCACATAAAGACCCCAGTCCCTGGTCCATTACAGTGACCATGGCCCATGTACCACATGGGGACAGAGCACTGTGGTGCTGCTCTGGCACCAACGCAGGTTGTGTTCCCAGCCCCGCCTTTCCTGCTATGAGTACGCTCCATCCTCCTGCACACAGAAACTATGCACACCTGGTTACATCAGGCAATTGCCTGTGCCTGGTATGACCAGTAACCGGACAGCACTCCCACTGGTTGTGCAATGGACATTCCAGACCCCATCCTTGGACAGGTGGCAGGAATACTCTGCCTTCTTGTGACAAGCAGGATGGAGGTCAAGGTGGATATGAGAGAAGCTAGCAGGACCGTGGGCAAAGCGCATTGGGAGTCCACATTGCATCCCTTCTCCAAGGCAACACTTGCAAGGCAGGCATTCACTGGTCGTGTGCATGCTTCATGGGGATCTGGGACTAGTCTCTGGCATCCAGCTGGTGATCTTCATTCTCTCACCACTGCTGTCTAGGGAATATGGCTGTGTTACCTCACACTGGCTGTGGGGGGCTGAGCACCTGCCAGTGCATATGTTGCACTGAGCCCCCTTCAGCATGGCATACTGTCGGCACTTACTAATGCTGGCTTGCCATCCTATGCTTCTGCTTGGGGGAACTAGTGGGGACAGTGGTGCCTAGGGGGGTGCACTGCCTTGTCACAAGTCCAGGCCTGACCTTAGGGCAGGTCTATTGCCCTGCTCCCCACACTACCAGGGTGCCCTGGGAGTCTTTTCCCTCTCTCCCCACCCCCTCCCCAGCACCCGCCACCACTGTTGAGGAGCTTGTGATCCATGCACTCACATGTATGCTGCAGCCACTCCTGAGACTCTCAGTAGGTGTGGGGTTCCCAGGCCCCTTCAGCAGCAGATGCCGGGAAGGGGGGCGTGATGACTGCTGGGGCCCTGAGGCAGTGGTAGGTGCAAACTCCTGGGGTGGGCTCTTCCTGCCAGCCCGTCATTTCCCCTCAGCCCTGGTCCTTACCTAGGCTGGGACCAGCCCTTATGGGTCCACTCTCGATGCTTGTTCTGGGACCTCTCAGCTGCTGTGGCTGCAGCTGTTCTATTAGGAGATTCATTTAATTATTATAAAAATTTGTATGCCACCCCTTCCTACTAAAAGCATCTCGGGGCGGCTAACAACGTATTAAAACAAATTAAAAAACAACAATAATACAATTTTAAAACCCACAATAAAACAAATTACCACCTAACCCAACCCACCCAGCCCATCTCCCTCGGGAAAGGCACGGCGGAACAGCCAGGTCTTACATTGTCTACGGAAAGAGGGGAGGTCAGTGGTAAGGCAGACCTCCAGCGGGAGGGAGTTCCACAGCTGCAGCGCGACCACAGAGAATGCCCTCTGCAAGGTTGACACCCGAGAAACCCGGGGGACCTCGAGGAGGGCGCCCCCGGCTGACTGCAGGGGCCGATCCAGGATCCGGCAGGTGAGGCGGTCCTGTAGATAGGCTGGGCCCAGGCCATTTAGGGCTTTAAAGGTCAACATCAACGCCTTTGCAGCGCTGCTCTCCTACACAATGTCTCGCAACTGGGTGGTGGCCTTTATCTATATCTACACTTAAGCATGGCAGTGGAGAGTGCTATACCAGAGTGTGGATTGGCAGTGGAAATCATGTGTAGAACAGTATTGCCCTCAGTAGGTCTACCTGGGATAGAGTGTGTGGAAAATAGCAGCAATTTTTATTTAACTGCCCTCGGAATCTCCTGTTCCTCACAAATCACTATCTTCATTTGCAGGGACAAAGATTGGTTTTCTGCCTTAATGAATTGCTTCACAAGTGCCTTAATGAAAGGAATCCAGATGAACAGAAAAGCCCCTGTTACCACAGCTGGGTGTTAATTAAAGACCTCTCTTTTATAGAGATGGTGGCTGAGGTGTGGCAGAGCGTGTTTAGTGTGAATTCCATTGAACAAGCAACAACTGTATTTGAGCAGCTGCGCAGTATTTAGTATCCTCCTTCTACAAGCAACACCCCCCCCAAACAGGTAATCAGGCTATGATCTTTCTATACTAGTAAGCACATCCCTGAAAGAGAAGAGACGGGGCACGGGAGGGAATTACTAGCAACAGTATGATAATCTTAAATTAGGAGACTGGGGCGACAAGTGCTTAGTCATTTGCTATCAGAGACCTTTCAGAGGGATGAAAATATGAATAAATATGTTGAAATGCTAAGATAGGAGATGAGTTCAGGGACTAGGGTACAGGTTTGAACAGCTGGCTTCTACACACTTGGGTACATCGATCCATCTTCTCAGAAGAACTGGCATGGCTAATGGTGTAAAGATAAGAATGGAGATGGGCCTGCCATGTTGTGAGAAATCTGTGGCGGAACGATGATTCCACAGCCGTCGGCCTGCGGGCTGATGATGGAAGTAGGCAGATATTTTGAAAGGAGGGTGATTGTGTAACTAAGAACATTATTAATGGGAAGCAGGAGATGGGGTCAGGTTCACAACTAAGCAAAAAGACTCCCTTTTTTAACTTGCATGGGTTCTTTAACCTTTTGATGCCTCTGTACCCCATTTGTAAAATAGGGACTTGGTCATGCTTGTGGGTGGGGATATTCTGACCTTGGCTGAAGTGGGGGATGGTAAATAGGGCATGTGTTAAGCCTTACTAATTGTTGTTCCCTGATTTTGTTTGTTCCCTTTCCCATCAAAACAAGCCTGTGAGTGTGGTATGTTTCCCTGCACCTGTCTAGGGGATACACATTCATGTCTTGTAGTTTTAAACTCTTAACAATGACTTCTGCTGCTGCTCCCTCTAGCTCTTGTTCCATATATCCCATGATCTGACCCTAGCAGTGCTGAGTCACCTGACAGCTTCATGGGATGAGGCAACAAAGACCATTCTTGGAGCTGTGACCCGCAGCTGTGACGCTGGACACTTTACTCTCATGCAAGAAATCTGCAACCTCCTTCTTCCCAAAGGTAATTCTTGTTCTTCCTCTGCTGACAGACCTGGATCGTCCATTGGGAGCAGAACTGCAGTGCTAGAGATTCATAAACACCAGCTTCTTCATTGTTTTTTAGGATTCAAAAAAGAGGAGACATTTACATGGAAAGTGTGAAAATGTGTTGATTCACTAGCTCAGAGAAAACATTTTATCAAGGGTATAAGCCTGCCTCTACAAGCAGGTTATGCTATATAATTGTCATCTTTCTTGCATCTTCCTGGTATAAGTTATTCTGGCCATACTGGACCAGGATGTACTAGTGATGTGATCTGCTATGTCAGTTCCTATTGAGGTAATTTAATCAATTTCAAAACGTTAGTAGTTGTTGGAGGCAGTCCTGATGTCTGTACTCTCCACAGTACTGTCAACCCCAAAGTGAATTTGGAATCTTGACTCAGTCCAGGCTTCCTTTGTGGCATTGTGCAATATTGGATCACTGGGCAGCTCTATACAGTTTAG
Source organism: Sphenodon punctatus (assembly GCA_003113815.1). NCBI lineage: Eukaryota > Metazoa > Chordata > Lepidosauria > Sphenodontia > Sphenodontidae > Sphenodon > Sphenodon punctatus. Next base: position 2,736,199 of record QEPC01011131.1, read on the forward strand.
GGGAAATAGCTTGCAATAATTTTTTTTTCTCTCTTTCTCTTGTCAGGCTGTGAACATCTGAGACACAAGCTGGACAAAAGCTCCCAGAGCATGGTTTCTTACAGAAGTTTAGAGGGCTTTGTGGCTTACGGGCTGATGTATGATCTATGGTGGAATCCGCACGACGATTTTCTTTCCATATGTGCTGAGCTAGATTCTGTGCCTTGCCCTAGTGAGAAGGTGGCTTTAGACAAGAATCGTCTTTCAGGAGTCTCTTCCTCTGATGACATTGCAGATGAAACCATAGCTATGATAGAAGAAAGCCTCCCCAAGACTGACCATAATGGCACACGGACAGAAACTGAATCGGCAGCTAGCTCAAGGCAATTAATGGAGAGACGAGAGAAACTGAATGGTTGTAAAGTGCTGCTTTCTGAAACGCATGCTGCTATTCAGAGCACTGAAAGGGAGATATCAGAGGTTCAGCGGATTTTGGCAGACATGATCCACCAGCATCAGAAAGACAACCTCCAGAAAAGCCAAACGGGCAGCATGCAGGATATGGAAACTCAGTCGGAAAGACGAGTCCCCCTAGGCAGCCAGAACCTGTAGTAAGTTTAAAAACCAGGGAGTTGGGGGCTAGTAAGGGTAACAGATACTCCTGTTTGTTGTTGTGGCAGTCCCTATGAGTCCCACTCAGGGACCAGAGAACCATTGAGCTAGTTACCGTACAGACACACAGGGTTTTATCTGTGCTCCAAAGGGCTAGCAACCTGTCTAAACACCGAGTCGAAAGGTAGATACTACAGATTGTACTGGCCTTATCAAACCATAAAACTAAAGCATGGCTTTGACCTGGCCTTCAGTTTAGTCTCCCCAAGACTAATAAGTATTCTCCTTATACCTCCTGGACAGCAATCCAACTACTTTGGGGGAAAATCCCCATCCTGCCAGCAGGAAGCAAACACCAAGTTTCGGAGCATGCTCAGTGGGGATCTGACCTGTTCTGCTCCACTCTGGTTTCTGCTAGGCAGGAGCAGACCTTGTTTCTCCCAGACAAGGTGGCTGTTATGGTCTTCCCAAGGCCCTAATTTGTTCTTCAGGGCTTAGGACGTGGTCCCCTAGAAGCCAGGTGTTCCACTGTATGAGCTCTTTAATTTCACAAAGGGCTCTCAACATACTAACTCCACGCCCTCCTGTCCCAGCTGGCGCGGGAAAGGGGAAGAACAGTTATGGAGGAGCTCCCCATGGGCACTCTACTGCTTTATGAAGGACCATTACTGGACACACACCCATGCATGCATTGGTGTGGCGAACGACTGCTTAAAAGCCATGGACAAACCCTACTCGGGGAAGTGTATGTGAGTCTGCAGCGCACAGGCTGACCGCATCAGAGATAAAATGGTGCCAGTGAAGGCACAAACGAACACGGAGGATAGGCAGCCACCAGACAGGGGATCCTGGCCAGTCACTCTGCATGAGTCAGTAGTCATGGGGAAGGTCTGCATTGCGGCCAGCAGGAGGCAGCACTGAGCTTCTGTTTGGCTATATCAGCGTGGGACTGCCCCCCAGCCTTCCAGTTAGTCTGCTGCCTCCGACCAGGACCGAGCGCAGTGAGCTTCACAGCCGTATCTTTGCAATCAAGGAGAGAATCACAGAAATTCTCCCAGTCGGTAACCGGGAACCAATAAGCCCCGAGCGGACAGCGACACTACCGCCTCTGCAGACTATGGTCGGTCCCTCTCATCCTCACACACACGCGCCCTACCGAGCTCGACTACACGGCCCCAGAAGGGGAACCGACAGCAGCAGAGAATGCAGGGAAGCCCCGTGACCACCTTCATAGCGGGTAAGCGTCGCTTGAGCCAGGGGCAGAGTGGGAGAGAACCCCTCCTGAGGGGAAAACTCCACGGGGGGACGCAGTGGACTCCTCAGACTCGGAGTCAGAAGGAGAGAGCCCCTCCCATGGAGATCATGTGGCTCTACATACAGGATTAGCAACCCTGAACGCTAACTCCTCTGATCAAGGAGAGCATGAAGGAGGAGAGGATCTTAGTGATCTCTCTCAGGCAGGGATAAAGGAACAGGGACAAGATTCTGAGATATCAGAGGAAGGCCAGCTTCCCCCCCAGCCCAAAAGAGGAAGAAAGCAAAGAGAACAGACATTTTCCCCTCTAAGGGATCCTCTCCTAAAATTTATTTTAAAAGTCCTCCATCCTAGACAGGAGAGGAGGAACAATCCTCTGAGTCTTCAGATGAGGATTCAGCTAGAGAATACCTGCCGAAGACTCCCAACACTGACAGAGGTTTTCCCCTGGACAAATCCTTTGAGAGACTGATCAGAGAAGAATGGGCTCAACCAGGGAAAGCAACAAAATTATCTAGATCACAGGAATCCCTCTACTCCATCACAAAATCAGATATGTTCAGGGTCCCAAAAGTGGATGCAGCTGCCCCATCCCTAGCCAGGCAATCAATCTTCCCTTCAGAGGGAGACCTGTATCCGAGGGACTCGTGCAACAGGGGACTAGAGACTAGTCTCAGAAGAGACTATGAGGCATCTGCCACGACCCTAAGAATAGCCGTCATGGCAACTTATGGGGCCAGACCTTTCCCACAGGCAAGCCAGAATCCTATCCTCTAGATTACTGACAGCCATATCCTATCTGGCGGATGCCAGCACAGACACTATGTCGTGGACAGCCAAAGCCATGGCAGCAAACGTGGCTGCTCGCAGACTCCTCTGGCTTAGGTCATGGAAGGTGGACCCACATGCCAAAAACCTATTGATTTCAGGTGCCTTTCAGGGACCCAATCTGTTTGGGCTGTGTTTACATAAAGTACTGGAGGACGCTGCAGACAAGTCTAGAAAGCACTCCTTCCAGCAATTCAGCCCCCAGAGATTAAATTTTCTTCCCTATAACAGATCTTCCACCTCTGGCGATAACTTCTCCAGAAGGGGGGGTACCTACTTTTCCCAGAGAAACAGTAGAGGTAGATCTAGATGGCACCAGAGAAACACAAATTCACAGGAAAAACCGGGTTTCCACAATAAACAACAAAACAACAAGAGCGCATGACTATCCAATATCATTACATGCCCAAAACTCGAGTATAGGAGGATGCCGTCTAGAGCATGCCCACAATTGGGGAGAGGTAACATCAGACTCGTGGGTACTCGACACGATAGCCTATGGCTGTTCTATAGAACTCTTTCAAGACCCCTATCCCCAATTTCTTCCATCTCAAAAGTCTAGAAAACCAGAAAAACACACAGCCATGATAAAGGAAATCAACAGGCTAAGACAGATAGGGGCAATAGAACCTGTATCACAGACAGAAGAGTCCTCAGGGATGTACTCAATACTATTCCTTGTCCCAAAAAAATCAGGGGATTGGAAGGCTGTCCTGGATCTGAAAAGCCTCAACAGGTCTGTCAGAATGCCTCCATTCAGAATGGAGACCCAGAGATCCACTTGCGCAGCCATATCACGGAGGGGACTGGTTAACATTGATAGATCTGAGGGAGGCTTATCTACACATCCCGATATGCCAAAAACACAAACAGTCGCTCAGACTCTCATATGATCAGAAACACTGGCAATACCGAGCCCTACCGTTTGGCCTGGCATCTGCACCCTGGACTTTCACAAAGGTGGTACTGGTGGTACTGATAGCCAGACTCAGAATGGAGGGGGATCAACATTTACCCCTATCTGGATGATCTACTAATAAGGTCCCCATCTCACAGTCAGGCCCTAAGAAACCTCAACAGAACAATACATTTTCTGTCCCACTACGGCTTTGTGATCAACATAGAGAAGAGCCACCTGACCACAACACGCTCTCTGGAGCACCTAGGGGTCCTGATTAACACCAAAGTAAACTGTGTTTTTACCCCAGTAGAGGCAAGAAAAGATATTAACCCTTCTCCACCAGGTGATCAATCAGCCACAATCCTCTCTCAAAGCGTTGATGAGTATTAGGGATGATGGTGTCCTGTCTCCAGATCATATCGTGGGCAAGATTCCACTGGAGACCACTACAGAATTTCCTTCAACAATTCCAGCAACAGATCAGAGAAGGACAGAATGTTGAGATGGAGGTACCAAAACACGTCAAACGAACACTGAGGTGGTGGGTAGCTCCACACAGTCTCTCACAAGGGGCCTTCCTCTCAGACCCAGACAGACAGACACACTCACAACAGATGCCAGTTTCTTCGGTTGGGGGGCGCATTTGAGAGGGAACTCTGCTCAGGGGACATGGTCATCTGCAGACAAACGACACAGTATAGACTGGCTAGAACTAAAGGCCATAAGACTAGCCCTGCTACATTTCAAGTTGCAAGTACAGAAAACACAACAGCCAGGGCATATATAAACAATCAAGAGGGATCTCGCTCCTGCGCCCTGTCATTGGAAGCATCCTTGCTTTTCAATTGGGCAGAACACAAACTTCTCTCCATAAGAGCAGTACACATAAAGGGAGTCTCAAATGTTCACACCGACTGGCTAAGCAGGCGAAAGATAGAATCCGGAGAATGGCCTCTGTCCAGAGAGGCATTCGACCTGGTAGTAAAGCAATTCGGCCGACCTTCAACAGACCTGTTTGCCTCAGCAGAGAACGCAAAGGTCACACATTACATGTCCAAATGCCCGAGAGCCCTGACTTGCGACGCCCTCAGTCAGGGATGGCCCAGCAGGCTAATATACGTATTCCTACCTCTGCCTTTAATCGCAAAGACAATTGCAAAAACGTGCAAGAAAAAAGCTAAACTCATCCTGATCGCACCCAAATGGCCGAGAAGGCCTTGGTTTTCAGACGTCGTGAATCTACAAATAGCAAAGTCTCTAACCTTTCCAGTTGCAGACGACCTACTAACACAGTGAAACCTCCCAAGCCTCATATATTCAGACTGACAGCTTGGAGACTGAGCGGAGAGCTTTAAAAAAGCTGGGCTACTCACAACCAGTGATTGCTACCCTATTAGCTGACAAGCGAGCGTCAACAAGACGTATCTATCAACGTACTTAGAAAGCTTTTGTGGGATGGTGTTGAGAACGCGGTATTGATCCATGTTCTCCGGAGACAAAAGATGTTTTAGAATTTTTGCAAGAGGGACTTAAAAAGAAGCTTAGTCCCAACACTCTAGCTAGACAGGTGGCAGTTCTGGATAATATTCTCAGCTCCATTTCTCAGAGGAGAAAGAGGAATTGGGTCCCTTAACTCGGGAATTCTCTTTCTATGTCCCTCGAGGGAGGTCATGCGGACGTAGGGAGCGATCGCCTCACCAACCACAAGGAGGCAGCGAACACTTTGCTGGGAGGACGCTCCCCCACCTTCCCAGGAGTAACACAGCCGAGGAACAAACTGCTCAGCTACAAAACTTAACAGATATTATAAACTCCCCCGGGGGGGTAACAGATAACTCGTTTAATACAACTAAATTTGAACCAGCGCCCAGGTATTACCCGGGTGGGCCAAATGACCTCCCTCGAGGGACATAGAAAGAGAATTCCCGAGGTAAGGGGCCCAATTCCTCTTTCTATGCCCTCTCGTCCGGTCATTCGAACGTAGGGAGGTACAAAAGCAGTAAGAACAACGGGGAGGGACTGGGCGCTTATTGGGGATCCAAGACCCCTTGAAGCACTCACCTCCCATAGGCGCGTCTGCTAATTCAAAGCAGTCAATTTTATAATGTTTCGTAAATGAGTGGAGGCTCCTCCACGTGGCTGCCCTGCAAATTTCTATAATAGGAGCTCTAGCTCGAAAAGCCCAATTGGTAGAGGCTGAACGGGTAGAATGAGCCAGGGTCCTAGCCGGAGGCACTAATTCTAAGGCCCTGTAGGCGTCTGCTACGCAGGCCAAGATCCATTTAGAGATAACCGCCTTAGAGGCCTTTTTACCTCTGGAGTGCGGATGGTAGCTCACTAGCAGGGAGGAGGACTTCCTGAAGGGCTGCGTACGCTCTATGTAAATTTTGAGTGCCCGTCGAACGTCTAGGGTGTGCCACAGTTTTTCCCAGGGGTGCTGGGGCCTAGGGCAAAAAGAGGGGAGGACCACCTCTTGTACAAGATGAAAGAAGGAGGAAACCTTGGGAAGGAAGGTAGGGTCCAACCTGAGTAGGACTGACTCCTTCCTAAAAATGCAGAAGGTCGGGTCTATAGACAGAGCCCCGATTTCAGAGACTCTTCTCGCTGATGTGACCGCGATAAGAAAGGCCATCTTGATTTGATAAAAATTATAGAGAAACCTGGGATAAGGGTTCAAAGGGAGGACCCATCAGGGCTTTGAGAACCACATTAAGGTTCCAGGTAGGGAAACGGTGCACTACCGGCAGGGCTAAAGGCCGGGCCGCCCTGAGGAACTGCTTGACATGGGGGTGAGATGAGAAACGCTGGCCGGAAGAGGCTGCTAGAGTGCTGTCAAGGGCCAATAATTGTCTGGAAAGAGTGTTGGGGCGGAGCCCCTTGTCAAGCCCTTCCTGAAGAAATTGCAGGCTCTCAGGAGTGGAAGAAGTACGAGGTGGAATGTGATGGGATTGGCACCATCGCACAAAAAGGGACCAGGTGGACTGATAGATCCTTCTGGTAGATTTGTGCCTTGAAGCTAGAAGGGTCTGGACTACTGGTGCAGAATATCCGAGGGATAGGAGTGCGGAGGACTCAATAGCCAAGCTGTTAGCTTCAGAAAGTCGGGCTAATTGTATTGCAGTGGTCCCTGAGTGAGTAGGTCTGGTGTTACTGGGAGGAGAAGATGGTTCCCCTTGGATAGGTTGTTGAGGTCAGGAAACCACGGTCTGCGAGGCCAGAATGGGGCTATCACGATGACCATGGCCTGGAGCTTCTTGGCCCTGATGACTGTTCACCCTAGAAGTGGAAAGGACAGAAAGGCATATAGAAGGCCACGGGTGACTGAGGGCGTCGTGAGCCTCCGCAGCGGGGTGGGGGCTCCTGGCGAAGAATCTCTGCGTCTTGTGATTGGTGGCAGAGGCAAACAGGTCCACTATCGGAGGCCCAAATGTGGCCACGATGAGATTGAATGCTCGTGGGGAGAGAGACCATTCCCCCGGGTCGATTACCTGTCTGCTGAGCCAATCCGCTTCCACATTCTCTCGACCTTTGATGTGCCTGGCTGTCAGGGAAAGAAGATTGTCCTCTGCCCATCTGAGAAGTAAGGTGGCTTCCCTGTGGCGGGACCGGGATCTCGAGCCTCCCTGATTGTTTATGTAGGTCTGAGCGGTTGTATTGTTCGTGAAGACTAGCACATGCTGATTCCGCAGGTGCGTGGCGAAGTGGAGTAGGGCGAGACGGATTGCTCTGAGATCCAGCCAGTTGATGCTGTGCTCTTGTTCGTGGTTCGTCCAGGAGCCCTGAGCCATGTGTGAGGCGAGATGGGCTCCCCATCCGAACAGGCTGAGAGGGACTCCTAGGGCGAATCTGTGCGCCTGTTCCCACCAGGATAGTGACTGGAGCGTGGAGCGGTTGAGTGGAATGGAGACCAGCACGTTGTTTATGATGGCAGACTGCCAAGGTCTGAGCAGGGACTGAAGGGGGCAAGAGTGGAAACGAGCCCGTTGAAGATGGTGGATTAGTAAAACCATCAGCCCTAAGAGGGATGCCAGAGAGAGTAGTGATACCTGCGGGCAGTCTCGAATCGTTGAGATGAGACTCAGTAGTTTGAGTTGTCGATGGGATGGAATGAACACTCTGTCCTGGCAGGTGTCGAACACCACCCCCAAGTGTTCAAGACGTTGAGCCGGTGTGAGATGGCTCTTGAGAATATTTATGACGAAGCCGTGTCTCTCGAGACACATCCTGGTCCGAGCCAGGTGTGTTTGTGCTACCTGCAGTGATGGAGCTTTGACGAGTAGGTCGTCTAAGTAAGGGTAAACCGCTATCCCCTCTAGTCTGAGCTTCGCTATGAGAGGCACGAGAACCTTCGTGAATGTGCGAGGTGCGGATCCCAGACTGAAGGGGAGGGCCCGGTACTGCCAGTGCTGGCCATCGTAACAAAACCGGAGCCATCTCCTGTGTGCCGGTAGAATGGGAACATGGAGGTATGCATCTTGCAGGTGCAGGGATGTCATCTAGTCGCCCTTGGTAAGGGCCAAGGATATGGAATGGAGGGTCTCCATCCTAAAGCGTGGCTTGCGGAGGGCTCTGTTGAGATGCTTCAGATCAAGAACCCCCCTCCAGGTCCCGGACTTCTTCTGAACTAGGAAGAAGATAGAGTAGATCCCCAAACTGTGCTCGTGCCAAGGCGCTCCCATGTGATGGAGTCTGGAGATTTCTGCTAACATGGCCCTGTGTTTGAGGGAATTGTGAGAGTGGGGGAATACTCTGAAGAAGTCCCACGGGGTGTATTTTGTCTCGATCGAATAGCCTCTCATGACGGTCTGAACGACCCATGCGTCCGTAGTCGCTTGAACCCACCTTGGTGCAAAGTAGAGGAGATGGGCACCAATCTTTGGAGAGGCAGGGCAGGAAGATGTGGAATAGTCAGGATTCCTGCCGGCGTTGCAGGGATCTGGAGCGGCGGCTTGGTTGGTGTGCCGCTGGCCTGTTAAATTTGGCGCCTCGGCCTCTCTGGAATCTGGTGCGGTTAGAAGAATTCCAGGTGGACTGCGCGGAGTACTTTGGCCGCCCATGTTAGGATGTCCATAGAGGAGTCCATAAGGAAGGCCTGGGCCAGTGTCACATTCGTGACAAGCTTCCGGGACTGGGCTTGGGAAAGTTCGGGATCCCTCCCCATCTTAAACCATTTCATCACCGCTCTAGATACGTAGGACGTGGTGGTAGCCATACGCAGCACGTTAGCCATGGCCTCATAACTCTTTTTAAGGCCAATCTCCAGACCTTTCTCGGTCAGGTCTTTAGGTAAGAAGTCGCCCTTGGTGGGAAACACTGATTGGCGGGCGAGTGCCGCTGCTGCGGCATCCACTTGGGGCAGGGCAAAGACGGGGTTGCTCTGTTTGTTAAAGGCATATAAGGTCTGTTGGGGTCTGGTCAATTTAAAAGACTTTGTAGGGCGCTTCCACTGGGCCTTGATAATTTTCTCGAAGGCCTTATCTAAGGAGGCTCCTGTAATGTTATGGTCTAGTTTGGGGATGTAATCCCTGTCTGAATCTTCTTCCCCTTCCGAAGAAGAGTGTGAGTCCCCCTTTTTTGGTGTTCTAGGGGTGACCTTCAGGACCCTTTCCGCCCGCTTAATCAATTTTGGACCCTGGTCATGGGGCAGTTCCCTGCTAAGGTCTTTATGTCCTTTGGAGAGGATGTCCTCCCAATTCTGGGATCTGTTTTCCTGGTTGAGGTGGGAAGCTGTGGAAGAGCTGGCCTCTGACTCCTCCTCTGAGGAGAGTACGAGGGTCCCGCTTCCGTTGAACGCGAGCCCACTTAGCAGGAGGGGGGCGTGTATCTTCTTCTGAAGTGTCCCCTGTGAACTCCCCTTCTTCAGGGGAAGAACCCTTCCTCTTCCTCAGCCGAGGAAGAACCCAGCAGGACTGTTAGGGAGGCCCTGTTTTTAGGGGGCCGTCCTCTTCCTCAGCCGAGGAAGAACCCAGCAGGACTGTTAGGGAGGCCCTGTTTTTATGGGGGCGTCTATGTTTCCCTTTCCCTGCTGAGTGGGATGCTCCTTTAAAGGATCCCCTGGGAGGGTTCTTATGGGCGGAGGGCCGTTTGTGGCACCGCTGGTTGCTCTCGATACGCGAGAGCGCCCCCATCATGGCTCTGAGGACTTCCAGCTGGGCCTGTTGGAAGGCGTTAGGCTCGCTAGACCCTGGTTCCCCCCTTACTTGGGAGGAGATAGCAGATGCCACCCCCACATTGTTGTCCTCTTGCTCCGCGGGGGATTCCTGAGGGCGGCTTGCGCAGGCTGCGTGGGTGGAGGAGTGGCGTCACTTTCGGTTTCCCTCACCTCTGCCGCCATCTCAGCTCTGGCCCTGTTTTCTTTAGCTGCAGCCGCGGCAGCAGTTTCAGTCCTGGGCCTGTGGGTCACATGTTCTCTATCCGCCGCCGAGGCGGTTTCAGCCCTTGGTTTCGGTGTCCATCCGACAGCCGCACGGCAGGTTTTGGCAGTTTCCGCCATGTGGTAGCTGAGATGGCCGGGGGGGTATCTCCGAGGAGGATCCCCGCTCCAGCAAGGCCTGGCCTGAGCCCGCGGGCCGGCTCTGCAATCCGCCTCCTCCTAGAAGCAGGGGAGGCTGCGCCCCGTTTACTGGTGCAGGTGGCACCTAATAGCTGAAGAAAAAATCCCCTAATTGGGACAATCAAGTGCTGTGGGTGCGGAGCACCCGGCTGCGACGTCCTTCTTGGTCCGAGGCAGACTTTGAACTGGGAAGGCGAGGGAGCGTCCTCCCTACGTGCTCCCAGCAAAGTGTTTGCTGCCTCCTTGTGGTCGGTGAGGAGATCACTCCCTACGTCCGAATGACTGGACGAGAGGCCATAGAATGTCCCTCCACCCACGTGTTAAAAAATTCCTGAGAGCGGCTCGACTACAGTCACCACCTGTTATTCACCGCTGCCCCTTGTGGCATCTGAACCTAGTATTGCAGGCCCTTTTACAACCTCTGTTCGAACCCATCCAAGATATCTCCTATTTCCTTACCATCAAACTGGCCTTCCTGATCAGTATCACGTCAGCTAGGCAGGCCTCAGAATTGGGGGTGTTATCCATTTACCCTAATAGGTGTATTTTCAAAATAGACTCAGTGGTTCTTCAACTGGATGAGGAATTTATCCCTAAGGTCAATTCTAGATTTCATAGGGAACAGGAAATTACATTGCCTTCCTTCTGTCCGCAGCCCAAACACGCGCAGGAGAAATTATGGCACAATTTGGATGTCAGACGAATCCACAAGGTATACATTAATCGAACTGCCCCATTTCGGAAATCTATGGCCTTATTTGTTAACTTCAAAGCCTACCGGCCTGGAGTTAAGGCATCCAAATCTAATATCTCAAAATGGATTACTTCATGTATCACCGAGGCCTATAGGTCCTGGGATAAACAAACCCCTCGGCAGATTTCAGCGCATTCCTTAAGAAGTGCGGCAGCCTCTGCGGCTTTCAATGCTAGGGCCTCTTATGAGGAGATGTGTAAAGCAGCAACCTGGTCCTCTATTCACACTTTCACTAAGCACTACAAAATTCACACTTTCGAATCTGCTGAGGCTGCTTTTGGCAGGAGGGTTTTGTAAAGGATGCTGCCTTAAACGCAGTACTCGGGGGAGGTGAATTTTCTGCAGATTTTTGTTCCCTCCCCATATCAATCAGGGACACTGCTTTCGTACATCCCCAGGAGTACTGATTGATGCAGAGTGACTGGCCAGGACCCATAGAGAATAGAAAATTGGGCTCTTTGTGAATTTTCTTTCTGTATGAGTCCTGGCCAGTCACTCAACCCACCCGGTTGGTGATACCATCAATTAAAATGATTGGCTGCAGATATTTGGTTTGTCCCCTCATTAAGTTTAGATTGAGGGTGTTAACCGTTTTTTATTTCAGTTGCTTCGTTGTTCTATGACTAACTGGAAGGCTGGGGGCGGGCCCACGCTGATATAGCCAAACAGAAGCTCAGTTCTGCCTCCTGCTAGCCGCAACGCGGACCTTCCCCAGGAGTACTGATTGATGCAGAGTGACTGGCCAGGACCTGTACAGAAAGAAAATTCACGAAGTGCCCAATTTTCTAGTATATCGTGACCCCAGCAGAGTCCCTGCAAATGGAGCATATTGAATAAGATATTGGTTTCCCTGAACAGAAGGAATGAGGAGCTGTCCCTGGACAGGAAGAGACCCAGGGATGTAAAGAGGAAGTGGCATCCCTCTCCTTTTCAATCCCTGACTGAGGAGGGTCCCAGATTTAAGGGCCAATCTCAGCATGTGTATAAGGACAAACAGCCACTTCACAAAAAGAGGAAACTTTCATGGGGTTTATTCTTCTTCGAGTGGCTCCCTGATTCTCACCTGTGGGATCATGTGACCACGTGTGTAGCATCCGGATATGCTTGTCTCTTTAAGAGCAGTCTAAAGCTTCCAGATAGAAGGTATTCTGGAAAATTCTTGATCCTAATAGCCCCTCCCCTCATGGAGAGCCTGGGGTATATAAGGAAGGGGCGGAGCCTATCCCACCAGTTCCTTTTACCATGCTGGCAGAAGGAATGCTTGTTCTCTTGCTGAGAAAAGCATAGCAGTCTTTAAAAAAGAAAAAAAAAATCTCAATAGTAGTTAGCTTATTGTATATAGTTGTTAGATTAGTCTTAGCTTAGGTTAGTATTTATCTCACAGGATGTTCCTGCCCTTTATGGTGACTCAGGCCGTCAAGGGACCAGGATTTAAGCGCTGTTCATTCTGCACTTCTCCCATCTTGGCCTCTGACAGGCACCAGTCCTGCTTCCTGTTTAGGAGAGGAACACAGCACCAGAGCTTGTCCAGACTGTCAAGCTCTCTGCCCCAGGACTTTAAACGACTGCAGGAGACGCCTTAATGAACTGCTTATGGAAAGGGCTCTTCAGAAAGGAGAGTGTTTTTCCTAGGACTATCAAATGGAGGTCCTCTTGGATGCCCTGAGTGAGGGGCAGGGGAGTCTTACCTGCTCCAAGGACTGTCGTTGCTCCCCTGGAGCCTCCCGTTGGGGACTTTTCCAATGCCATTTCCTTCTCTCATTCCCTGGCACACAGCGTGGGAACGAGGGGCCTCACCACAGGTCTCGAGCCTGGGCCTTTGGTTGGGTGCGGTGGCTGCGGCTGAGAGGCAGGCCAGATCGCACTTAACGCAACTCCCCTGATCCGCCAGGCCTGTCTGCTGCTCCTGAAAGCATCACTGGGCTGGAACTTCCTCCAGTGTGGCGCCTGCTGATTGCGGCTAGTTTGCCTGTTGCCACTTCCTCTCCCCTATTTTTAAATGTTGGAGGGATTTTCCCTCTAAGCGCTCCTGTGCTCGAAGCGGAGAGAAACTGTTCCTACCCATCCTGAGGCAGAAACAAAATTGGAGAAGCAGGGAGAATCGTTCCACTGCGTGTGATTCAGCAATTTTGTTTCTGTCTCCTGCTGGTGAAGTGGGGGAGTGACCCCCTACTTGAGGACTGTCCGGCAGGGCATGAAATTTCAGATCAAACTCTGGGAGCCAAAAAAAATAAAAAATAAATTCAGTTGCCAGGCTTTATCCTTGATATTAAACAGTTCTTGCCCCCTACCATCCCTGAGCCTGCCAAGGTTCAATTTTGCCAAGATGCAAAGACGTCCACAATCGGTTAAACAAACCAGTTTATCTGGAAGGCCACACACTGCCTCCAGATAAAGGAGGGACCAGTCCTCTGGATCCAAATTTTGCCCCGCTTACACCCCTGAACCTAGTTGTCAGCCTCAGTTTTCTGGGTGCCATTGATTCACAGGTGCTTGCAAATTTCATGCCCTGTGTCCAGTATCTTAGGGAGAAAACACTGTATAAACTGGCTGGGACCAGCAGCAGTTTATTTGGCTCTTGTGTGTTTTGCAACGAAGGTGAGAGGACAGCCCCTTCGGATGTATGCAAGCAATACCACTGTGAAAGCTTACATTAAACAATCGGGGTGGGGAGGCAAAATCTCAGTCCCTCAACAAGGAAGCCACAAGTCTACTCAAGTGGGCAGAAGTTAACCTGGCATCAATCAGAGCATTACATTTGGGGGGGAAAGACAACCATCAAGCGGACTGGCTTGGTTGTCAAAATTTGGATCCAGGGGAATAGTCCCTCAGCAGTGTGGCCTTCCAGATGATAAACTGAAAGTAGTTCGGTTCATATCAGGTTACCGAGAGGAGGAAGCAGAGGCTTGCAATACCCTGAGTCAAGATTGGCTGTGTGGCCTACTGTGTGCCTTTCCTTCCTTCCCTCATTGGCAGGACAATCAACAAATTGATGAGAGAGCGTGCCTCGATAATTCTGGTTGTCCTGTTTTGGTTTTCAGACTTGATGAAGTTAAGGGCAGCAGCTCCGTTTCATCTACCATGCTTTGTAAACCTCCTGTCTTAGAGCCCAGTGTCTTATGAGAACCCAAGTCATCTCAAACTAACTGCATGGATACTGAACACCAGGCTCTCTGTCACCTAGGGTACTCTGAGGCATTTTAAGTACTTCGATGTCAGCTAGGAGACAGTCTACTAAGAATATATCAATGCACATGGGGAGTGTTTGCAGATTGGCATGCTGATAAGTTGATTGTTCCTCAATCATCAGACTACTACAATGCTGGAGATTTTGCAGTCTGGTTTGGAGAAGGGTTTGAAGCCTAATGCATTGTCCAAGCAGACTGCTGCTGCCTTGGATAGCATCCTCAGTTGTTTGTTATTATTAGCAAGCATTTATATAGCGCCCCCAATAAAGCTGTCTCTTATACACATCTAGATGTGTATAAGAGACAGGAGTGGGGGTGTGTGGAGAGATGAAGGAAGGGGAATAGAGGGATAGACAAGGGGTGTAACATTCACAAAGATACAAGATCTCAGGTGCATGTGCTTGGCTTGGTTACCTAAGTTGTTGCTTAGGTTTGAAAGTTTCCTTGCATCCTCATGTTAAAAGATTTTTGAAGGCAGTAAGGCTTGTTTCTCCTCCAGTAGTACATAGGTTTCCTTCTTGGAATTTAAACTTGGTTTTAAAGACCCTGCTCAGGCCTCCATTTGAACCTCTAAGGGAGGTTTCACTGTATTTTCTTACCATTAAAGTGGCATTCCTTATAGCAGTTACTTCCACTAGGAGAGTTTCAGAACTTGGGGGCCTTATCTATAGATCTGGCACTCTGCATTACTTTGACTTGATCAGGCTTTTATCCCAAAAGTTAATTCTGTTTTTCACAAGGCTCAGGAAATTGCTACCTTCGTTTTGTCCTAGCCCAGTTAATCCTCGAGAAAAGCTGTGATATTCCTTGGATGGGCATAGCACGTTAAAGGTTTTTGTTGATAGGACTGCTGCCTTCAGACAGTCCTCAGCTCTTTTAATTGCTTATAGCCCCCTTAAGAAGGGAAAGGGGGTTTCAAAGGCAGTGATTTCTAGATGGATTTCTGAGACTTAGAGCAGAGGGGTTACCTAGAGCTGCCTTGGGTACTAATATTAGTACCCATGGTTAATGCTCACATTTTTGGACACTGGCCAGGCTAGCCAAGGACCAATTGTGTGCCTGATACCCTAAAATGCGAGCATTACCCAGAAAACTTGACAAAAACCCAGCTGCAAGTGCTGCGTATCCCAGCTTTGCAATGCTATAGCCAGGGCTTCCCCCAAGAAGCTGCTTTTGAAACTGACAAGCACCAGCTGAGGCCTGTTATTTTCAATGGCCGGCCAGGGCTTCCCCGCTGTGCATGTGGGGGGACAGACGGCCTTTGAAACATACAGGCCCTGGCTGGGACTGCTAGGCTCTCTCGGCAGTGGTCCCAGCTGGGGTCTGTCACTTTCAGAGGCCAGATGGTGCACTCAAGGAGCCTGTTAAGCCTCATTTGGCATCAATGGTGTCCAAACCAAGCCTGGTCAATTTGGGCACCCCAGATTTGTTGGAGATGCCTGAATCTTCAGGTGTCCAGTTGCAGCTCTAGTTACTACCTCCTCAGTTTATTTCTGCTTCTGTGCTATGGGGTCCTTTTAGTACTTGGGCATTTCAGGTCATGAACACCTTATGAGATTTGGGAGATTAGTGTTGATCCCACCCTAGACTTTCACGGGTTACTGCTTTGTTACATTCCCAGCATAGTTGGATTGGTGTCTAGAAGGTAGATGGGGTCCCTGACCTTGTGGATAGCAAGCCATCCCTTCCTGATGTTTTGGATGACATAATTGTGTCTTTTTTTGTAGAACTAAATTAATCTGCTCTTTAAATGTGGCCACTTTGCTCAAAGAGAAAGGGAGAAGCCTAGAAATTTGTCTATTTGATTTTATTGTTAGAGTGTTAGGAATTATTTGTCTTCAGAGTGAAGGCTGTTGAACACTGAAACTTGGTGTCGGCTGGGATGGGGATCTCCCCCCTGTAGCTGGATGGCTGTCTAGGAGGTCCTTTAGAGAGGAAAATTGGTTCCCTTGCCTTGCACCATCCCATTGAGAACTTTGTCACAATTCTTATTCATTACTCAACTGAGGTGCGTGTTCTGTGGCATTTGACAATTGGGAGTTGCAAGATATTTGGCTTGATTCTTTGGAGTTTAGGGGTAATGTGCTCAAACTATATGTAACTTGTATTCTCTTGACAGTAATGAACCAGTGTCCCTACCTGAGCTGACACAACGGCTTACAGAGGCAAAAAAAAAATTAGCTGAATTTCCAGATAACTTAAAGGTAAGGTTTAAAATTGTACTGTACAGTTAAACCAACATCATAGTCACTGGTCAATAAACTACCTTAAGGAAATAAATCCTAGTTCCTGTCTAAATAACGGTTGTACTCCTTTAGTTCTGTAAATTAAGCGTCTGCCTTCTGATCACCCAGGCATCTGATACATTTGCTGTGAATGACTATTCAGATTTAGATCTCATCATTGCTACTTGATGTATAGAGCACTTTTTATCCAAGTATTGTTGTTTGTGTTTTATAGATAGCCACATGAGTGCCAGGGGAACAGTAACCATCACAATGCTTAAGTGAATGAGTAAGGCCACTTTCAGCCACTCTCCAGGGGAGACTGCGCAGCCAGGATATGTGGGGGGGGGATCAGCTGGTCTGATCCTCCCCCCCAAGCTTTGCTGGCACAGACACGCAGAGCTCGATTTCTTGCTGTGCTGCGTGTGTTTACTGGCAAAGTTGGCTTTTAGACCAACCAATCCCCATGCATATCCTGGATGCGTATTCCCCCCCTGCAGCCAGAATATCTGAAAGTGGTCTAAGTGCTATAACCTAGCTCTGTTAGTTAAAAACTGAAGTGTTGGTTCAGTGCACCAAGGACTTCCCGGGATGTGGGGAACTGCTTTGTTCTCCCAGAGCAACCTGCTCATCATTTAACATTAGACTCTCTGATCTTCAAGGCGAGAATTCTGAAATTCACTCCAGTATAAAATAATACCTTTTGGCACTCAAGATATTCCCTTGCTAGTTATGATCACTGTGTAGATAGAAACAATTTATTTACCAATTCAGAAGCTTCTGTAGTATAAGATTAATTCCCTCTAAGTTTTCACAAAGCAAATAAACTGAATTTCTTTTTGTAGGTCTTCCCTTTCCCAGATGTGTTAGAGTGCTGTGTTGTGCTGCTTCAGATGGGGTCCCAATGCCATATGGATCCAGAACTACAGCAACAGGCCTTGGACCTGCTTAAGAAATACAGTACTAAAACTTACAAAAAGACTTGCAGGAACTTCTTTAGAAGAGGTTACTTTCAATCCTGCACTCCAAGTAGCCAGTAGTTACTCTAGTAATAACTGTTCTTTTCTGACTGATGTGCTGGTTGGTGCGTGGATGCTACTACTTGTGAAAGATGTTTTGTTATGAATTAAAATCAAGGGATTTGGTTGTTTTTTACATCTACTTTTCTTACTTTTGAACTGTTCAAAGCATTGTTTGTAGAAGGGAAATTTTTGTTC
This sequence comes from Sphenodon punctatus, assembly GCA_003113815.1. NCBI lineage: Eukaryota > Metazoa > Chordata > Lepidosauria > Sphenodontia > Sphenodontidae > Sphenodon > Sphenodon punctatus. Next base: position 2,753,711 of record QEPC01011131.1, read on the forward strand.
TTAAATGTAGATCTTGTCTAAATGAACTTGTACTTTGGTGAGGGGAAACCCTTCAATTTACATATTAGGAGTTGCTTTAGGGCAGCTACCTGCCCAATCTATTAGAAATAAAGGGGTAGATGTTTTTGAAAGTTTTTTTTTAAAAACCCAATGTGATTATCAACTACTTCCTCCAATGTAGTGTGGAGCCTAGGTTAATAGCAGTTGGGTATTTAATGCTTGATGTTTATTTATATTTATTTTCTGGATTTATACCCTGCCCCTCCTGAAAACAGATTGAGGCAGCTGTGAAATAAGCACCTAACTCAGCTTTGCCTCTGAAAAAGATAGCCCTGTATTGTTTTGAGGCAAAATAGTGTAGCACATATTTCTTATGTAAACATTTAATAAGGCATGACTTTTAGCAGGAGCTGAGACAGGAATGCTGAAGATTTTATTCATAACATAGAACACCTTTGGTAGATCATAGGTGAATAAATCCCCTCCTACTCAACACATGATCCCCAGAATCCAGCAGAGGGAGCTGCTGTTCTAAGAATACCAAACCCTTTAAGGAAAGTACAGCCTTCTGAGACATAGCCACCATCAGGAATTTATTTAAACCATTTTTATATAATGCACCCCCCATGGCACTTGGAGCAGTTGGTGTCCTTTGCTGGTTGTGCATCAGTTTAACTGCTGACACTTCAAGCTGTCTGGAAAAGGAAGAACTTAGACTAGAGGGACAGATCAATAGGTACTTCCTTTTAAAAAAAACAACTTTATTTTACAAAATTAAGAATGCATCGTATATACAGGCATTTTGAATAGCAGCATGTAACAGTTTAATCATTGCAAAACGCAAAACTTACAGGAGCACAATCTGATGTTGCTGTTCCTTGGGGCTTTGGTTTTGAGAAATGTTGTAGTTCAAAAATGTAGAATAACTTTTAAATTGGATTCCTAGGCTATCCAATTCTGTAAAAGGGAAATCTAAAAGTTTCACTATAATAAAATTTTATATTTGATACATATCACCTACAACTCCTTGAACATGCTGTTATGAGGGTGAAGTGTTCCACATTATCAAGTGACTGAAGTCAATCAATTTTGGTCCCAATTTTTATTCCATTCCACATCAAAGATGAGGGTTACTAATGTAAGATACTATGGGGGGGCAACAGTCCCAAAGGAAGCTATGACACAATGGGCCACATCAGCTATGCTGACCACTACCATGGCAAATCTAAGCAGTTTAGGTGCAGAGAACGAGTTCTCAAAACACCATTATATCTGAATGTCTTTTCACAGACTACACAAAAGGATAAAACCTAGCAGAGGATGAGGAGCACATCACCCTCACCACAAGCATGAGAGATTTTAAAAGTAAGCTTTCAAAAGCTGCAAGTGTACATCAGCATCCAATTTCAATGACATTTCAGAACCTCAGCTCTGCTGAACGGTCTGGGCATTGTCACCTTTGCAGATTCAGTAAACCTTAAAAGAGAGGTATATACATTAATCCTGTCTCTCACCTGCTCTTAGAATTAAAAAGGTAGCAAGCCACCATGCTGGCTTCGTTACGAGCTCAGTCAACTATTCTTCTGGGTTTTTGTCTTCTGCAAAAACTCACCCTTCTGGCAAATACCTACTGTAGATGCCATTTGTTTGAGAGAGAGAAACTTGGAGAGTTTAGGGAATCAGCTGCCACTGCAAAATTGTGTCCTGTTGAGCAGTATCCAGTTTTCACTGCTGCATGTTGTTGATGATAGCCAATATGCTCATTTTCTCTTGGGCTGTCTCCACATCCTCATTTTGCTTCTGTGCAACTCCTGTACCAAGGCCATAAAGCCGCCCACAGTACTTTGCATCATCAATAGTGTCCTCAAAGAATAACTGCAGGAAAAAGGAGAAAAGTTATTTTACCTCAAAGCATGAAACAGAACTTAGATATCTATGTATCTCATCAGTAACATGACATTGTACAATCAAACAGGGCTGCCCCAGCTTAGATAAGGGGACATAGGGAGAGACAAGAACACATTCACAAAGGTGGGGGTGGGATGAGGAACTAAGGGAGGTCTAACAGAAGAGGTAGGAATTTGAAGTTTGGGAGGGAGTACCAGGCCCCAGAGAAGAAGGGGTGAAGACATTTCAGGAAGTAGAGGACTTGGGCAGGATAGGGTGGTGGGAGAATGTAGCTGGAAACAAGTGTAGCAAGATACAGAAAAGCAATGCCATGGAGTGCCTTGAAGACGAAGATCAGGCACTTATGTTAAATGCAAAAGGGGAGTGGCTGAACATGATCAAAGCGACATGAGGGCAGTAAGGAGGAGGCTATAATGCATAACAGCTGTTACTTCTTGAGCAAAGTGGTGCAGTCAGCATAATGAAAGAAAAGGGAAGCTTTTTTCAATCTTCCCAGGTCACAAGGACAGGCATTTTGAGGCTCCAAAGGTCACTCAAAATTCCAGAAGGCAGAAATCAGGCCATGTGCTTAATTCCCATCTTAGCTATCTTGCTATTAAGAGAACAAACCATGTACCTCTTTCATTCTGAAGAACGCCATTCCTGTGAGCAATGAATCTGATCCAGCTTGATGCTGCCGTCCAATTCGCTGCAAATCCAGCTGATCAGCAACTTCTTGAAGACCTCCCTACAAGAGCAGAAACATTTTAATACCAGAAGTGTATATTAATGGTCATGTATACCATCTTTCCCTTAGTTGCAAGTGTGCTAGAACTTGTATATATAAAGGGAAAGATAGGCACTTGACCTGTAAAAGCTAATTCCAGTTAACTCACTCAAGCTTAAATACTAGGGCTGAAACAAGAATCAATTTATTTTCTCACAAAAATCACACATGAATCAAGAATCATTACTGAGATCTCAGGCCAATCTTGGTCGAGATTTTTCTTGATATACCGTGTACGGCATACAGTGTTCGTCCCGGTAATGCACATGCACAGCCCTCGTTCAAAATGGCGCCAGCAGCATTGCTGCCATTGTGCATATGCATGTTACTAGGATGAACGCAGTACACAGTAAATCATGGTAAACAGAAAATTCTCAACCGAGAGTGTTAAAACGGGTGTTCTCAATCAATTCACTAAAAAAGATGTGATTCTCTGAGAATTGAAAGGGGGGGGGGGGAAATCAAGATCACCTTTCAGTTCTACTAAATACACTTTTTCCTCATCATGTAGAAAAGGCTTTAGTGGCAGCTTAGTGGTCAGCTGACAGCCAGTAGCACGACAGAAAAACAGGAGAGAGAGCCTGAAGTAAACAAATGCAATCTTAGATACCATTCTAGAGCATCTAAAAGCAATGGTTTCCAAACCTTTCGCCTGTTGAGACTTAAAATTTTATGACCCAATATGTAAAAATCCACTTGCCTCTGAGTGCTGGTCCACTTCCCCTATTACAAGTCACAGCCTACTGAGCGAATGTATACGTTTACAGCCATGCAAAATAGGTCAATTGGGATCATAACCCCCAGTTTGCAAAATCCAATACACAGATTCATCTGCTCCAAGTCATTTATAAAGCACCATTAAACAACCTTGTATCAACACTTCTGTGAAACAGGTAGGCCGTTCTCCCCGTTATGCCAATAAGGAAATTAAGGCAGAGAAAGATTAAGTACAGTAGTCTCTACAGGTGAATATAAAACTGGAGTTCTTGTGATTATACAATGGCCAGTGCAGGGGGTGGGACTGGAAAAATCAGTAATGAAAGCCAAATAAACCAGCCAAGCTTTTTCTGGCTTTTGTTTCCAAACCAGAAACAGCCATGGGGCAGGGCTATGGGTAACCCAAGGTGAGTCCTTGCAGGATGCAGCCCCAATAAAGTCCTCCTTAAAGTCCTTACTATCTCATAGTAGATCTATGATCCAAGCTTGCTGTTCATTAGTGGAGTTTGTGTAACGGTAAAAAGACAATCAAAATGGCAGGGAGGGAACCACCAGATACATTGTAGCCAAGTGTCCAGAAGGGTGCTATAGCAAGGATACACTTGCTTCCCTAAGGCACAAGAGACACCATTGTCAGAGTTGTGATCAGGATTCAAGTCCCTGTGCAGCAACAATACTTTGGGTTACCCCAATCGCTTTTAAAACAATGTCTGGAATTTTATAAACAAAAATACTGATTCATCTTTTACAGAGAAAAAGTATGCCTAGTCAAGCTTCAGAAAATTCGTATACAAGTCAAAAGAGGTCTAGATTCAAAACACTGCTATATTCATTGTCCAGTCAAGAGAAATCAGCTGAATCTACTACACATAGTAAGTCTCCCTTCTGTCCTTCATATGTAGTGCCATTAAGTTACATAGAGATCTAACCCCCCACAGTAACTACCCCATCTCTTGAATTTTAAGTTAATTCTGCACCAAATCCATATTTTGACTTATTTCATATTTATGTACATGAGATCACTTAGGACAAATCTCAGTGTACTTTAACTGAGCAATTAATTGTCAAAAATACCTTAAGGTTTTTGCAACTCTTCATTAGATACTTCACATCATAAATGGATGGAAAGAAAAGGTTCAAGATATGGAAGAATTCATGTTCCTCTTCTGGCAGTCTTGAGTCAGTCAGCAGTTTTACCATATAGCCAAAGTCATAGCCACTAACAACAGAGAATAGGGCAAAATTGAGCCATCTAATAGCCAGTCATTGGCAATATCCCCTCTCACAGAAAGAGCATTCTCCATCTCATTCAGACACTAACACTTATGCTGCTTATAAAACCTCAGATATTCTCCAGTGTCATTTTAAGCTCAGCTAGTTGCTGTTTTAGATTGACAAACCAGGAACTGCCCTAGAGAACTGTACTGCTAAATGGAAGGAGATGGGAGCGCTGGGGAGACTAGCTTCTAGAACACTAGACACTTCTCAGCATTAGAAGGATGTATATGTGAGGAAGGAAAAAACCCTATGGTTGCATCTCCTCAGGTAGGTGTCAATATAGGAAAGAGGAAGTCAGGAAACAAGCTACATGTTTCCTGACTGGATTGTAGTATTAAATGGCTAATTTCAACTCTACTACACAGATCTCTTTCCCTGAACAGCATATGCACACGAACCAATAATGGTAAATGAAATTGTTCAGGGCAAACAGGCCTTAATTTTGAGCACAAATGGTTTATGAGTTCCAAGTTGAATAAACAGATTCTTATGAATGTCAATTTTCTATTGCCACCACTCATTTTCAGAAAGTGAAGCTTTAGAAGACTAGTGTTTGTCAGCACTATACAGGGAACAGACGGCTAATGCAACATGCAACTATCCATTCTGAACTGAAACTTTACATCTTTAAATCTCTATGCTTTGGGCTCTAAAAACAAATGCTATCAGGAGAGCACTACTCATCCTGTTTCAATATCTTTTAGAAACAACATGCTTTGAAACTCTCCTGGACCAACCTATGAAAAGAGAGCCATTTCACATTGTCACAGAGAACCACTCCTGAAGTCATAAGCAGCTCTGCAAAATGTAGAGTATCAATCCCTTCTTCCTCATGCTTCTGGAACTGCAGCCCGGAGCTTGCAAGGAGGTCTATGGAATCCTGAGAGTACATGTCTTCTCTAAAAGAGAAAGGCAACTCTGAATTAGTCATCAGTTCTGATCCTACCAAATCATCACAGGAAGGACTCACCAAGCAGAAGAGGACTCCCATTTTGTGTCAATCTTTCAAGTCAACAAGCAGTACTTCCTCTGTCACTTTGATCAATGCTAACTGTAAAATCCAGCATGGAATGGCTTTGACAGTCCCCACTAAAGTAGAGGAAGGAGGAACTAGGTGCCTGGGCCATGTAGCTGGTATATTTCCTTTTAACCAGAAGCCCACTTAATAGAAGGATTTTATTTAACCAGAACCAGAGCCAGAATTATTTAATGCATTTATTAGCCACCCCCCCAAGCCAATGGCATCCCGGGACAGCGTACAATTATGCTCAACTTTCATCAGAAGTTGTGTCCCTACCCTAAAAGGTGACTGTCAATGGCCTGATGTTTGTTTCCTAATCAAATCACATAAATAATGGATGTCCGTCCCCCACCCCCCCAATTGCTAGTGCTGCAATTACAGTGTTAGACTTCCTTCATCTCCAGTGCCATCTTAAAGTTAAATTAGTTTCTCTAACTACCTATTTTATGGGTCATCCCAGAGATCCAGAAAAGGTGGAAATGTGAAGACCAGTCCTTTCCTTCTGGCTAGATACGGGAGATCGGGTATCAAACATCCTCGCTGTAGTAACATAGGTTGTGAGTACTGAAGTCTGATATTCCATTTGATAAGTTGAGTTGTTCTAGGTAAATAATGTTTTCTTTTTCTTTTTTATTTAGAACATGGCTTGTATTTCAGCACAGCTCTGGAAACAGGCTTAATTATCTGCTGTTGCTGTACCAGGAGAGAACATCTCCTAGACAAAATCTGTATCCGATACGAGGCCAAGGAAGGTGGGTTTTAAAGAAAATTAGTATGAGGAGAATTCTTTTGGTGCCAAGTAAGCTAGGCAGCATGATCCTCTAGATATTGAACACTGGTTCAAGTCATATTCATTTCAATAGGATCCATGTCAGCATTAGAGGCTAGTACTGGTGCTCAACACTGTAATTTAAATCAAGATCTGGACATGAACTATTTGACAATGTCCTCAAGCAAACAATGTTATCGAATTGGACTTAACAGCAATGGTTTAATGAGACTTTTTCCTTCAGAACCATTACCAGTTTGTGATGTCAAAAATATACACCACAATTTCAGCCTTTCGCAGCGAGATCTGGATTTTCCTAGCTCAGTCTTAACTTCAGCAACATGCAAAAACTTGCTGTCTGTTACCAAGTAGAAGCGTAAGAAAACAGCAGTAAATAACTAATTGTTCTTACTCAGAAGACTTACGTAAGGTTAAATTTGAAGTTGAACTGCCAGGTGTTGATCCCAGAAGGATATTCCCCTTTCTCATTTGTGAAAGTCAGGCCCAGCTGGATAATTTTAAGGAGGTCGACATTACAGCGCAACAGCTGATACTGATAATCTATGGAGCTACGGAATTCACCAATAGGTCTCACAACGACGCCTGGAAACTCTGTGTCCTAGGAAAGAAGCAGAAAGTCGAGGGCTACCGTTCACATTCAACAGAAAAGCTCAGAATTACACTTCTTTCACCGATACACACACAAAAGTATGCTATTTACTTTCTCTTATGTTCTGATTCTACTATTTGTTATCAAATCTTGAACTACTTTTAAATCAAGTGTTAAATCTATATTTAACCCCCCATCAAAAATATAGACACCGTTCAAGAAGCAACACTAATACACAAAGCCCTCTGACAATGTTTGGAGCCAAAATATAAAGTCAACTGGGCTCAGAACACAGAGAAAGTTGCCTCAGTTTTAATTACCCTTTGGACCTTTTCCTGCTCCTATAAATGATTCCCCCTAATAAAGATGCATTTGAGTACTATAAGGAACACTTGAACTGGACAGCTCTGACAGAGCAAGGTTTACAGATCCCAAAAGAAAAGGACTATGGCTCCTCTGTGTTCACAGCCAACTTTAACATTAGCTATACACACATTGAAAAAGAAAGGGCCACTTTGCCTTCTTTGGACATACACCTATGGAGTCCAACTGAACACCATGTGGCCCAAGTATTCCATGGCTCTTAGTACTAGGCTAGGATATTTATTGCCTTCACACAGTAACATACAGCAACCTAGTCTGATATGGGACTACGGTATTCAACTCTGCCAAATGGATCATTGGCTTGGCTATTGCCTGATTAAGAGCCCTGTGTGGCTCAAAAGCTTGAATACCTTTACCAACAAAAGTTGGTTCAATAAAAGTTATCTGTACTACTTTTTCTTGATCTAAACTGGGCATTTTCACACAAGACACTCTCCACCCACTATACATGTTGCAAGGCTATGGTGTCGCCCTATGGATGCCCTTTAACATGTATAGTGGCTGGAGAGTGTCTTGTGTGAAAATGCCCATTGTCTCTCCCACACATTTAAAGCTAAGGGAACTTTACAGAAATGCCTTTTAAAGCAGCAAACTTCATGGTAGAATCATGACTTGCCGGGACAGAGCGCAACCTACTGATGTGGTGCAGTGATCGTTCAGTTCATCTCTCTCCTACTTGGTCTTCTCAACAGCATTATGGAAAATGCCTAATTTCTCTTTGGGCTTTACAGCCAGAAAACTGCCAGACAATAGTGGTTGCTTCTTCAATCTGAACAGCTTTAATCTTGTTCCAAAACGTTATTTTTCTTTGTTAAATTGTTTTGCTACATTTGAGAGCTGCAACACGCATCACATACCATAAGCTATTTTCTTTGAACCTTTATGAAACATAACTGAAAATATATAAGACTTCAAACTAACGTTTACCAGAAAAACTAACTGAATTTTCAATACCCGTGTCTAATAGCTTCCTCTCTGTGAATGGTCTCAGAGGAAGAATTACTATTCAATGGCTACTTCTCAGCAGGGAGTCAGGTCTGTTGCAAATTTTATGGCCAAAGTGCTAATCAGCACTTACATATATAACAATAAAAACCCAGACAATTCATACAATTATTACAAGTAGCTGGAGTGAGAACTGTAAGCAACATGCATGTTAAATGTTTTTTCTTAACATCCTCTAAACTCCCCCCTCCCATAACCTATATGTACAGCCTTGGGAAAAATCTTTCCCATCACCATTTTTTTTAGCTCCCCCTAACATTAATCTCCAATTATTATTATTGTAAGCATTTGTATAGCACCAGCTGTGTACCTGGCGCTTTACAGAATAATAAGATAGACGCGGTCCCTGCACCTATGGCTTACAATCTAATTAGCACCCTTTCAGATTTTCTCTCATGCAAAAATGTAATACAGCTCTATAATCTAAGTTAGTGAATATATTCTCGCTGCCTCAGAATAATCCTTATACCTCTTGAAAAATATACTGAAGTATTTGTGCTGTATTTGAAATATTTGTGGAACAAATGCGGTCCTGAAACAGTTTAAAATTCAGCCCTCTAGCAGTAGTGCAATATACCAGATTATCAAACCACCACTGGTTTGGGGAGACACTAAAATATACCAAAATATCGCAGACCATTTCACAGTACCTGCACATATGAATGGACTTTAAAAATGGGGATGGGGAAAATGATCTATATGAAGAGAATTTTATTCTGTCAGCGCTTTTCTGTCTTTTCTAGTATGTCGGATTCTGTGCTAAATTCTTATCAGATACGCTCAAGCAATTTCTAGTGTCTGGTTTAAGGGGAGCTGCACTAATGTACCAGAGGGCAGCATCCAGCTCTGTGTTTGACAAAAAAAAACCTCTCAGACCAACATTCCTTTTCATCTGATCCTACAGTGTCTATTAGGTGTATGATGTGAGCCCATGAAACTGTTAACACACAAACTGATCTGTGGAATCAGTTAGGAAAAGAATATCTTGCTTCATCACACACCGTTCATAGACTCCCTCCTCCCCCATGGTATGTGCATGGGTCAGTGGGCAATGAAGTGATTCATCTCACATGCATAAAGAGAGGAAAGAGTGTTTGTGGAACTTCCTAATTTAAGAGTCCAAGATGTAAACAGCACATTTGATTGCTGTTCACTGTGTCCCACACTTAGAGACACCCCAGTACTCCAGCAAGATTATTCCCTTCCTATCTATGAGCCCCAAAGTTGATTTCTGCCCCAACATTTTCATGGATACACTGAAGTCACACACATAATTGACACTGGAGGAAAGTACATGAGCATAAAGTACTCACTGACAGATAAGCATACTTTGCAAAGGACTTGGTATACTTTGTCAGTGAGAGATGCCATATAAAGGAAAGGTACTTCAATCTAACCTTTACCTATGTTCACAGAATATATTTGAAAAGTTTATCCCCTGCACATTTCTGTCTTGAAGCTTAGTCTTTCTGAACAAGATTCCTCTTAAACAATGTGAACATGACACTGTTGAAAATGTAAGCATTCTAAAAGAATTATATGAATACAAGTTACTTTATCTTCTACAAAGCATGTGCCTGATTGAGGGAGCCATCTTATTACCTAACAAGTTGAGACTTGTGCTCCTGTTGCCATATTCTAAGAGGTCAAAATGTGAGGTTAAAGTTGTTCTCAGCCAATGGAAGTCAGCTGTTTAAAAAAAATGGTAACTAAATGAAAATGCTTAAAAATAATCAGTCCTCTTATTAATTCCTTTAAATCTCTGGTATAAATAAAATACCACTCTCCCAGTTGTTAGGTATTAAATCTCAGTTGCTCAAGGTACCTCAGACCTCACCTCAAGCTTGTATGAAGATCTACGTGCGGCTGCCCTTGAAAGATTGGTAGGGGTGGGACTTGGGGCAAGAAACTGGATACCGGTTTTACCGGTTTGCAAAAAATCAGTTTACCAGATTAAATTCGGTATACCGGTACCATTTTTTCCCCCATTGATTTCAGTGGGGGGGAAAAAACCCAATACCTCTCCCAGGCTGCGCGGATGGAAAGGGGGGGGGGGGGCAAGACTGGGGAAGGGGGGGGGGGGGGGGGGGGGGGGAGAGAGAACACACACCCCCCCCCCACGATTTTTTTTATTTTATTTTTTTACCCGAAGTCCCTGCGGGCTCCGGGCTGCCACCATGCTGCCGGCGGCGACTCGGAGCCCGCACTAGCAGGGACTTCGGGTTAAAAAAAATAAATAATCCAGGGTGGGTGGGGGGTGCCCCCACTTCCACCCACGCAGCCTGGATGGGAGAGGGGAAGTGTTGGGGTTTTTTTGTTTCTTTTTTACATTGCGGCCATTCATTTCAAATGGCCGCAATGTAAAAAAACCGGCACGGGGAACCAGTACCGGTACCCCAGATTATCGGGTTAATCAGATACCGCCGGTACAGCAAAATACCAGCAATATCGGATATCGGGGGAACCAAAATTCCCACCCCTATTGTTCAGGGGCTGTAGCTTGTGTAGAACGCAGCAGCCTGCCTTTAGATGGAGGTGGGTCACCAAGAGCACATAACACTGGTGCTTCAGTCTGCACCGGCTGCCAATAGCATTCCAGGCAGGGGGAATTTTGATTTAAATCAAGTCAATTTAAATCATGATTTAAATCACTGGTCAACAAACCTCGATTTAATCACTGTTTTCCACAAAAAGTGCATTCTTGCCTAATGTAACCTTAATACATATTATTCACAACTAAGATCAATTTACAGTTTCATTTTTAGAAGGTACACACCATACATTTTTTTCAGATTAATTGTGCAGCTACATCAAAAAACTGAATTATGATTTGGTTATTTTATTTACCAAAGCTAACTGATGCAGATACTTGCAAAGTCATGGGGGGGCAGGGGTGTGTGTGAACCATCTCCAATTCACTTCAGTTAATATTCCCAAACAGGGTCACTTTTACGGCCTGCCGCCATGGTAGGTTTTCCCTTCTACCGTTCCTTCACTAGATCTCAAATAAATGCAGATCTTACACTCAGAAACCTCTGGAAACCTCAGAATCTGACAGGTACAGGGCCTAAAGGAAGGGGCTGGCCAAAGGGCGAAGAGCTGTTGGCGGGCCGTTTACGGACAGAGGCGGCAAACAGCACAACCGCAAGACCCATCCCTCCCCCACTCTGTCACTGACCCACCATGATGTCTGTCCTTCTCTCTCAGCCCTCTTCCCCCCTCACCTACTTCTCTCCCCTCTCCTTCTGCCTCCCAATAAGCTTATCATCTCACTCCACCATCCCCACACCTCCTCCCCCCCGCACCTCTTGCCCCCTGCCCGTCTGTCCGCCAATCTCATCACCAACCTTCCCCTAATCTTATCCCCATTCCGTCTCCCCCGATCAACTCCCGTTCTCCTGCTCCCTCTGGAACTGTCGCTCCTCTGCTAATAAAGCCCCCTATGTCCATGATCTTTTATTTTCTCGCTCCCTTCACCTTCTCACCCTCACTGAAACCTGGATCTCCCCCACTGACTGTCACCCCTGCCACCTTCTGCTACGGAGGTCTCGCCTCCTCCCACCAGCCCCGCACTGAAGGCTGGGGTGGTGGCATAGGCCTCCTCCTCGCCACTTCCTGCCAGTTTCAACCCCTCTCCCCTCTTTCTCCTTCCCCTCCTTTGAGGCTCACTCCGTCCGCCTCTACTCTCCTCTCCACCTCTGTGTTGCTGTCATCTACCCACCCACACACACACACGGCTCCCTCTCCTCCTTTCTCTCTCAGTTCTAGTCCTGGCTCACCCTATTCCTGTCCGACGACATCCCCACACTCATCCTTGGCGACCTCAACATTCATGTTGACGCACCCTCTCAGCCTGGCATGTCTCGCTTCCTCTCCCTAACCGCCTCCTTTAATCTTCACCTCTGGACTAGCTCCCCCACCCACACTGATGGTCACTCTTTAGATCTCGTGTTCTCTAGAACTGTTCTGTCTCCAATCTCTCCTTAGAACCCCATCCCATCTCTGACCATTTCCTTGCCTCCTTCAACCTCTCCCACTGCTCCCCCGCCTTTTCCCCACCTCCCGTCCCTTCCGCAACCTGCAGGCCATTGTCCCCCAGGACTTTGCCTCCTCCCTCTCTCCTCCCCCGATTCTGCCATCTCCACCTTCAACTCATCTCTCATCTCCACCCTCGACTCCCTTGCCCCCCTCTCCTCCCACCCGGCTCGCTCCCATAACTGTCGCCCTTGGCTCATCGCCACCATTCGCCAACTCCGCTCCTCCACCTGAGCTGCTGAACACCTCTGGCGCAAATCCCACTACCACACCGACTTCACTTCAGATTCTGCCTCTCATCCCTCAACTCTGCTATCTCCGTTGCTAGACAGCAGTACTATGCCTCCCACACTGAATCCTGCTCCCGGGACCTCGCTACCTCTTTTCCACCTTTGACTCCCTTCTCAAACCCCCCTGTCCTCCTCCCTCTCCTCTCTCCGCTTGGGATCTTGCTCTCTTTTTCACCTCTAAGATTGACAAGATCCACCTGGACATCGCTTCCAAGTCCTCTCTTCCTGCTACTCCTCCCCCTCACTCCACCTCCCTCCTGTCCTTCCCTCCCTTGAGGAAATCTCCTCCTTGCTCCTCCTCCAACCCCTCCACTTGCCCCCTGGACCCCATCCCCTCCCGCCTCCTGACCTCCATTGCCTCCACCGTCGCCCCTCCACTTCTGCACATCATCAACCACTCCCTCTCTACTGGCTCCTTCCCCTCTGCCTTTAAACACGCCACTGTCTCCCCCATCCTCAAAGTCCACTCGATCCCTCTGAACCCTCTAATTACCGTCCTGTCTCCCTCCTCCCTTTTGCTTCCAAGCTCCTTGAACGGGGGTGGTCTACTCCCGTTGCCTCGACCTCCTCTCCGCCAACTCCTCCCTTGACCCCCTCCAATCTGGCTTCGCCCCCTTCACTCCACTGAAACTGCTCTTGCTAAGATCACCAACGATCTTCTTGTGGCTAAATCCAACTGCCTTTACTCTATTCTTGTCCTCCTTGATCTCTCTGCTGCCTTCAACACTGTTGACCGCTTCCTCCTGCTTGAATTGCTCCACTCCCTTGGATTTCGGGACTCTGTCCTCGACTGGTTCTCCTCCTACCTTTCTGACCGCTCCTTCAATGTATCTCTTCCTAACTCCTCCCCCTCCTCCTCCTCCCTACCCCTCTCGGTTGGGGTTCCCCAAGGCTCCATCCTTGGCCCTCTCCTCTTATCTATCTACACCCAATTCCTAAGCAAACTCATTGCCTCCCATGGTTTCCAATACCACCTATACACGGATGACACTCAACTCTCTCTCTCCACTCCTTCCCTCTCCCCCTCTGTTCAAGCTCGTCTCACCAACCGTCTCTCCGATATCTCCACCTGGATGTCTCAATGCCAACTCAAACTGAACATGGCTAAAACTGAACTCCTGATCTCCCCTCCCAATCCTTCCTCTCCCCTGTCAATT
>QEPC01011131.1:2786377-2820079 GCA_003113815.1 Sphenodon punctatus
GGGGGGCTGGGAGCCAGGATTCCTGGGTTCTCTGGGGAGCAGTGGGGGCTAGTGGGTTAGAATGGGTGTGGGTGGGGGAGGCTGGAAGCCAGGACTCCTCAGTTCTCTGAAAAGGGGAATGGGGCTACTGGGTTAGAGTGGGGAGGGTCTGGGAACTGGGACTCTTGGGTTCTCTGGGAGCGGCAGGGGAGTGTGGGCTAGTGGGTTAGAGGAGGGGCTGGAAATAGGGACTCCTGGGTTCTGTGGGCGCTAGTGGGCTAGAACAGGGGATGGGGGACTGGGAGCCAGGACTCCTGCATTCTCTGTGAAGGCAGTGGGGATTAGTGGGTTAGAGTGGGGATAGTGAGGATCTGGGTTTCAGGACTCGGGTTCTGTGAGAGTGGAGTGGGGATAGTACTTTAGAGCAGGAGGAGCTAGGAGCTAGTAGTGTTGTAAGATGAATTTTGTGTATTCCCCTTTCAAAAACCAGAAAGTTTAGGATGAATAAACCTTTTGGTTTAAGAGAGGAGTTAAGGCTTTTACAAATTCAGTCATGCTCCAAAAAGCATGGAAATTGTAAGTTATTATTAATTATTATTATTATTATTATAAGCATTTGTATAGCACCAGCTGTGTACCTGGCGCTTTACAGAACCATAAGATAGACGGGGTCCCTGCCTACAGCTTACAATCTAATAGACACTGAGGGAGGAGACAAGGAGAGGGGACATAGGAAGAGACAAGGGATAAAGCTCCTGCCTTAGCTTGTGTGCCATGTAAGCAGTAAAGACGTACAGTCTCACATACAGTGCTCGCTTACAGCTTAGGCTCCATGCACCCACAATTTGACTTGGTCTTTCAGCCACAGCCTCCTCTTTTGCAGTTTGGAAGCAACACTGAAACTGAGGGCAGCTCTCCTTTCACTATATCCTTTCATTTGTGTTGAGGAGAATGGGACAGGTGAGTATATTGGGAGGCTCCAGGAGGTATACATGTAGGCAACACTGGCTGCAGCCAGGCAGTGGAGGAAGTGTGATTGGGAGGGAGCAGTCAGGTGCTGGGGAAAAGTTAATGGTGGAGAACACGGAGGAATGAGTAGTGTGCATGCACAGACAAAACTGGGGAGCAGGAAAGGGGGGAGAAACTATCTATTCGCAAAGGGCAGACAGGTACTTGGAGGGGTCTATATTGGGAGAGAGAAGCCTGATAGATGGGTGATGTGTATTCAGGTACAAGTTTTGGGGGACTTCCAGGGATGGAAAACGGTGTGTTTGTAGGGGGAGGGGGTATGCAGGTGCTGGGAGGGTATATATGGTGGGGGAAAGGCAAAATGGGTGATGTGACTACCAGGGACACGGTTTTGGGGACAGCCAGGGGTGGGGCCAAAGTGTGCATATGTTTTTTTGTATGTGCTTTCAGTTGGGTTGGGGACAACAGGACACCCAAGAACTGGGTGGGGCAGTATATTGGGGGAACAAATTGATGTGTACTGGTACTAGGTAGAGAAGACTGTGGGGAGCAGTGTGTGTAACGGTTATGGGCACTCAGATGCTGGGAAGGTGTATGGGGTGTGTGTGGGGAGGGAACAAGGTTCAGAGTCAGCCAGGGGTGGGGATCAATGTGTTTATGGGGAAGGGCACCCAAGTGTTAGGGGATATATATGGGCAGAGAAGGCTGACAGATGGGTGATGGCTTATGTATATTCAAGCAAGGACAAGGCTTGGGGGACAGCTGTTGTTTGAGAGGGCAGCTATAAGTGAAGGAGAAATTGTGGCTACCATGGAAACAAGTATGAAGTCTATACTATTGAGGTGGGGATGAGTTTGCTATATTCAGCCTGCCCCTAAACTACAGAGGAAGAGAATTGGGGCTGGAAGACCAAGGCAAAGTGCAGGTGCATGGAGTCAAGTTGTAAGCAAGTACAATACAGTAAGACTGTACAATGTCTTTATGGCTAGTGCTTACATAGCGTGCAGTTTTCATGCTTTTTGGAGAATGACTGAGTTTTTAAAGAGTCTTAACTCCTCTCTTAAACTGAAAGGAAAGGTTTTTTGATCCTCAAATTAAACACAAGCCTTTCTCTCTCTACCCAAACTTGTGAGCATTAACTATTATAAATTAAACAGGCGCCACCACCATGCTAGAACACATTTGATCTTCTAATCTCTGCAATCAGAACCAAGTCAGAGCCTGTCAGGGCATTAAATTCTTCAATACCTACTTCTGCAATTTGATTACATGCCCTCGTAGTAAAGATAAAGCAATGGCGGTAGCAGAATTGTTCAAAACCTTCCACTAGCCTTCATCTTGATTAGCTTATTTACGGACTCATTCAGGTGCACTTTGTGTGTGTTGATGACAGCATAGGCATTTTAAATAACTTCATAATTTGATATGGGGGGAGGAGGAGGAAGAATCAGATTTACTTATTTTAAATGCAAAGGAAGGAGTCGATTGATTATTTAAGCCATCTCCTCACCCCCACCTCTTTTCAGGAATGCACCCGACCCCACTACAATCCCTTTGCCTCACAGAGAGGCGCGGAGTGCCTTTCATTGACTGAGTGAACAAGGGACGTGCTGCCAGTACTAAAGATGGCCTCACTTTAGCGTCTCACGTGACGTTGGTGGGTGGCGAGAATCAGCTATTCGCCCATAGACACCCCCCTCCCTCCCCTCCGCTTGGAACTGGGATAAAGGTTCAGCCGCTAGCGAGAAGAGTCAGGAAGCTGTGAGTTGGAGCGTACTTTTGCTAAGCGACCCGCTAGGCAGTAAGAGGTGAGCAACGATCGGGCAGAAGAAGTTCAGGGTGGGTGTGTTTATTACACATTCTTAACGGAGATAAGAGGCAGCAGCGGTATTAAGAGTTATTTATTCGCGTTGCTTTTATAAAGTATACTTAAAAAAACCAACAACTACCAAGAAACCTGCGTGGTCTTCTGAGCACGGCCCGAGCATTTGTTCATGGGTTGGCTAAACAGTGGGGTTACAGTATGCATCTCTGAGAAGAGAGAGAAATATCAAGTAAAAGGTGTTCGTCGGGTGCGTCCTCCGCAAGTGTCCTGGCTGCGCAGTTAATATCCTGTTTTTTTTCAGAGGTTGGATCAGGCAATCTCTCAGGCTGGAGATTCAACACAGGATACTCCTTTGGGTGTTGATTGAGGTGAAACGATTCCCAGAAGTTTGGGGTAGAAAGGGAACGGGAAGGAACAGCGAAAGATGCTATGGGCTAAAGAGTGACGGCTGTCTGGGCAGGAAATCCACTTTAGCCCTTGCTAGCCACATCGGGGGTCCAGGCTGATGAGGGAGAACTGAAATGGACAGACAAGGACAGTGTGTGAGTGGCTGTAGCTAGTAGGCTGGATTACTAACAGGCTAGGCAGGGGGAGTTATTATTATTAATACAGTATCAGCAATGTGCCCGGCACTGAAAAACCCTTCATTTAGAAACAGGTCCCTGTCCTGGGGGAGCTTAAAATCTAGGTTCAGGAGTGAAGGACACGGTAGAAACAGGGATACATTAATGAAGTTGCAGCAGGTGCAAGTGCTTAGTTTCAGGAGAGAAGGGGACCCTGAATAATAGGACAGTAGAAAGATCATTAGTGAGTAGTGGGAGCTAGGTACAGCCTGTGGGAAGAGATGGGTTTTAGGAGGGATTTGAAAGTAGGAAAGGGAACTTCAGGGGCAGCGTGGGAGGAGGGGCAGTTTAGGAAGCAGGAGATCTTGGGGTGGTGGCAGAGAAGGTGTGAACTTCCTGGGTGGGAATGTAGTGGGATGGGAGGGGATAGAGGGAGAAGCAAGGTGATGAAAAATCTTGAGGGTAAAGACAGTGAGCCGTGGATACCAAGGGGGAGAAGGTGGAGGAAGCAGGGGAGGGGTTGAATATTGTCAATGTGAATGGCGAGATGGATGACCTTGGCAGTGTTAGGGGCACAATTCTCTATTTGACCCATGTTTTCAGTATATTTAAATGGACAGTCTTGTAGTCTATTATTCCACTGCTAAGAACATCATCACCGCTTTCTCTTAAAATGGTGACCATCCAATGTGACTGCCTTATGTAGCCAATTATTCCGCTACTACAAAAGCCATCATCACCTATTCCTATTAAGAATGGTAACTGGCTATTTCTCTAAAATATCCTGATCTCGGAGATTGATCAAGTCTCAGGGACCTTCTTGGGGGAGATTTTTATCTAAATACCATGTAAAAATGCAAACCACACCATGCTAACCCATAAGACAAATTTTATTAAGCAGGTTCTTAATATCACTTTTAAACTTATTTATCTTAAACTATGTTTCTAATTAAAAACAAACACCTTTCATACTTACAAAACAAGCATACATTCAAGTTGGCCAGACTTGAAGTAACTTGGTGCTGGAGTGTGTGCAGTGCCTCTAAGGTGTCCAGGTTAGGTTAGCTGCTCCAAAGGAAAGGGAGGGGTGACAGTCTTTTATATCCTGCTTGTTAACCACTGTCTTGGGAAAACATGATCCTTATGAAAAATACATGTTGCAGGGCCTGCATTGCTGCCCTGTTTTGTTCCTTTTCTTCTCATGCATCTAGGCAAAAGTTTTAACAGCCTGTCTGTGTTTCCACAGCTTTCTGTGTTTCTTTCCGTGCTCCTTTCCAAGGCTGAAAAATGTTTTCCCAGTGCTTTCTGCTTCACACAGCTCTCAGCAATTTCTGGTTTCTTCAGCAGGCAGACTATTACAATTTCACACACTCGCTCCCTTTCTCTGAAGATCTTCATGTCAGCAGTTCCTTTGTCTTCTGTTTATCTCAACTTGACCCCTGGTACTTCAGTTCAATTCAAAAGTCCAGCGTCAAAGTGATTTTCCCAGAGTCCTCTGCTTCAAAAAGCTTGCTTCAAGAGTCCTGCTCCCAAAAGCCTCTGCTTCAGCCAGTGTTGACCTGAAAATCAGCCACTCAAAAACATTCACACAAAAGCAGCAGAGTGTTGAACAGAAGTAAGAGAGTCCAGATAAGATTGGGGAAGGCCAATAAGAAGGAAGCGGCAGTAGTCAAGACCAAAGATGAGTAGGTTTTGGCGGTGAAAGCAGTAAAAAGGAGCTGATTTTGGTAATGTTATGCAAGGAGAAGCAACAGGCTTTTAGCAATAGACAGTATGAGGTTAAAAGGAGAGGGAAGAATCAAAGATGAATTCCAGGCTATGTGCTTGGGGATAGGCTGATGGTGACTTTAAATGGAGGCAAATGACAGAAGAGGAAGAGGAGAGCTCGGAGGGCAAGATGAGTTTAGTCTTGAGTTGAAAGCAGGACGTTCAAATGGAGATACTGGAGAGAAAATGGGAAATGCAAGACTGGACAGAGGGGTGGAATGATGGGAGTTGAGTGTTGTCAGTGTACAGGTAATACTAGAAGCTGTGAGATTCAATGGGTTTGCTCAGGAATAGTGTAAAGGAAGAAGAGGACCAAGAACAGAGCCTTAGGGAACTCCCAACTGCAAGAGGAAGGAGGGCGGAGGAGGTACTAGCAAGAGTGATATTGAAAGAACAGCTAGAGAGTCGGTTGAGAATGGAGCACCAGAAACTGAGGAAGTGAAGAGAATTGAGGAGGTGGTAGTTAGGACTGGCCTTAGAATTTGTGAATGCCAGGTCAAAGATAGAATGTGGGGACTTCTGGGGGCTCCTCCCCCCCAAGGTCCTGCTCCTTCGGGGGCCCTAGAGGTGATTGTGCTTGTGGTTTCACTGGGTGGAAGTGGGGGCTTTGCATTCTGCCCTGGTGAAAACCGGGGGCCCTGGAAGTAGAGAAAATAGCAGGGCCAGGAGCAGTCGTTCTGTGATAAGACTGGCCCTGGAGGTGATCAACATTGTTGAAGGTGGCAGAGAGATTTGAGCAGGATGAGGATGGAATAGAGCCCCTTAGACCTGGCTATAAGGAAGTCATTGGTGATTTTTGGCAAGAGCGGTCTCAATTGAGTGGAAAGAACAGAAGGCAGACTGAAGGAAGTCCATGGATAGATTGGAAAAGAAATGGAGACAAAACTTTGTAGTGTTGTTTAAAAGAAAAAGTGTTTGTACAAATGACACTCAGGTGACCCATTTTCTGTATTTTTAATTGTTTTTAAATGTTTTGCAAGCTGCCGTAAGGCTGGAGGGAGTGGGGTAGAAGTTTTTAAATAAATAAATAAAAATAAGTCCACATAAATAAGATTCAGGAATTACGACAACACTTTTTGTGATCCTTATGAACCAGTAAGACAACATATACTTATTCTCAGCTTCTAACAAGCTGAGCCCCCCCCCCGCCCCTGCAGTGGGCCCCCCTGCAGTTACATTAGCTGATTTTGACTCTGGACTAGTAGCTTAATTTTTCAGATTACAATAGTACTTTTAGTACAGAAATTAGGCTCTTGTGTATGAAATCAGAATCATTTTGGAAGAATAATCATTCTGGAGTGAGTATTTTTACATTCTGATAGCTCCACTTTAAGTTCAAGGTGTGATCAATAAAATATTTGAATATCAGTATTGTAGTTTTGGAGTTGAGTGCTCAGCGTGTCTGGTTGCAGTCAACTTGTTTTGTTGATGTGAACTGGCTTGAGATGTGTTAACAATCACTTTGATGGAACACTTTTTGAAAAGTAATACCAGTTTCCAGGGTCCCATTTCTTGTTACTTAGTGATATAGCTGCAGCCAGCTAAAAGCTCTGGTATCCCTGTGACTGACTACTACCTGGCTTATATTTATCTTTATTTATTCATTCAAATTCCAACCCCACCCTTCCCTAAGTCTCAGGACAGCTTGCATGGTAAACCATATGGTGAGCTGAGAGGTGCACCTAGAAAGCAAGCTTAACTCTGGCAACAGGTGCACCTCTGACTCTCTCTACAGACGTATGATGTAGCCATAGCCAATATAACCCAAGAGTCTATTTGTTAAAATTGTTTGCAGGAAACCCTGCACTTTTTCTGTTGTTGCTCATCTAAAGTTACTGGGCTGTCACCCAATTCCGACATGCCAATGAAGGGTTCTTGTTGGTGATGTCTGTAATATTTGCCCTGTAAAAGTCTCGTAAGTTGGCTGGAAATGAATGATAAAACTGAATGGTTTCTTCAATTTAGAAGCCATACGCAAAGGGAAAAAGCTAGGTAAATTTGGGAGGAAGTTGTTTTTATTTTTATAACTGATTAACATATGTTGTATTGTACAAGAGGTAACTTCCTGTTGTCATACACATCAAGGATGTCTACAATCATCAGTCTGATGATATGCAATAAATTGCCCTGCCTACATTTTGATAGTAAGTACAGTTCAACATATTTGTTTGTAGAGGAAATGATAAATGCATCAGCTGTACTGTTTTTTCTATATAAATACCTATGTTGTATTTCCATTTTCCTTAGCTAGCATATTTTTAAAAAACAAGCGTTTTTACTGGAATCCCTTGAATGGGGGATTTATTTTTCCAATACATGATGGCCTATCTGGAATGGCATCAATGAATGTAAATCAATTTTTATTCTATTAAAATTCAGTGTCTTAAATTGTGAGTATTGGTGTAGTGCTTCTTCCGGGGGGAGGGGATGATGGGAATTATTCCCCAGTCTGATCATCACAGCATCCTGCTCATCAAAGTTATTGCTGTGAACAGTGGGTTCAGCTGTCATTTTTGATGTTGGTCTTGCATTTTAGATATGTCTGTGCAGGACAGTCCAGCATCAAAACAGGAACACCTTCCTCTTTGACATTTCAAACAATTGCAGGAACAATGCAATGCCTGCAACCAGTGGTGTAGTAAGGGTGCGGTGAGTATGATCCTTCTCCCCACCCCCACCCCAACACACTCACAAGGTGAGACCCCCTGAAGTGTTGACAGCCCCACCAGGAAAAAACTTTTAAGAGTTGGTGGGGCACGTGACCCTGCCCACTCTGAAAACTTCCTTCTTGGTGGGGCTCTTTGCAAGTGACCTGAGCACCACTAGAAGACTTTCAGAGTAAGTGAAGGCAGAGCATGGGTCCCGCTCCCTCCTCTGCCCACTCTGAAAGTTTCCTAGCTATGCAGAGACCACTTGCAAAGGGCCCTCTAGAGTCCAGGGCTTGGGTGTCAACTCAGCCCCCTGGCCCCATTGTAGCTAGCTACACCTCTACCTTCAGCATTCTGCCTGGTGTTAAATTTTTTATCATCCAGGTCATGGCAAGCTCCTTTTCTAAATGCCATCTATGGCCAGCCAGGGAAGGAACATTCATCCTGTTAACAAGAGTGCCACATTAGAGTATAAGCTGCCCAGTAGTTCTCCCATTTGTGATGCTGTATGCCAGCAATGTGTGTTGGTGGCATGCTCTTCTCACAGAGTGAAGATGATATTAAGCAGAACACTTTCTATTGACCATAAACAGGGTTGAAATATTTGAACCATACATTTGCCAGGCATATAATCCTACTCATCAGAAACATCATGGGGGGGTGGGGAATTTTTGCAGCTCTTTCCCTACTCCTCCCAGCACAAGCCCCAGCCTTGGGCTTGCATTGTGGGTGTTCCTGTTTGCCTCCGATCAGCTGTGCAGCAGAGGCAGGAACACTGCACCCTGTGCACCGCAAGCGTGAGTTGGAGCTTACAATGGTGCTTCTTGAGCAGAGATCTTGAGAAACCAACCTGGTCGTCTGAGGGTGATTTCAGATGTTACGTTTTTGGCATTCACCACAGTCCACCTCAGTCAAGTGTGTGTGTGTGTGTGATGAAAACGCCGTGCACGTCTGTTGGCTGCATCCAGATGTTCACCACAGTCAAACACGGGCTGTGGTGAACCTAACCATGCTTCGTGAGGTTGGGGCGGGAGGAGGTCCAGAAGTGGGTGAATGAAAAGTAACGTCTGAAGGGAAACCCCCGGCTGCAGTGGAAGGAAATGACCACGGGCCGTGGTGACGGCACGCAGTGCCACTGCCAGGCAACCAGCAACAAATGGCACACGGAGGAGGTTTAAAGGGCAGGCAGCAGTAGGGGAACGTGGTGGAGTAGTCGATGGAGAGGAGGGAGGAGGATAACGAGCGGAGGATGGAGTGACAGGGCGAGGAGGAGGTGCAGGAGCAGCAACAGCAGCAGGAGGGGGAACCCGGCCCAGCGGGGGATACACAGCGGCACACGGGGCCACCCTGGAAGAAGGTAGGGGATGTAGCCGGGAGTGGGTAGGTTGGAGCCGGGAAGAGGAGGGGCACAGGAGGGAGGGAGGGACCACAGCCACCAAGAGCCTAACCAGCAGCCCCCATTGTGCCCACAAACAGACCAGCAAGAGGGCAAGCGCCCCGGAGGAACCCAGGGACAGGCGGCCACAGAGGAGGAAGAGGCAGCGGAGGGGCCGGCACCCAGGCACCGGTACCACGGGGGGGTGGGGGTGTCAGTGGGGGCTCCAGGAGACCCATGACCTCATAGCTATCTGGGCGACATCAGAGATGCAGGCCAAGCTGGCTGTCAGCGCCCGGAATGAACAGGTGTTCGCCCAGATAGCCACGGAGATGAGGGAGGCCGGATACGACCGAACGCCCACACAGTGCCGGACTAAAATAAAGGAGCTAAAGATGGGGTATAAGGACATCACGGACAACAACCAGTGCTCTGGGCAGGCGGCACAGGCCTCCCCCTATATGGACGTGCTGAGCTGGGTGTTGCACTGCAAGGGCTCCATAGTGGTCCAGCGCCCTGGAGGAGGGGATGCCCGGGAGGAGCAGCCTGCAGATGAGCACCCCCCCTTGCAGCCGGAGAGCACCAGGCAAGGCCGGGCACCGGGCATGGAAGCCACAGAGGAGATGCCAGGGACGTGGGGCACACGCGCCCGACACTGCCCCCCCCAGCCTGACCTCCGGTGAGGCCATGCACGCCCCAGCAGACTCCGAGAAGGTAGAGGGGGAGGAGGAGACCATCACCCTGCACCTCACAGCATAACGACTCGGAGACCAGGCAGACACTAGTCCCAGCGACCGACAGGCCTCTGAGGGAATGGACACAGAGGGAGCAGGTATGGGCAATGCAGGGCACACGCACGGACCCCAAGGGGAGGGGGGCCAAAGGGGGTGGAATGGGATGGCAGCCTTCCCTCCCCCACGGTCCCAGAGGCAGGGATGAGTCACGGGCAGAGGGAGCTGCACAGGGGCTGGCGGTGCCCATCCTGGGGGGAAGGAGTGCCCAGAGCACAGAGACGGGAGGGGGGGCAGGGGAACAGCACCCCACATGATGAACCGAACCCTTTATCGCCCCACAGAGCCACACCGAACACGGGAGGGCCGTGGCCAGCAGCCGCCGGTACTGCCGGCCCAGAGGATGTGGGAGCACCGGGCGCGCAGGCGCCAGGAGGATCTTGCACAGGAGCTGGTCACCACCAGCACGTGGCAAACAGAGGAGATGCTGGAGGCTGTCAACCAGCTGGAGGAGGGGACAACAAGGGCCCTGCAACAGGTGAAGGGGAGGGACCCGGCGCTTTTGATGGAGATGCGGAAGGACCGGCGGCTGCCCCACCTGCCCTGGCCCGCTGCGGCCGATTATGACTTGCCCTGCCCCCCTCCCCCCCGGGCCGGAGCTGGCGGCCCTGGCGGAGGTGTGCAGCCGCTCTGATGTGCAACTCGGGATGAGCTGTGCGGATCCGTTCGAGGCCTTCTACCTGATCTACTTCCACATGGCCGGGGTGCAGCTTCTGCCAGGGACTGTGGCAATGGCCCCGCTATGTGCATCTGCTGTTGTTGCCGCCCCCTCCACCCGATGGGAGCCCCTGTAGCTGGGTGTAGGGCGCTCCGGACCATCTGTCATCCAGCTGCCTCCTCAGCGCCTTCGTTCCGTCTGTGGCCTGGGTGCTTGCACCAACGCCTGCTGCCTCTTCTGGCCGACTGGACCCCCTGGGACCCACTGCCGGCCGGCTGCCCGTCGCCCCCTCGCCTGGGACCCACTGCTGGCGCCCCGGAACCTTCTGTGTGGCCTCTGTGGTGGGCTGCTGTGCTGGTTCCTTCCCTCCCGGACTGGGCCCCGTGCCCCCCTGCTGCTGCCCCTTCTCCCGTGCCCTGGCCCTGCGCGCTCCCGCTCTGTATGGCTCTGCACCTGGCCAGTGCTGCTTGTGTCCTCAATAAACACCTGTTGTGCTTCACTGTGCCTTGTGTTGTCGCCTTGAGCTGCTGGGTTCCCCTTGCACACTGGGCTCCTGCCCCCTCCTGGTGACTGGCCGTGCCAGCCCCTCACCACCCCCTGGCATCCAACCGGCCGTGGGGTTCCCTGTCCCCCCCCCCCCCCCCCCNCCCCCCGGTGTGCGCCTCCCTCTGTCTCCCTGGCCAGCTCCCCTTTGATGTGCGGGTGTGCTGCTTTTTTGTGTGTGTGTGTGCGCCTTCCGTGCGGCCGCTGTTTGCGAGCGCTGGTCGCGCTGCAGCTCCCTCCACCCCCTCCCTTCGTGTTTCCCTTCCCTGGGCGGGCCCTCCACTGTCTGTGGCTTCGTTTGCCCTCCGGCGGCCATGTTTGCATCCTCGCAACCCCGGTGCCTTGTGGGGCTCCCACCGCAGTTCTCGGCATGTCTGTTGGGTCCCCCGGCCTGGGTTCAGTCTGGTTGGCCCTGAGCGGTGGTGCCGCCCCTGTCACGTCTGTTGGGGACGCGTGTCTCACCATGGCCTGCGGTGGAGCCATTGACACCGGGGTGGGATTCACTGTGGTGAATTTCACCGCATCACGTCTGAAATTACCCTGAGAGTGACACCCAAGGTGTTGACTGATTTCTCTGCTGCTCCCACAAGATGATCATCACCTCAGACAAAGTGTCCAGGAGAGACCTGACCTCATAAGCAGCAACAAGCAGATGAGTCAAGTGACTCTTACAACTGTGGTCATCGGTGATGTCCCGAGATACACATAGAGAGAGCGCACACTTCTCGAGCACAAGGATTGTTGAGTCTTGCAGTGTAAAATCTCTTTCCCAAGGTCTGCGAATGCATCAAGGAACTACTTCTTGGAAACCACAGAAAATATCTCTTCCCCTTAACATAGAAGGCACTTGGGAACTTGCATCTTGTGAATGTGTGGTGCTCTCCAACGGAGGTGTATACCTTTTGGGCCTAGAACTGAAGCATCTTCAAATGTACATGGTCAGCAATGTTACTACTGTACTTTCAATATCCCAGAAATATTTGTTTCTAGGAAAAATGTGGTGACTGCTAGCCGGGCCAAGCCTTAACGCAGGGTAACCGTCCCAGACCCTGCAGTGGCGTGTAGTGGCCCAAGCATGACCACCTTTTAGGGCCCCTTGAAAGGTGCCCCTAATGGGGATGGGCCACCAGGGACCCCACATCTTATCTTTACTGTGGGCCCTGCAGATTTTAAGGCTGGCCCTGGTTGCTAAGAACAAGCACCTTTTTACTGTGTTCCTATGCTGTCTGTCTTTTTATTTGATATTAAAACTTAACCATGGTCTGAGACATCAGAACCTCTGTGTAAAGACAATTGTGCAAAGGCTTTGTGCTGTTTTTCTGTAATGCTGCCATTAAGGAAAATATGCTGTTTGCCATGTGACTATGAATATTTAGGAAGAAATTAATTTAATATGTATTTAAATACTTTGTATGAATTTAAAATATAACATTGATGGCTATAATGGAGCATGATTATCACTGATGAGAGAAATTAGGGGCTTGGGTTACATTATCATATCCATTTTGGTAAAATTACTGACTTGCACATTATTTAAGATCCATGAAGAAACCGTTTTTTTGTATAGGCACTAGATGTGTGAGAATTCCGGGTGCTCTAAATAATTTCATGCATAATTCAAAAATAAAATGAATAACTTTAACATATTTTCCATGTGTGAGTTGCATGATAACTTTAATTAGTTGTTTCAGTGCATTTATATTGACCCTTCCGTGCCATTTTCTTTTTGGCAGCACCTTAGATATTTGAACCCTGCTATCCTATTTCCCCTTCATCTTCTCTTCAGGCTAAACGTAACAAATTCTCCAACCTTTTCTCCTAGAACATGCTTTCCAGATACTTTATCAGGGCTTAGTTTGTGTGTGTGTATCAGGGGGACAGGGCTCAGCCCTGGCAATTCAAGAGGAGGGGCTAAAACTAGAGTTGCCACCTATGCACATTTTTTAAGGAGTAAAAATACATGTTGCAGGACCTGCATTGGTGCCTTAGGCCAATGAAACTAGGGTTGCCACCTATGCAAATCTTCAAGGAACACTTCTGAAAAATACATGTTGCAGATCTGCATTGGCAGGGCCTACAACATGTATTTTTCAAAAGTGTTCCTTAAAAATGTGCATAGGTGGCAACCCTAGATGAAACCCGGAAATGTGAAAGACCAGGAAAAGGCTGATATTGATCATTTTGGTGCTGCAAATGAAAGCCAGAAAAAACACTGGATGGTTTCATTAGCTTTTGTTAATGACGTTGCTGTCCCAATCGTATAGAACGTCTGTTTTATATATTCAGCTGTAGAGAGTCTGGTTAGTCCTAGTGGTTGGGTTACTAGGTGGAGAATAGGATTCATTTCCCTGTTCTGACAAGCTTTGGGCCAGGAGACACGACTTCTAGGGCAGGCTTGGACCTTGGCAATTCACTTTTTAAAATTAAGCATGGTGGAGGGTGTGGAAGTTGTGGGGAGAGAAGGGGCTGTTTCTTTGGTGACCTGGGACCTGCCTGCCACTCATTGGAGTTCCCTCCCTTCCAGTCAGGTATATAGCCAGGGCCCGGGGCTCTTTGGACACCAGCCCTTGGGAAAGGGGGACAGATGTTCTGGGATCCCAACCCCGGTGGGGTTGTACGTGGGCCCCCCCCCATGCGCTTGGACAGACGGACAGTACGGAAGAGTGGAAGGAGCCCACCCCCTAGACTGATTGTCCACGGGGTGGCTAGGGGACCCTACTGACAGCAACCCAGACTGAAGGAGAGGAGGTGCAGCTGTTGGGGGCATGGCCGGCGAGTGCGTCCGTACCCTGGTCCCAGGAAAAGACACAGTGACTCCCCTGTGTGTGTGGCGACAGGTATTGACGGGGCATGGGGGAGTCCCTTGCCGAAGGTCCATTTTTAATATACTTGGATTCGGTGGATGGGGTAGGCCTGTCAGGGTCCTGGGTCGTCGCCTGTTAGGCGCCCTACCCATCAGCTGCGGGAGCTCGGAGTCCAGTGGGGGCGGAGCCAACTACCTGCAGGAGAGAAAAGCGCCCAGTGAGCCTGCCCTTCGGAGTGTCCAGGAGTGTGGACTCGCTTACAGATCCAGTAACTGGAGGGGTGGTAAGACCTTGAGGGCGAGTTCCCCCTGTAGACTTCTGTGGTGCGGCTGGCACAGAGGGGTGTTGTGGGGCATTTAGAGCTTGGTCACATTGTTTGCATCCTAACTCATGGTGGGGAAGAAAAATCCCAGGAAGAAGAAACACCAGGCAGCTGTGCCTTCTCCGGGCCAGCCACAGGTTGTCCAGCAGCGTTTGGACCAATTCTATTCCCTGCACTTGGCGGCCCAGGGCCCGGCTCATGGTCTGACTTCTCAGCCAGTTGATTTGGCTACCCCCAGGGGGCCCAATGTCTCGCCTATCTTCGATGTGACTGAGTCACGATCTGTACCTGCTGATCCTGTTCTTCGTTGCCTGGACACTTATTTTACGCATGACTCAGAGCAGTCCTCTTCTGTGGACATTAACCATAAGGTGCCAGTGGCAGTTATTCTGATATATTGGGGAAGTAATGTGCCCTGTTGGGGGACTTGGTGTCAGATGTTGGGGAAATTTGGGGAAATTATTGCCCTTATCCAGGGGCAACAGGGCCAATTAACAACTATTTTACAGCAGTTTATCGATCTTAAAGTCCAGCGGGTGGGGGCTCTGCCTAGCATTTGCCATAGACCCGTGACTGCTTGCGACCTGGAGTGTTCAGTGGAGGGGCAGTCGGGGGCAGTAATGGGAAGGCCCTTGGGGAATTCAAACCGGGAGGTGTGGGAGGATAGGGTGGGAAGGTTTGTACCTAGGAAGTTGGCACCAGTTACTGGGGCTGTAGCCTTTAAAGTTTTCCCCCTGCCAAATGGGATTTTGCCTAGGTGGAGCTCCATACCCAACATAATGCGCCACCTGGAAAGTCTACTGGGGTGGATCCTGCCAGGGGCTATTAGATCGTTCCAGGTTTTGCCCTCTAGTGCCCGTATACAGAGGCTCATTGTCTATTTTACCATGCTGCATATTGCATCTAGAGTTTTGGACCAGGTACCCCTTCTTTCCTCATGGGGTGTGTATATGGGGGAGGTACTGAAAGATCTAGTGGTCCAGCCCTTGCTTAAGCAGCAGATTGGCCATGTTGATGGTCTTGCATCACCAGGGGCAACCCTTCCCACATAGTGGCCATGTGGGAGCCCAGAGGAGCTCAGGAGCAACCCAAACCCATTAGTTTGGGCCTCGATTAATGATCGACTTCTAACTTTGGCAGAGGGGTATGGCCAGCCAAATAGTCCCAAGGGTGAGTTTCACCGCCCGAAAACTTCCAAAGCTTCTCCTTTGCCAGTCCTCCCAATGGCTGCTGGTTGCCCTGGAACCTCTGTGCCGGCACCAGATCCCGGGCCGCTATTATCGGTGTCCAGGTCGGCTCTTCCAGAGGAGTTGGGGTGGGGTAGGTTGGTTGGTGAGGAATCTCTAGGGCTCCTGCCTGAAGATCGGTCTCTTGCAGACCCAAGCTGGGTTGGGGGGGTCTTGCCAGGGGCCATTTGTTGACACCTTTCTGGCTCCAGGGTCCCTGGGTGCAGGGTTGGGTCATGGAATATTGTTGGGTAGGGGTCCAGGGCCAGGCAGCCAGAATTTATTGGGGTCGTTTTTTTGTTGTTGTTTTTTAATTGGGGAGTTTGAGATTTTCTGCCTTCAGGAGACCTGGGCAGTGGCGCCTTTTGTTTTACCTTCAGCCTTATCTCACCTTAAAGCAGTTTTTCTTCTGGCACTTGCGACGGCCCCGCGGGGGCACGCTTGCGGAGGACTGGTTTGTTTGCTTAAGGAATCGTATTATGATGATCTCACTTCTGCCATCAGGCACCCCCCTTTCTTTTTGGGTTTGATCCTGCCACTGGGAGTTAGGAGACTAATAATATTTAATGTGTATGTTCCGCCCCATAATACCCCTAGGTATGATCCCACGGTTTGGAATAAGCTTGAAACCCTTATCTATGATACTCTAGCAGCTAATCCCAACAGTTATTTTTGCCTCGTGGGGGACCTTAATGCCAGGTTGGGCCAGGAAAATGAGAGATTGGGTGCACACTGTGCCTTTGCCCCTCCTTTGGTTTACCCACCCATTATTTTTTGCCAATCTAGGGATCATACAATTAGTACGGGGGGGCTCTCCTTGGCAAAGTTGAGGGTGGGACTTAATCTCTGTCTCCTTAACGGGGCTGTCTTGGGAGACTCCCCAGGGGAATTTACCTTCCTGGGTGCTAGGGGCTCCAGTGTAATCGATTTATGCCTTAGTATCCCCTAATGTGTTCCCCTGCTTAGGGGTTTTGAGGTAGGGAAGGAACAGGTTAGTGACCATCTGCCATTGGTCTTGTTAGTAGAGGGGGGTCAGGAAGGGGGATTGTCACAGGAGGGTACATTGCCTTACGAGCAGGCCTCAAACAGGGAGAGCGTGCGGCCAATTAGTTGGGGTAAAGTCTCACTCCACGAATTAGAAGGGTGAATGAAGGATCCCAACCTGGAGGAATGAAGAGGCCTGATCTGTTCTGGCCTGGGCTGTACCCACGTCACGGAGGCATTTGTGAACTTGTCATGCAGGGCCCAGTTCTTTTTTTAAGGTTAGGAGGAGTTCTGGCCACCCCCAAGCCCAAATATTAGGTCGGCCGTGGTTTGATCAGGAGTGCCGTAGGGCCAGGCACCAGCTCAAAAGGGCCTACATGGAGTATTGCCGGGCGGGGGACATGCATTTGCCTCCCTCTTATTTTCAATTCAAAAAGGAAAATAGGGCCTTGGTTAAAAGTAAAAAGAAGGCTTTCTGGGAGCTTTCCTGGAAGTTGATAGTAGAGGCAGCCCAGAAGGGCAATTCTTGCCAGTTCTGGAAATGTTTAAACACGTGTCCGGAGGCCAATACCCCTAGGAATGTGCCACCCATTGCTGCCCGAGTATGGACTAAGTACTTCTTCAATCTGTACTCCAGATCTGTTGGACAGGTGGATTCAGATGGATTCACCTGCTGTCTGGAGGGCATCCCTGTCTGGCCCCTAGTGTCCCCTGAGGAGGTTAGTGAATTGATCGACTCATGTAAAAGTAATAAGCCCCCAGGGTGGGACCTCATCTCTATCAATTTCCTCAAAAGCTATAAGGAGTGGTGGGTACCCATGCTTGTGGCGTTCTTTTCCACCATTGACCAATCGGGGTGTGTCCCATCCATCTGGTCATGGGCTATAGTGGTGCCCATATTTAAAAAGGGTGCCAGTAACAAGCCAGAGAATTATAGACCTATAAGCTTGCTTTGTGTAATCAGCAAACTTTATGCAAAGCACTTGCTGGTCAAACTTAGCACCTGGTGTGAGGAATCCGGTGCTATCCATCCGGAGCAAGCCAGGTTCCAGCGGGCCAGATTGACGCTAGATCATTGTTTCATCCTTATGCATCTGATAGAAAAGTATAAACAACGCGACCGGAGATTTTATGTTCCCTTCTTGGACCTCAGGATGGCTTTCGACTTGGTGAACAGTCCAATCCTGAGGGCCAAACTGGCAAACATGTCTCTGGACCGAAGACTTTTGGCCCTAATCAGACTCCTGTATGCCGACTCCAAGTTGGTGGTCAGGTTGGGCCCTCGGGTATATCTCGGAGGAGGTCCCAGTAAAGCGAGGGGTCAGGCAGGGCTGTGTGCTCACGCCTACATTGTTTAATTTATTTTTCAATGATGTGGTGCTGCATAGGGCCCTGCCACAATTTCCCCCCCCCTCATCTGGCCTCGCGCCATATGGGTTGCCTGCTATTTGCCAATGACCTTGCCCTCTTATCACAGACTCGGAGGGGGTTAAGCAGGCAACTAGATGCCTTTGCATGTTGTTGCAGAGAATGATCTGGTCCTAAATTTAGCCAAATCCAAAGTGGTCATATTTGCTAATTACCTTAGGGCTAACTGGCATATCGGGAAGGCTGAGGGTGCGCAGATCCTTCAAGTGAAGGAGTTCAAGTACCTCAGGATCATGTTTCAAGCCTTAGGGGGCTGGAATAAACATACGGAGGGGGGCTTTGGTGGTGGTGAAACTATCGGCCTTCGCCATTCGGAAATGTTTTTTGTCCTCGGAGAGAACAGAGTTGAGGATGGCCCTCCAGGTCTTCGATGCCAAGTCCTCTGCCCAGGCCCTGTTTGGTGCGGAGTTGTGGGCACCGTTTGCTACCTCCCAGATTGATAGAGTGCAGCCCATTTTTCTTAGGACCCTCTTTGAGGGCCCCGGGGGGAACCGCGGGGGCTGCCATTTGTCTCGAACTGGGGCAGCAGAGGTGGTTTTTTCTGGCTTGGGCTAGGGCGCATAAGCTTTGGACCAGGTCCATTGATCCATGCCAGAAGGGGCTGTTTCCTTACTTGCAAGCAGACGCTTTTAGGACCCTGTGGGCTCAGAGGGTTGAGGCTCACTTTAACAGATTGGGATTGTCCCAGCCTTATATTCTATCTAAGGACCCAGGGGTGGCAGTGGTGGAAATAAAGCGTAGGTGGGAGGATGTGGATCTTCAGGAGGAGATGGGTCGGGTGGCAGCCTCCAGCCACTTGGTTCACTACTTGAGGCTGACCCCCACCCCCCCAGATCGATACTTTAGCCCAGTATCTGGCCGCAGGTTTATCAGCTAAAGGGAAGTGGCTGATGATGGCTGCGAGATTCAATGCTCTCCCAACTCAGCTTTGGGTGGGCAGACTTGCTAGGGTGCCCTTAGCACAGAGATTTTGCCCTTTCGACCAGCTGGAGGTTGAATCTATCGACCACTTGCTATTTGGTGCCACTTGTACGACCATCTGCAGGCCAGGGTTTTGGGGTCACTTTTGTCAAGTCATCCTGACTGGGCAGACAATAGATTGACATTTTTGTTAGCAGAGGCTAACCTTGATATTACCACCTCTGTGGCTTTTCAGGTTATTTATTTATTTAAAGTTTTTATTTAATTTTAGTTAAACATGTACATCACATTTATCTTTATCTCATATCAACAATAACATTCAGCATATATAAAATTGTAAGGACATAAATTAAATTAGATTTTAAATAAATAATAATTAAAAAAAGGTCTGTGATTTAACACCATATGGAGATACGATTTGTAAGCATCCATGTTCATATTAGGGTTTATCAATTCAGTTCACTAAGTCAGATTGAGTGTAGATTAGTGGAGAGTTCCTGCTTTTCCATATCTACATTCTTCGTAATCAAAGTCCAGCTTGTGTTCCAGGTTGAATAAAATTCTTCTAGGGTATCATGAAGTCCTGCTGCAATTCTAAGGCCTTTCAGGTTATTGACTAGATAGTTACATAGAATAAGCAGTTACCCCTCTTGATGGAATGAAACAACACAATGATGGGATTTGCCATATGGCTTTCTTTGTTGACTAGCCAGCTTTGTGGTTCCTTATCACAGGAGTAATTGTTACTACCTGCCTCGTAAGTTCCATCAGGCTTTCCCTAGCTCCACATCTCCTTGGTCTCGATTTACTTGGGATTCCCCCTTTCTCCTAAATTAAGTACATGTACCTGCAACTTCTCAACTTTGAACGTACTCCTGTCTCTCCTTCTGTTTCCCCCTCCTGTTGATCTCTTAATTGCAAAACTACTAGGGCAGAGACCTGTCTATAATTGATTGTAAAACACCAAGTACATTGCTTGTGTTATATAAATACTTAATTGTGGCAGTATCCAGGTCACTTGAGCATTTTCTGGGAACAGGACTAGATTCAATCTGGCTTTATAAACTTTTAAATTGTGCCACCGAAACCCAGAGATGGGTTCAAAGACTTGACCATAGTGTAACTGATTCAAGTGGGGGCACTAAGTATTAGTAAGACTGATGTTATAAGGTTATTCTAGAAGGACAGGATGGACATGCCAGTGAGTAACCTTGAGGGTTATTTTAACAGCTTCCCAAAAGCATAAGAAATGGTTGGGGAGTCTCAGGACGGGGCCAAATGTGGTCTGTAGCTAGCTTTACATAGCACCTTTCCAGTTCCTGGATTTGGGCTTTTGATCCAGTTCCTTCCCCTCTTCCTCCCTGCCCCCCTCCCCCCTGAAAAATTGATCCTGGAGGTCAAGGGAGCAGAGATGAAGGCATGTACACAAGAATAGGAGACCAATCCATGATCTGGACCCTCTTCTTCTTGAGTAAACCCTTTAAGCACACCTACCCCCAACTTCTGTGTGACCCTTGGAGCTTGAACTAATTTTCAGTGATCTGTGGGATGGGAAAACTTTCTTGCTTCTCTCATTAGAGATGAGATGACGTTAAGTAATTTCATTTTCTCCTTCCTCCAGAAAACTTGTTGCAGTCTTCTCTGACCGACTCTTGCCTTGGGGTACTTTCACGTGTTGCATTTTGCACATAGCAAAGCATCGACTTGTGTCAACAGCATTCCCACAGCCAGATTTCTACATGCCTGATTACATGACTTGCATGGAGAGTGGTCACGTGACTAGCCCTACCCATGCTTGCATTTCTGGATGGTATCCCAGAGTGTAGAGTAGATGGTGGTTTCCGAAATGCACACCATAGATAGCTTACTAGCTTAAGGGCCTGTTGGCAAATAACTGTGGGCAGATGCATATCTGGCTGTAGCTGGCTGGTGGAGACTGACTGACAAAGTTTGGCAGTAAGCAGACGATCACGTGTGAGCAAGAAGTCATCGGGCTTTCAGCAAACCTGGAGAATGATGATTGTGGCCATAGCAAGAGTGTTGGAGCTGGAGCCACATTTGGGTGTATTTTCCCTCTCTCTGTCTTGGCATGGGTGTGTGTGTGTGTATTTGTGTATGTGTATATAGATATGAAAAATAAAATTTGGCCCAGCAGAACAAGTGTCATTGTAGGTGGTCTGGAAGGGACAATGACCAAACCCAGTGTATTTAAATTGTTTGTTCTTTGGATCAATTCAGTGATAACTCAGACAAATGGGGTCAAGAAAGCTGATTTATTTTATATACAGCATAAAGAATAAAAGTACATAACATAAAAAATATCCAAAGCATCTCACATCCCTTTCTGCAAGCCAGAGAACCCCAACAACAGCTGCGGGATGATCCCCGGGTGGGCCCCAGGTTGTGCTGTGCCCACTCAACACATTTGTGGAGTGGTCAACAGTGAAGTTCTTTTCTCAAGATGGGACCACAGCTGCTGTCTCTTATAATATTCTGGTGTTACACACTCACTTCTACAAGTCCTGCACTTGTGTGACCAATTCTAACTAGTGCAGCTGCCTGCCTGAGCATTCTTAGCTTCCATTTTGGAAAAGGGCACACCTGTACAGAACAGTCCCCTATTTGGGTGAGGTTAAAGATCTAAAATTAATGAACTAGTGTCTCCTGATAAATGCGGCAGTCAGGAACTTTACCACAGAGGTGGTAATATCGAGGTCAGCCTCTGCTAACAAAAATGTCATTTATTATGGTAGTAGAATCCTCCACTCTCTGCATTACGATAAAAGTGGCCATAGCCAACATCATAACAATAATCTTCATGATTTACAAAGGGGTATCAGCCGTAGGTCTGTCGCACCACCAAATCAGGAGTCCAATTGTTAGTAGGGTGAGGAAAATTAGCACAACCAGTCCGGTTCCTTTAACAGATTCAGTATAATCTAGAAACCACCAGGGGCTAGGAGACAATGTTGGTGTGGGGCCAAAAGAAACAATGGGCATTCTGCAACACAACATAAACATAATAATTATAATAATACACAAAAGCCACTTTCTAGCAAGCAATGCAGCTTTAACAAAGGTTCATAGCTGCATTCAAAAGTGCAGGAATCATGTCGTTGATTACTCCTGCTGTCTCAGTTTGCCTCTGTCAAGACAAATGAATATTGAGTCACCAGTTCTTATCACTCGGTATGTATTCCCTTCACTGGCGGCTATTACCGCTATGACAAATTTGCGAAGTCACGCACCCTGCCGTGTGCGACCTCCAATCACAACATCTTTTTAACAACGGAGTGTATCCCTAGAAGGCCAGGTTATTTACACCCAGATGTTGCCGGGCATGAAGATGACTAGTGATATCCCAGCTCATGTCACCCTCATGAGTCCAATCAACAAAGTTATGTGGGAGTTTAAAGCAAGCCAGGATATGAAGGTTTGCCCCACTTCCAACCTTGGGTAAGTTCCAAGTACCGGGTAAATGGGAACCTGTGTCTGTCCAGGTGATCTAATTTCTGTCACAATCAGGTGCTTTAACTGCCACCGCCTCAGCCCACCCCATCAAAGTGCCCGCAGGGGCAAGCTGTCTCATTTGCTGTTTGAGCACTGTGTTATCACAGCCTTTACAGTATTCACAAGACAGGGAATGCCTCTGGCTGTAGCTGATTAGCATAAAACATGGGAATCTTTCTTTATCTCCCCCCAAGATGTCATAAGGGGCTTCCACCCCTCGGGGCTGGATCATGTGATCCACAACATGGTTATGTTGGGTAATTGGGGAGGAGTCCCTGGCATAGACATTTGACATTGTCACAGGGACTTTCCAGATAATCTCAATCAGCTGTTTCCACAGATCATTTCCCCACAATGACCTGTCATGAATTAATCAATTATCTTATTCTCCTTTAGGAGCCCAAAGAGTTGGTATTTGCAATGGCCCATGAGTCTATACACACAAACTTTTTGCGTTGGGATATTTCCAGCGCAGTCCAATCAGCTGGAGTGTCTTTGCCCATGTGAAATTAACAGTGCCCTTAATTGGCTGTAAAACAGCTGCTTTCCCATCCCCCCCCCCCTTGAGATATTCTGTCGAGCCATTCGGGAACCAAGCATAACATTTATCCCCCTCTGGCAATTACTCAAAGGGAACTCTCCACTCCGCTGTCAGGCGGTGGGGGGGCACACCTGTGGCACTGCGGAAGCAGTAAGGTCCAATACTACTGCTTCCCTGCTTTGCAGTTTAGTCTGCCCGAGCAGTCCGGTTAAATTCTTCACTTAAACACAAACAAGATAACAAGCACCAAAACAAAACCTGCAGCTTTTGTTCCGGTACCTCTCACTAGTTCTAATCTACGAACAAACCACTTATTCCTAGTTATTTAACTAAAGACACTCACGTTTTCCAATGCTTAAATCACAAACCATGAACTTAATTTTTTCTTAAATCTTTCTATTGCTTCACTTGCTTTATTCTACTTCTTGCTCCTAACATCCAATCAGGGTTCCTAATTGCCTCTCTCCATATAGTCTCTGATGACAGGCAGGGCAGTTAACATGCCAAGCACTGCATCACAGCTAATACGTTCCATTCGCCCCTGTTTCCCATCACTTTTGACATCTCCCTGCTCCAACTTATCAACATACAATTTAACCCTTTACTTCATCATCGATCATCCCAAACCTTAATTAGCTCCGCTCTGCAAGAGCAGAGGGAGTTCCTCTTAAGAACCTGTGTTTTTTCCGGACGTTGCCTTGTAGAGCCGGGCAAATTCCTATAGCAGCATATATTTTAAACAAACACACACACAATGTTTAAAACAATCAATAACCATAATTAGCCTAGTTAATTTGTTGGATCCTTTTTCTAACTGACAATTCTAACCAATTTGCACACAATTGAAAATTTTCAAAAACAACACACACAAGTTTAATTAACAGCAAAACATCATATGCGTGGAAGCAAAACGATTCCTAGCTATGCTTTCTGCCCTCACTTCACTTCAAAGCTGTTTCCAGTGCACTCTGCAGAGCAAAAGCATTCCATTATCCTCACAGCTGCTAGACAAATCATTTTTAACCTGCTCTTTTCTCCTCTTCCCCACAGCCCTATCACTGCTGTAAGGAGCATTCAACCAATTCCAGAGACTGCTTTTTATTTCTCCCCCGCCCCCTCGGGGACCCCCAACTCCTACAGGCATTTCTGTCTAAGGCATGGCTCACCCGGGACCACACAGTTCTTCCCAACTCATTCTAGAGACTGCTTTTTGATCTCTTCCCTCCCCCCCCCCCGGACTTCCCAGCCCCTCCAGGACAAAGCAGCTCTGCACAACTCACCAGTGAGGATAACCGGCGCAACATTTGAGCAACCGGACTCCAGGCAACGGTGACCAACCACCCCTGGATCTGGATCAGCTTGGGCCCAGCAGATTTATTGCCCCTCATTTGTAGGTTCACTGATTTGATCCCATCCTCATCGCCATTTGAATTGAAATTGTTTGTTCTTTGGATCAATTCTGTGATAACTTGGACAAATAGGTCAAGAAAGCTGATTTGTTTTTATATACAGCATAAAGAATAAAAGTACACAACATAAAAAATATCCAAAGCATCTCTCATCCCTTTCTGCAAGCCAGAGAACCCCAACAACAGCTGTGGGATGATCCCCAGGTGGACTCCAGGTTCTGCTGTGCCCACTCAACACGTCTGCAGAGTGGCCAGCAGGGAAGTTCTTTTCTCAAGATGGGACCCCAGCTGCTGTCTCTTATAATATTCTGGTGTTACACGCTCATTTCTACAAGTCCTGGACTTGTGTGACCAATTCTAACTAGTGCAGCTGCCTGCCTGAGCATTCTTAGCTTCCAATTAGTCTTTCTCTGAGCCCTGATAAGGGAGCTTCCCACAACATCTCTAACTGGCCTTGACTTCTAAACAACAACTTATACAATACAGGAAAGTTGCCAAAGAGGCTTACATAAGATACATCCATTGCATAAAATGAGTTGCCAGTTCTCAATTTTTACATTACATATATGTTTTTTACACACATGTCAATCAAGATGGATTCTATAACCTATACAGGACAAAATAAGATGTATAAATGCCCATTAATCTGGCTGCACCGGTGCACAAAAGTCCTCTCCCAATCTTTTCACTACACCCAGCCATTGTATTCAATAGCTAGTGTACCAGATGAGAGCCAGTGGTGTGATGTAGTGGCACGTCATTTGTTTGTAGTGAACTTTTTATTTTTAGTATTCTCTCTCTTGAAGGATGGATGTCTGGTCTTCTAGCAGCTGTATATAGAATTTAACATATTACACATCTCTGGTAAAGTGGAAAGATGATAGTTGAGACCGATTTAAGGGGTGTAAGGTATTGAAAAGGATGGTGTGGGGGGAATATAGAGAGCAATGAATGAGCAAAAAACATTAAATTTAAAAGAGCAAGTTAAACCACAGGCACCACTCCTTTGGGTGAAGGCAAGATTCAGAGTAAAGGGTAAAGAAGCAAAGCTACAAAAGAAGGGGAATGCTTTGAGTTAGAACATTGTGCTCATGATATTTTGACATTACCAAACAAATAGCACTGTGCAGCAAGCACTTGAATTAATTAAGCCTGGTTTTCTAAGGGGAGGAAGACAACGTTCAGTGTAAATCAGTGAGACGTCTCAGTTTAAAAGGGGTCCTATCTTTCCTTCAGGGGTGCCTATTTTTGTGAAATTTGGGTCCCTACTTACTCTTGGGCTTTCTGCCCATCTATCAAATTTAGGCTGAATCTGACTTGTGGGATCAAAAATGATTAAGGGGTGAGAGGGCATACACATGGGTGACTACATTAACCATCTTTCCACAGGAAACCAGGTTAAAAAGGACAGCCACACGCCAGTGTACTAAGTGGAGGAGAACAGGATTACTAACATTCCTGAGCAAAGTATTGGCTATCCTACTGAACAGAATAAGGAAGGCAGTGGATACCAGGAGAACAGGATGGATGTTCACCCAGGTAGACAGTGCTGCAAGGAGATAGCAGAAAAGGCTGTTTCTTATCAAAAACTTACCCTAGCTGACTTTGACGTCAATATATTTGCTAGTAACCGCAGAGAAACCTAGTGGAACATCTTAAGAAATTATGGGAAACCCAACAAACTAGTGTAGTAAGGAGTAACCCACATAAAAAGATTGATCTAATGACTCGAGTGACACACAGCTTTGTTTTTATTGCCAATTCTTTTTGCACTAGCAATTGATTTTATCAACTGGGCAATGAAAAAATCACTGTGGATGACATAAAATGGGATAATGGAGAAGCACTACGACCTTGATTTGGCTGCTATTGTTTTATTAAGCACACTTTGGGAAGGAATAATTGCCCTTGCAGAGTAAGAACAAGAAGGAACAATGCTTGGACTAAAATAAATGCAGACAAAGCTAAGATTAAGAAAACTGGGCAACGGAAGCAAAGGTGTACATAGATAGGAAACCAAACGGGTGCAGGCGTCCTCCCTGTGTGAGGATGTGAAAGGGACTGAGTAATGGTACTGTGGGGATGTGGTGATTAACCTAATGGGCAGCTCTATCTCAAACTGAAAATTAGATTACGATAATATAATCTGTATGATTATAAGGAGTCAGTACCTAGCAATGACAGTGGCAAATAACATGAGAAAAGGATAGATTTTGTAGATAGTTAAGGAAGATGTATATTTCATGGAAAGAACACATAACCAAAGAGAGGAGCTAATCGGACTGGACTTGTTGGAAAATATTTTTAAAATATCTAGGTGGTTATCCCACACATGGGATAAAATGGAGGTGGACTCTTATATCAAATGAGCACTGAATTCTAGATACCTGAAGTGGGAAAAGGAAAACGGGGATGGCTGAGGGAAACCTAGTAGAAGATGGTGACACAAAATCTTGCAGATGTTGCTACCATATAGGTAGAAATACTATCCGTAATGAAG
The DNA here is from genome assembly GCA_003113815.1 of Sphenodon punctatus. Lineage (NCBI taxonomy): Eukaryota > Metazoa > Chordata > Lepidosauria > Sphenodontia > Sphenodontidae > Sphenodon > Sphenodon punctatus. Next base: position 2,813,141 of record QEPC01011131.1, read on the forward strand.
GACCAAACTCGTTGGAGAAGTTGGACTTCTCATTGTGCCATGAGTGACTAAGGATTTGATATGAGCCATTAAGGATTCTGGTGCAGAATGCGGCGGCCCGGCTCCTGGTGGGGCTGGGCCACTGAGAGCACATTACACCAGTGCTCCGATCTCCGCACTGGCTGCCAATAGTCTTCCGGGCTCGATTCAGAGTGTTGGTTTTGACCTATAAAGCCTTACATGGTCTGGGCCACATATTTGCGAGATTGCCTCACTCCCCAGGTTCTGGACTGGCCCCTGTGGTCATCTGGGGGCGCCCTATTGGAGGTCCCCCAGGCCACGCAGGATAGGGCGTTCTCGGTGGCCGCACCGTGCCTTTAGAACTCCCTCCCGCTGGGAGCCCGTCTGGCCCCAGTCCTCCCAGGTTTCCGCAGGAATTGTAAGACCTGGCTGTTCCATCAGGCGTTTGGTGAGGGAGAAAGGTGAGGATGGGGTGGGTGGGTTTGTGGGTTTTGTTCTCCCCATTTTTTGTAATATGTTGTTTAATGCTTTTATATATTTTATTGTATTTTTGATAGATTTTGTTAGTCGCCCCGGGCTGCCTGGCAGGAGGGGCGGGGTATACATTTTAAAAATTAAATAAATAAATATGTGGCTGTAACCAGAATGGCTGATGTAAGGTGCTGAGACTGTTGTTGTGGCCTAGGCCCTTGCTGCACCACACGTGCTCACAGAACAGCCAGACTCACCCTTTCACCAGCCACAGCATCTCTTGTATTTACAGTCCTGTACACATAGCTTCTCTTGCAGTAAGCCCTTTCACTTGAATGTCTAGCCAACTTCTTTCCCAAGACTTGGTGCTAAACCCTTGACCAGCCAACATCAGAGTCAGTTACAAAGTCCCAGTCATTCCCTTTGCAGTCTCCTTCTGACCTACAGATGTGACTTTTTATACTCCATTGCCCTCAGCTGACTATTAACCACCTTCCCTTGCTCTCATCCAGGGCCAATTAATTAGTCATGATGAGTGTGGGATTAAGAGTCTTCCAAAAGTGTCAAATGCTGAAAGACACTTGCCAGCCCATATCCTGTGCCTAATTCTGTAAATACTAAGGGATCGGTTATGGGAGTACATTCTTGTATAGGGGAACTTCATGTTCCTGTGTTTTGTTTTGTTTTGTTTTTCCTTTGCTATTGATTTTACGAGCATAGGTACTTGCAACATATGTTGCCAGTGCACTTTCCCCATCTCCTATTAGTAATTGCCAGACTGGAAAATGTAGACTTGCTAAATATCAAGTTGAGTAAGACCTTGGCCAGAAAACTAAATGGCAAGAAGTTTTATAGCTTTATGAAATAAAAAGAAAGGTGGCCACTGTTTGGTAACGCTGGGGTAGAGGACAAAGATGATATTGGCATGACCCCAAAACTGAATGACTATCTTCCATCAGGTTTTGACAAGGTGGCGATGATCGGAGATGGTCAACCAGAGATGCCAGCTGTGGGTGTTGCCATCCAGCCTGTCCCTCTGACACTAACCTGCAGGGGCATAGCTAGGTTGGAATGGGCCCAAGCGCAAGAAATGAACTTGCCCTCTTCCCCCTTCTCACCGTTGCCTCTGCTTGCTGCACCTGAGCCCTGAAGGCTACTGCTGATGGTACTTGCTCCATCCTGTGCTGCTCACTGGGTGGGTTCCACATGCACCGTGCACTGCAGACGCTTCCACTCAGCTCAGTCTCTGCCTGGCTGAACCACAACAGGACAGGATTTGTGCCCCTTGCCCCTGCTTGGGCCCCAGGATAAATGTTCCTTCTGTCACTATGATGGCTGGCTACACCCCTATTAACCTGGATTCATCTTTGACTCCTCCCTCTCCTTTACACCTCCGATCCAAGCTGTTGCCAAGTCCTGTCCTTTCACTCTGCATAATGCTAAAATCCAGCCATGTCTTACTGCTGCCACTGAAAAAACCCTAGTTCATGCCCTAGTCACATCTCGCCTTAACTATTGAGACCTCCTCCTTACTGGTCTCCCCTGTCTTGTTCTCGCCTCCCCTCATTTCCATTCAAAGCTCTGCTGCCAAAGTCCTCCACCTTGCCTGTTGTTTTGACCATGTCCAGCCCATCCTCTCTGCCCTACACTGGCTCCCTCTGCTAGTGGGAAGGAGGGGATTCAAATTTGGATATAATCTGTAACATCTTGTAATGAGCAATTGCAGATTAATCTGTACAGGTTAATTCATACTGAACTGCAATGGGTGTGTTTGCCACATTTGCGGTTTGGTTTAAAATCCATAGATAATTTTTTTAAAATTGTGCATGCACAAAATGGCCACCAGACCATGGCAGTGACGCTGCTGCTGCTGTCATGGAAAAGGGCATACGTACGCAGAACAGTCTGGTGGCCATTTCATGCATGTGTGGTTAATTTTTAAATTTTTATTTTTAAATGGATTTAAATACGGAGCCATAATACAGATCCACATTTGAACCTGGAAATTATAGATATGTACCTGTAATTTCATCCGTAAGACCACCCCTACCCTCTGCCTGAACATATTCAGCACAAGCTCCTGGTCTTCACCTTCAAGACTCCTCATGGCCTTGCACCTCCCTTTCTCTCTGCACTTGTTTCCTGCCACATTCCTGTCCAGGAACTTCTCTCCTCTTCTGTCCCAGCCCTTGCCTGCCTGTGACTCCCTTGCTGCTCAAAACGTATTTCCCCCCCCCCCTTCTCCCTTGCTGCCCTCATGCCTGAAACTCCTTCCCTAGATGCATTCATTCTGCTCCCTCCTTCCCAACCTTCAAATTCCTCCTGAAAACCTTCCTTTTCAGTCAGACTTGCCCTAGCTGCTCATGTAGAGGAAATAGTCACCTCCCTCGCTCCCTCAGAATCCTTCTCTTCCCTGTAAGTAAATTAAGCATGGGCACCTGCAACTTCTTAACCTGATGAATATTTCCTTGTCTCCCCCTATGTTCACCTCTCCCTTGCCTTCCCTCACTTGTCTCTCTCCGATTGTAAGCCCCTTGGGGTAGGTATCTATCTATAACTATTGATTGTACAGTGCCAGGTACGTTGCTGGTGCTATATAAATAATAAAATATTTGAAGCTGACTGTATGGTAATTGTTGCCACATTCCAAGTGGGAGCAAAATTCAAAGGCTTTAATGCAGAGGGGTAGCTAGGTTGGAATGGATTGTGGTGCAGATGACGGAATGCCCCCCATCCTGTCCCCCCCCCCCCCCCCCATGGCAGGGGACAAAGCTACAGCAGGGAGCATGGGCTTCCTTGGCTCATGGGCCCTGGTGCAGCTGTATCTCCTGTCCCTATTATGACTACATCCTTAGGTGCCAGGACTGAGTGAGCTCTGGAGGGGAGAACAAAAGAACCACTGCTGGTTGAAGCAAGCTACCGTGTCTCCACTGGTACCAGAATGCTGCTATATAAATCTGCGGTGCAACCATACTTTGAATACTGTGTGCGGTTCTGGTCACCCCATCTCAAAAAATATAGTAGAATTGGCAAAACTGCAGAGCAGGGCAACAAAAATGATCTCCATCCATCTTACTATTTATTTATTACTTGTATAACACCCGCAGTGTACCTGGTGCTGTACAATCAATAGTTATAGATGAGTACTTATCCCAAGGGGCTTACAAACTCTAAGGCCGCTTTTAGACGAGACAAATTTGCGCATGGTTTGTAAAAAAAATGCACGTTTTCATGCTCGTTTAAACACCTAAACCGTTTTAAATGCGCATTTGCCATGATCGTGTAAAAGTCAAAACTGTTTTGAATGTGGTTTTTAAATAATGCACATTTTTTAAAACTGGTTTTGAGCCCCTTTGATGATCAGGGGATGCCAAAAATGCGCATTATTTAAAAAACACATTCAAAACGGTTTGGGCTTTTACATGATCATGGCAAATGCGCATTTAAAACGGTTTAGGTGTTTAAATGAGCATGAAAACACGCACATTTTTTAACCAACCATGCGCAAATTTGTCTCGTCTAAGGCCGTTTTCAGACGTGCAGTGGGGATCAGGCGCGGGAGCGGCGAAACAGCCGCGGCGCTATTCTAGACGAACCGGAAGCGGAAGTTGTGCGCGTGATCCGGGGCCGCACATTCTTTGCCGACCGCGATCGAACCGGCCTGCTTTCTCTGGGGTGACATACGCGGCCGGAAAAGAATGCGTGGCCCCGGATCACGCGCACAACTTCCGCTTTCGGTTCGTCTAGAATAGCACTACGGCTGTTTCGCCGCTCCCGCGCCTGATCCAAGTGCACGTCTAAAAGCGGCCTAAAAGCGGCCTAAGAAAGACTAGGGAGAGGCAAGGGCTGGCCTCAGAAATTGCGGGGCCCAGAGTGAAGACAAAATGTGGAGCCCCTCAGCTCCTCCCACTCTCCACAGCCCCGCCCACTTGTCGGTGGCTCTACCCACTTCCCTATGGTCCCTTCCATTTCCCAAGGCTCCTCCCACTGCCCTTTGACAATTAGAGAATTGTCATATAAGTTACTTTTAACTTGTCGGTGCAATGTGCTCCAATGAACTTTTAAATCTGGTTTAGATGAAAGGAAGCACAGGAGCCAGATATGGTTAAAAGGCAAAGACTCTTATTTAAAACACGTGAGGGCATGCACACAGGGATAGGGACAGATTATCCATGGCCTGAATCCTCCCTCTCTTGAGCATATCCCTATTACACTCCCAACACAGGAGTTCAAACATAGATCCTGATGATTAAAAATAGATCAAACAACCCCCTCACGGCCACAGCACCCCCCATGAAAGCAGGGGTGAAGAACTGAACCTCGGGTCCAGAGTGGCCAAACACAGCCCTCAGCAAGATTTTTGTCAGTGTGACCCCTTTCCAGTGACTGGATTTGGGAATCTCGAGCACCAAAGCACTGAAAATCCGGTCAAACAAGAAACAACCCTCCACGCTCACAGCACCCCCAAGCCCCTTCTCAATCCCTCCCCCAGATGGCCCCAGTCTACTCCCAAAGCCCCACAGAGGAGTGCAGCAGCACAAACGAGCTCAGATCAGGGGAGGAGAGGAAAAGGTATTGGCTGGGTGGCCCTTACCTCAAATGTTGCTGGGCCTGGGTCTTCTGGGAGGACTGGAGGTCAGTCAGAGGCAGGCAGGCAGGCTTAGGTTGCTAAGCAGGAGGGGACAGCAGGAACATTCTGCTAGGCCTCTCCTTTTCCCCCTCAAGGAGGCATGGGGGGGGGCAGGGGGAATTGGGGCAGCCATTGGGGGGTGAGAGGGGACAGCCATGGAAGGCTTGGGAGAGGGAGCGACCCTCCTCGTGCACTCGCCCCACCCCCCTTTCTCTCATGCACACATCGCTCCGGTGTGAGATAAAGCGGTGGCTGATTATTGTCGCTTCCAAACCACATAGCCACCTCCCTATTGATAGTTTTTCTGGTCTTGTCTATTTTCCAAGGAAGAACCTCCTTGGCCCATGACACCCGCTTGACTAGGTCAGTCCACACTATTGGTACACCTGGAAACTGATTTTTAACATCCCAGATGTCGCTCTTGATATCTTCCAACATCTGCACCCCTTTTACCTGCACTAGGTCATTTTCCCCCAAGTGAATTACTAGGCTATCTGGTTGAGGAACCCTTTCCACTCCCCGTAGTGTGGGGAGCAACTGACGCCACTGCATGCCTCCATGGCCCTTCCAACAGATCACTGTGTGCGCCGATAGCCCCAGCTGCGTTCCCCAGTGTGAATTCCTGGCCGCCTTACTGGCCCAGCGAACCAAGCTATAGCCCATGATCTAGACCAGCTGTCTGTGATGATGGGGGGAACCTGGGGAAATAGACAAATGTTAGTTGTGAACAGCAGGCAGGGGGACCCTGACGTAGGACTGATACGCACGAGAGCGCCACTTGCCTATTGCCCAACTATCCTGTTCCGGCATGCCAAAAGCCGCTGTGAAGCTGGCGGCCCCTATCCTAAATGAATGGGTCCCAAATAGCCCTGCAGGGAGGCTGAGAGTTGTAAGTGTGGCATGCATTACCGCTGTAAATTGGTATCTGGTCAGGAAATCACCGTCCGCATGGCGGAAAAGAAGGCCCGGGATAGCAGGGCGCATTGCCAGATATTCTGTGAGCGCCCATACCGGGCATAGCTCCGGGGAGCCCGCCTTTGCCAGCTGCACTGTATGCCCCCTGCCTCTCTGGTCAGTCTTTGAGCGGCATAGGTGAAGGACTCCTGCCTGGCGACTGAGACTGACCTCTTCAATGGACAATGCTCTGGTGTAATTGTCCCTGGCTGAGTCAGCTACCAACTCGCTGACCCTGAGCGTGCCAAAAAAGGCCACCATGAACACTGCTGTGAATAAGCGAACCTCGCCCTCTATTGGGCAGATATGAGGGAGGGCTTTACATGTCAGTTAGCAATTGGGGTGTTATGGGTGGCCGCCCATTGGGGGATGCCTCATTCCCGGGCCCATGCTTCCAACATTCGCCTGGCGAAAAAACCCTGGTCGAGCGGGGGATGGCCGACGAGATGGCTCATGAAACCTAATGTGGCCATTTTACTGCCTACTGCTGCTCCTCCCCCACCTTAATTCAAAAAACAAACCCTCCCCGAGTCCAGGCTGCGCGGGTGGAAGGGGGGACACCCCCCACCCACCCTGCCCAGCCTGGATTTTTGTTTTAAAAAAGACTCAGAGGTGAGCCCACCCCCCAGCACCAGCGGCCGCGGCGTCCCCGCAGCCGCCGGTAAGTATGACCCAATCCCTGGGGGGGGGTGTTTAACACCCCCCCAACCCCCCAGGGATCACCCCTACTAAAGTTCAGTGCTTGCTTTGCTTACCTTGCGGAGCTCCGGCGGCAGCAGATCCGGCGGCCTCAGCGCCGGCTGTGGCTGCCGGCGTCAGAGACGCTCTAGGCCTTCCGGGGAACTCCGGAAGTTCCCCGGAAGGCCTAGAGCGTCTCTGACGCC
>QEPC01011131.1:2828361-2838709 GCA_003113815.1 Sphenodon punctatus
TTTTTTTACATTGCAGCCATTTTTAAATGGCTGCAACGCAAAAAAACCCGGTACACTGAAATCCGGTACCGGGGGCCGGATTACCGGGCCGAATCCGATAATGCCGGTACGCCCGATACCGGCATTATCGGATACCGGTAGATCCGGAATTCCCATCCCTAAAAACAACCCAGCTTACAGCTGCTGCTGCGTTCATTTTTTTGTCACACCCAGAACAGACTCTTCCTATTTGATTATCACTAATCAATCATTTTGGTAGTATTCTGGCTATAAAGTTAATTGGTCCAAATCAGAGCTGCTTCCGTTAAATAAGTATACCAGAAAAGAGATGTTTAGTGAGTGGCAATTTCAGTGGCAACCAGAATACATAACTAACAATATTCTGAATATTCTTGGGTATTTTAATACCCAATTAATCTGAATTTCTCTCAGATTCTTGAAAATATATCACAAGATTTAAATAAATGGAACTTCTTAGCAATATTTTATGGGGACACGTCAATATATTGAAAATGAATGTTATACCTTGTCTGGTGTGATTGCTATGTAATCTACCAGTTCTTATTCCAAGTAGAGCTTTACAACTGATTATGAAAACTTCTTTTTTAGGCTTGCTTTCTCCTTGCTTCCTGCATCTACATTTTAAAATCCACTCACTCACCTAAGTTGTTTGTTCTTTCAGATGAAGGACGACTCTGTGCCAGGAAGATATCAGAAGCCGCAGGTGAAGACCCCAAACTCAAATAAAATATTTGGCAGTGTTAGAAAGTTGGATGCACTGAAGCTGGCTGTTAGTCGAAAGATGCAGCTACCCAGTGGTGTGCATTATTTACAGCTGGTTGTGGAACTGGGGGAAACACTGAAGAACATAGCAATGTTTTGTCTCTGATAGGGAGGTGAAGGACCCAACAGGTCTTCCTCGCAGCTTGCTCATATTTATCACACTTACACCATGTGTGTCTGTGCTACCTGCTTTGCCTTTTGATTAGCACAGCAAAGATCCAGCAATCTAGATCAGGCAGTTTTCTAAACATGAGCTTGCCAAATGTGACTGCATAATAATGTTATTTGGCAAGACTTAGACTCTGCACTAGAGTTGAAGGAAAGCTTCTGGACCCAAATGGATAGGACAGGTCTCCACCCTTAAAGTTAATAGTCTTGCCTTCAGTGCATGTAGGTTGTCTCCAAAACAGAGATTGCTGTTGTACTGGCTGCTGTGAAGCTTTTGTCAGAAATTTTCCAAGACCTCTAATTGGAAGGCACAGGGATAATTTTGGATGACTGAAAGCCTACCTCCTGCTGTTTAGTATTTATAGAACTTTCTCGATGAGGTAGGGTGTTGGTTTTTTTTTTTTTAATTGATTTTTTTTCACTGCTGCATTTTGTAAATCTTATTCTAGGTCTGGGATTAAGAAGGATTGTCATTTTGCAATGTTTTAAATTGGCTCTGAATATAGGGTGGTGGGCACTGTGTTGAGTGTTTTAAGTTGTTTTTATGGTAAATTGTAAGCTGCCCAGAGTTACCTGTGGCAGGATGGGCAGGGTAGAAATGTTTTGAAAATAAAAAGGAGCAGGTGGGGAAAAAAACCCATTTCTAAAAATTTGTCTATTTAGAGTTCCTTAATTCTACAAAGTTTTGTCAAGTTACATGCCATGTTTGGAACATGTTAATAGGGAATTGTTATTTACCCTCTCAAATTGTACTAGGACTAGGGGACACCCCGTGAAACTAACAAGTAGCAGATTTAAAACAAATAAAAAATTATTTTTTTACTCGACACACAATTAAGTTGTGGAATTTGTTGCCAGAAGACATGGTCAAGGCTAGTAATATAACTGGGTTTAAGAAAGGGTTGGACAAGTTTCTGGAGGATCGGTCCCTTAGCAGCTATTAGCCAGGTAGGTTTGGGGAATGTAACCCCTTACTGTCGGGAGCTGGGAGTGAACAGCAGGGAATGGATCACCCCATTGTGACCTGTTGGGTACTTCAAGCAACTGAGATTGGCCACTATTGGAGACAGGATGCTAAACTCAATGGACCATTAGTCTGACCCAGTATGGGACTACTTATGTTCTTATGTTTAGTTTTTCATAATTCATGCTTTCCGTGCTTCTGGAAAAGGAGGAAAGTTTGGAGAATGGCTGTATGTCTTAGCAATAAGCTGCTTTGGGGAGCCGGGGGTTGAAAGGGAAGGAGGGTGGGTGGCAGGAGTGTAGGTAAGGTAAGAAGGGCTGTGGAGAATGACGGTATGGCACAGTGATAAACCACTTTGGGGGCTGGGAGTTGGGGGGAAGGGCAGGGAGTCTATGGCCATGAACTTGCCACCTGGGGCGCAGCGAGAGGGGGGCACCATAGGAACCCAGTGGAGAAAAAACAGAGTGCAAAAGTCACAGTCAAAGGCTGGGTGCTGGCCAGTTGCAGAGTAGGCAGCTGCATGACACTGCCTTTGCACTTCTGTTGGCATTCTCAAACTGGCTAGCTTGTGAATGCCAGTAGGAAAAGCAGAGGTTCAGGTCTGCAGCCAGCTCACCTGCAAATGCCAATAGGGAACACACAGGGATAGGCCACCTGCTGGGAAATGGCCTGGGGAAGAGGGGTCCAAGTAGGCAAAGTATGCCATCCCGTGCTGGGGTGAGCCCGATGGGACAAGAGAAACAGTGACACAGTGGAAACCTTTTGAAATGTTTGATTGATATTACAAAAAATCATGGTTTAAAATGGTTCGCTGATGCTCATCAAACAGTCACTGGGGCTAGCATTTCAGTCGATGTGCTGGCACAAGGCAATTCTCTCTGGCTATCCTCTTCTCAGTTCAGCTGGTCCCAGAATAGGACACTGGCTCACCAGAGCTAATTGGCGGGGGGTTCTCCAACATGGGGTTGCAGAAGTTGCGGAGAACACAGGTGACGGTTGTTAGCAGGGGAACGATCTCTAGCTGTAAATCAATCCTAGCAGCTATTGATCTCCAATGCTGCTTTAAAAGCCCCAAGGCCCTTTTCACAACAGAGCGGGTGGTACTGAGCCACCAGTTGAAGTATTTTTCTCTGAGGTGTGAGCAATGCTGTATGCCTTCATGAACGAGAGCTTCAGGGCTACCCTGAGAACGATAGGCTTCATGAGCCTATTGGTGGAAGGGGTGGGTGTCTTGTTTCTTCCCAGACCACCCGACCAGCACATCTATGAACCAGGTATGGTGGTCTACTATGGCCTAGAGAACCACAAAGAAAAACCCCTTGCTCTTCAGGTGGTAGTCCTTGCTATGGGGCGGACTGATGATGACAGTAAGGGTCCCATTGATAGCTCCTACAGAGTTCAGGAACCCCTCCTGCTGAAAGCCCTCCATTAGTTTTGTGGGGTCAGCCAGTCTAGCAGCACTTCCACAATTGTGGTGCAAACCTCCACTAGTACGGTGCCCACTATGGAGGTTACGACGCCACATTGCTGGGTGACAGAGCGCAGCAGGAGTCTGGAGCGGCAAGTGTTTTGGTTAAGGGTAGTGGCCATTTTTCTTGTGTGCAAAACAGCCCCAGTGGCCTTTTTGCCCATGCACACTGCAGGGCAGGGAGCTTGGCAGCACGCTGCGGCAAGGAGGCCTTAGCTTACTGGCCTGCCTTTTGAAAGTATTGTACAGGTTCCTTTTCAGGACTTTCTTCAAATGTATATGCCGTGGTGTTGTTTTTTTCTGCAGGTGTTGCCTTGCATAACACATGTGCATTCAGAGCTTAATAAGGAGCAACGCTGCTTTTGTTATCTGCACTGTGAGACAAGTATGGCAGCTAGTTATTTTAATTATACTGTGCTGTTGTTCTGAGGAGAGTAAAGAGCGTATGTGATTATTATGATACCTTCCATGTACATCATACCCTTCCTAGATCTTGATGGAGAATACCATTTAAAGAGTAAGCCCTGTATCTTCTGTGTTTCTTGGACTCTAATCCCAGAAAGAAATTCCTGCTTTTTCCTCACCACAATAAATAATTTAATTTTCAAGAATTCTTGCTGCAGCTTTACACATAAGCACAGATTCCTGACATTTTTACGTAGGATCATTTTTCTAATCTAAAGAAAAGAATGCAGTGCTAGATGGCGTGTCATGCGTAGGTCCAGGGAGTGATATTTGAAATCTTTGGAGCTCAGAGGCTGCTTTAGATTTTTCCTTTTGCTTGCTCTCTATATGTGATACATGGTGCTTTAGTGAGCTTGTATTCTTGTCATACCTCCCTGACAGGCCCTAATTAGGAGGGACAGTCCCTCCTTGGGTGTTGAATCCCATTGTCCCTCTTTCAGGGGGTCCAAGTCTCTCGAAAGAGAGAGAGAGACAAAAAGACAGGTATTTAAGCCTCCAGTGCCTCTTTTCTATTAGCCTCCCAGGAAAAGCCCTTGAGGATAATGAGGATGGAATGATAAGCAGGAGAGCTTCTGACCCTCTACACTTGGAATGTTGGGAGGGGTGTGTGCACGTATAAGTGTGTGAGCGGGGGTGGAGCTTATTTGAGGGCTGGACTTACTGACCAAGGAGGCAAGGCTTGTCCCTCTCTAACTGCTCAAAATGTTGAGAGGTATGTTACTCGGCCGATCTCCCAATCCTCCTTCCAGTGTTGCACACATGCTCCTGTAGTGCAGTCATCCTGCCACTGGGAGGAGCTACTATAACTGATGATTGTCCTCTCTTGCATAATCAAAGTCTCTAGCTTAGTGATGCTTTTGATCACCGTTGGCTTCGTGGACAAAACAATCCCAAAGTGACGGATACTCCACTAGGTTATCCAGTGTAATACTAGCACAATGCAAACCTTCAAGGGAACAATTCTTCCCTTTGCAGGCCCTAAACAATTGTATTTACTGTTTGTTTCCTGCTCACAGACAGGGAACCATGCGGACTCTGTAAAGTCAAATGTCTTTATGCTGTGCACTGGCTTGCTCTTGTTTGCTGCCTTCAGGAACTCTGTCACCTGGTAAGATCACGTAGTCGTAACGGCTTGAGGGTGGGGAGGTGTGAAGGTTAAGTCCCTGGTTAACTTTGGCTTCTTCTTCCTAAAGGCACATGCAGACATTCTGGGGAGCTTCTGGCCATTTCTGGCAAGCCCACTGGGAGAAATTTCATCCTTCCTTTGGAGGAAATGAATGGATATTTTTCCTCCTAGGTGAGTAGCCTTGAATTGTAGCTCTGTCCCGTGGGAAAGGCAGATCTTACCTCCATGGTTTCTAAAATTCTTGCCTGTGATATTTCCATTTGGGGATTAAAACCTAATCAAGACTTCTGACAGCATTGCAGCTAAGACTTACAAGCTACATCTGATATTGGTTGGGGCCCCAACTACAGATAGAGCAATCCTATTTGGGATGTGACCAGTTGCAGAGGGGAAGCTCTCATGTAGCTATTTGGTGGAAGTGCCCATGTTCTGCATGGAAAGTCCTCAAACTTCTAACATGCTGGGTGTTTATTTGCTGCCCCGGTGCTAGCAGCACCAGCCCACTTCACCCATCCACCTAAAGGCAGCCCGCCAGAGGTTGAATCGGAGCAGGCAGCCCTACCGCCAGTGAGGTACCAACAACAAAATGGGGGACAATAGAGCAACAAGTTGTGAGAGCCAAAAGCAATAAACAAACACAAATCATGAGATGCTCTAAAAGGTCTATAATCATAAGGTAACCTTCATGACAAAAAGATGTACAAGGCAAATAGTTACAAAAGAAAAAAACAAAACCCACATATAAATACTTAAAAGTTCATAACATGCTCAATGTGTACTGCAATCTTGATCAAAGGTCAGGAGTATCCAGTCCCCAATTAACTTGATGAACATTGAAGTCTCAATCAAAATCCAAAACATCCAACATTTACTGTGTACTCTTTATCGGGGATAGTTTTTTCGTTAATGAAAAATACAAAATACGGTCAACAACAGTGTCCACACTAGAACACTTAAATTCTACAGCCAAAGGGAGAAATAATTTATGATAAATTTTAAAACATCTTGCATGTAACAGTACAGTTACAAAAGATCACACATTGCTGGCATCCTGGAAACCTTTGAAATGAGGAATTCCCTGTACTTTCCAAATGATGAAATCTCTCTAATAAAAAATGAAAAACTTAATGTAAATAACATGTAAATGTTCTATTATGGACATTGTTGTTGACAGTATTAGCTCTTATGATTTTGTATTTTTCCATTAGACAAAAAACTATCCCTGATGAAGACTACACAGTCGAAACGTGTGTAGTGCTTCTACACTCACTGGACATTGCTGGAATGATGTCCAAAAATAATTTGGACCCATCGCCTCGAGCTAAGATAATGTTACTGAAAGGACTGAAATGATTTTCTTTTTTTTTAATTTTTAAAATTGTCCAGCTCCCCTATTTTAGCAGTCTTCTCTCAGTGGCAGTACCCATTCTGCAGCCAGTTCTTCTCTCACACACACGCACATGCACATGTACACACACACACACACACACACGCCCTTCTGCCATGATACCTGTTGATAATGGCTAGGGCACAGGGCACTTCACAACCTGGTTTTTATTACTATCTCATTCTTGCTACCTCCCACTGCATTGAGTTTTAAATTAAATTGGCTAACAACTCAGTTCTTTACCTGGTGTTTACAGTGACTAGCACAGTGGGGGCCTGATCATTTTCTGGAGTCTGAACACCTCTACCATGTACGTACTCTCATTAAAATATATATATATTTTAATGGGGGAAGAGCTTTGATTATAAAGGAAACCTGTTGAAGGAGGAGCAACTTGGAGGCAAGCAGTTAAGACAGTGTTTTCTTATTTTTTTATTTTATTAAACCACCTAACTGAGTCAGACCAATGGTCCATCTTAGCCCGGTATTGTCACAACCTGACATGGCAGCAGGGGTTTCAAATTTGGGTCCAAATCTGACTCTTCCAGGGTTTCTGGCAGAGGCCTCCCCCAGGTGTGCTACCAGGGATCTTGAGGTGGAGATGCTGGGGATTGAACCTGGGACCTTATATAGGCAAAGCACGCACTCTTACCACTTGAGCTATTCTCCCCTCCCCCCGAAATATTTTTACAGTATACTTCCCATTTAGCCTGATTGCTGCTTCCTGACTTTAAAAAGTTCAGATAGGGGACATTGTTACAATACACAGATCTATCTAAAACTAAAGCCATGACTTCTAATGTATCATCTCCATGTTTAGCAAGAATAGGAATATTTGTAGAAGCCCCATGAACTAGATAATTATGATAACAATTACAGTAATCCTCTAAGAAAGGAGTGGGGAAAATATTTTAATAGGAGGAGAAAGCGAGGTGAAGGAGCCAGAGTAGATCTTGTCGAAGAATCAGAAATAAAAGGAAAAACAAATAGGGGCTGTAAGAGAGGAGACGGGTGGGAGGATGTACATGCAAAACACACACTTCCAAACTACAGAGGTTCCCAAGGTATCCCTTTATGCCACAGGTGCTGCGCTGGTCCCAACTCTTGTGTTCTGGTGCTTCAATGGAATCTTGCTGGTGGCAGATGTGACCGGGAAGCCAGTTTTCTTTACCCGTTACCGAATTCAGTTGGGGAAAGACTATCCTGTGAGTATATTTAAATATTTTTAAAGTATACTTCCCATTTAGCCTGATTGCTGCTTCCTGACTTTTTTAAAAGTGAGAGAAGAGGAGGAGCTTTCAAATCTCCTTTTCTATCGCCTCCAGTTATCCCACCAAAACTGTGTGAATGTGCTGAGATGATAGCTTGTTGTGGAGTTAAAATTCTGGGCTGGGACTTGGGAAGTCTGCATTTACATCCCTAGGGCATCTGCAGACTCCCAGTGTGTGACCTTGGACTAGTGGCTTAATCTCGTTTGCCTCCATTTTCTGTTTCTAAAAATGGAGATGCCATAGAGAGATGCCAAGCTGCACCCTAGAGAATATACTGTTCTGCTAGACCAAGGGTGGGTCTAGAATTCCACTAAAATTTGTGGGGCCTCTGGTGGCCTTGCCGCCTTGCTATGGCTCTGTTTTCTTGGGGGCACCCACTCCAGAGCCCCAGAGGTGATCATATTTGGGGCCTTGCTGGGAGGGAATGGGGGTCCTGTCCAGAAGAAAATGGGGACTGCTGTGGAGCCCCCCAGAAGTTGTGGGGGCCCAAGGAGGTTGCCCCAGGTTGCCCTGTGGTAAGGCTGACCCTGATGAGGGCATGCGCTCAAGGATAAGGGATGGAGCCATGGTATAGATCCATGAACTAGACCCGACCCTCGCTTCCTCTATCCTGAGCACATCCCTTAAGCTCTGTTTTCTCTCTCTCTCCACCCCCGGCTCCCCCCTGCAACTCATACCCGGCCTACGGAGCTTGTACTAATTTTCAAAGCGGCTCATGGGAGGAAAAAGATTCCCAAACCCTGAGCAAACATTGAGTGTCACCTTTGAGTTCCTGTGGCCACATTAGCCTGATTTCTCTTGCTATCTCACTACATTTGAAATCTAAACATAAGGATAGGGTTATTAAGGTGGTTTCAGTTTTCATTATTAACAGACATAATGCATCCTAATGACTTTAAGCACACTAAAAAAACAACACCTGTCCTTAAACTATTTCAAAGAAGAAAAATCCACACCTTTTCATTTTGATCATAAGATCCAAGATGAATACTCCAATACTCCTTTGTGCTGTACTTGACATTCTGGAAGGGTACAACCTGAGCCTCACAAAACCAGGAAATGAAAAGTTAAGGTATGAGCCAGCCTGCCCACATCACCTTAGGTTTGCCTTCTTTGAGATGCAAATCTGCTTGCATCTGGTTTTGTTAGTGAGCTATGCTGGGCTATGGGCATGCATCTGGCTGGCTGCTTACCTACCTCCTGAGAGTGGGTGTGTATGCATTCTGCTAAATGTGTTTTGAAGGAAGGGCGCACACCTGCTGCTCAGTATGTGTTTATTTGATGCTGCCATCTGCCCTGCATTCAAGGCAGCTTGGGGAGGAGACACTGCTTTGGCTGGTATTTACAAGCAATTTTGTCACCCACATATCCTTTTCAAGGTCTGGTAAACTCTGTCTTTTCCCCATTGCAAGACTTAAGGATGCCTTGCTTCCAAATTCCCATTGACAAAGCCCGGTTGCTCCCGATGCTGAAGGGTGGTTTTTGCATGGGTTAGCTTGTGTGATCCACGCCTGACCCGCAGGGGAAGCCAGCAGTGGCTGCGTTAGATGCTTTCCCCAGAGCTGTAGTCGTTTTGAAACGAGCACTTAGTGAAGGAGATAAGCACATTCAAGTTTCCTTGGAACTTGACTCATTCCCCCACACCACTAGTATCTGCTTTCATTTTGGGAGGCCTGGGCCCTAGTCTATGGCTTGAGGGGAAATGGCGTGAGGTAGTTTTCCCAGAGCATGACCTGCTTGGCAGTTTCTGCATGGGACAAACCCAGGAACGAGTGCTATGGTGTCTGTCTGTCTTAAAATGGCCATTCAAAGTGCAGGTCACGACTGGAACAGTATGGCGCTTTGTCAAAACCCCTGAGTAGGAGAGTGTAGAACGCTGCTCTGGTCTGAGCTTGATCCTGATCCTATGGGTCTGATTCAGGTGGGGGTTGTCTTGCCTCCTGCCCCTTGCTGAGCTTTGTGATGAGGCCTGGTCCTGTTGGGCCCATCAGGCTGAGGTCAAGCCACAGACCTCTAGCAGAGCAGGGGTGTGACTATGTAGGGAGCTTAGACAGGAGGGAGTGGAGAACCTCAAGCCTGGAGGCCAAATTCATCCTGTGGCTAGATTTTATTTGGGCCCCTTGATCCAGTTCCTATCCCCAAGCACAAAAACCTGAGGGTAAGGGAGCAGAGATAAGGTTACACACACAAGGATACGTCGGGGAGAGATCCATGACCTGGGCCGCCACCTTCCTGAGCTCGCCCCTAAGCACCCCACCCCCAGCTTTGACATGACCCTCAGTCAGAGCTTGTACTAATTTTCTAAGGAGCCCCTGGTAGGAAAAAGGATCAGTCTGACTAAAATCATGGCTCTTGGGTTAAACCAGTATTAAATCAGCAGGGATGGGTGAACGCGGTTCGGAAGTTCAGAGTTCGGCCCGAACTCGGCCTGTTCGGACGACCGAACCCGAACCCGAATCCAAACACGAACGGACCGAACCAAACTCAATTCCGAACGTCGAAATGACCGAACAGTTTGGTCAGTTCGGATCGCGTTTGGGTAGCAAAAAAAGGGTCACTGGAAGGTCAAATGTGACAGGGAGGGGTAGTCAGCTGAGGAGCAGACTTCCAGGCACCAGGGGTGGAGAGGCTTGCAAGAAACAAAACTATCTGCCTCCCCCCTTCCCAACAGCTTCTGAGCTAGTCACTGTTCCTGAACAGCAGGTGTTTCAGAAGG
>QEPC01011131.1:2840022-2868972 GCA_003113815.1 Sphenodon punctatus
GGGGGGTGTCCCCCCTTCCACCCGCGCAGCCTGGACTCGGGGAGGGTTTGTTTTTTGTAACTTTTTTGGTGGGGCTTTAAGTTTTTTACATTGCAGCCATTTTTAAATGGCTGCAATGTAAAAAAAATCCGGTACCCGGACCGGATTACCGGGTCGAATCCGATAATGCCGGTACGCCCGGTACCGGCATTATCGGATACCGGATCTACCGGTTTTCCCGCCCCTAATAGATAGATAGATAAATGTAAATTTTAAAATCCATATAAAAACAACAACAAATAAAAAACCCATATAAAACCAAATAAAAAACCATATTAAAAAAACAAACAAAAAAACTCCATAACAAAACATTTCCCAAATGGCCAAACCTGAACCGAACGGACGAACCCAAACCACGATGTGTTTGCCCATCCCTATAAATCAGTTATGGGGAAAAATCCTCAAGCGGTAGTAGTCCTATTCCAGTGGCAAATATTTATTAACGTGTGTGCATACTGATATGTAGACCCCTCTCCCCTAGGTCTCTGCTACTCTCTTCAACAGGAACTGGGCACCAGGTCAACATTTAAAAAGCCTGTTCCATGCAAAAAAAAAAAAAGAAAGAAACACTGGGATGATCAACTCCTTTTATTTGCCAAGGAGCAAAATGCTATTCCAAGATTTGGAGAAGTTGCTCCATGCTCCACTCCATGCTTACCCACATGTTAATTCCTTCTCTCCCCTTTTGTAGGTTGACACGGTGAAGCTGTGCAAGGCCATTCGCACAGTCCTGTTCAATCAGGTTTTTATCTCTCTTCCCATGGTACTTCTCATGTTTCCCATCATGAGATGGAGGGGCGAGCTGTGCGGAATAGAGCTACCCACCTTCCATTGGTTTCTCCTGGAGTTGGCAATCTTCAGCCTGGTGGAGGAAATTCTCTTCTACTACTCACACCGGTGAGGGAGTGATGGCACCAGTCAGGAACTGGACTCTGTCGTAGGATAGCTTCTCCCGCTGTTCTTAGGGTGGCCAGATGTTTCTCATAAGTGTCCTCTAAATTTGCATATCTGGCTACCCTATCCATTCTCCTCCAGAGTATCTTGGTCTCTCCACTAGACTGAATAATCTCAGGTGGACCTATTATAACTGGTTAGAACCTACTGTTCCTTTGTAAGGTCCTGTAATATGGCCAACAGCTGTGGTGTTTAGCTAGAAATACACAAGTGGTGAGGAACCTTTTCCTTAACTTCCCAGTGGCCACTTTGAAAACTAGTACAAGCTCTGAGGGCCACACAAAAGTTGGGGATAGGGGTGCTGAAGAGGTGCACTTGGGAAGAAAAGGGTCTAGGTATGAAAAGGGTCATGGATCTGTCCCCTAATCTGATGTGTGTGCCCTCATCTCTGCTCCCTTCTTCTGAGCTTAGTCTCTCAGTGCTAGGAGTTAGGAACTAGATCCAGGGGTCAGATCAAAACTAGCTGTTGGCTCCTGGGCCTGTGGTTCCCCATCCCTGGACTAGATTAAGAGCTTTTTCACACAGCAAGGCCATGCCCAGTTATAGCCTTGGTTTTGAGTAGATGATAGTTCAGGGCTGTTACTGTAATGCACGTTCCATGTGTGAACAAGCTCTCAGTAAAGAAATACAAATTCTTTCTAGGAGCTCCTTCTTTCTTTCAAAACTGGTGTTGGGGGAGCTAATGTAGTGGTTGGGGTATTAAGACAGACTCCCAAATTCCACATTAATTCAATACACATTAATAGACTCTTGTGATGTTTGGAAATTCACTTAGTCTTGTTGTATCCCAGTTGTCCTGTAGGAGTTGTGAGGATAAATATAGTACACAATACAGATTGTGCTTGAAGGAGGTTCTCCACCTCTCCTCTAAGCTGCTGAATATATCACGAAGTGTGACCGCAGGGGAAGGAGAACACAGATCTGGATGCCTGCGTCCAATGGTGTTTATAACTAACTTATATAGTGACTTGGGCAAAGGACAAGGATCCCCAGCCGGGGGGGAGAGGGGTGTAGTTAACACCAATGTAAGGTTGGTACAAAAAAAGATTGAGCTCCTCAGACGGGGACTACAACTTCATCTACATTTGTATAACATAGAACCTTGGCCCTGCCTGTCTGAGCGCTACTCTTAGTATGAAGAACTGGAGGTGGAAAACTAGTGCAAGAAATGACCACACCTAGCTACTAGACACAAGCCATTAGCAGAGTTGGGATAGTGTAGCAGTGGAACCCAAGTGTCCTTATTTCTAGTTCAGCTCTGTGATCATTGGCAGCAGTGTTGGGCTGATCTATCTGCTTGTGAACACAGAGGCGGCCTTCTCAGCAATAATGGTAGTCAGGGGTGGAAATGAGTGTGTCTGTTTCTTGGACCTGGAAGTAAGAAGCCTGCTGTTACTTCTTCCTATGCAGGCTTTTACATCACCCTCTCCTGTACAAGCACATACACAAAAAGCACCATGAATGGACAGCCCCTATTGGTGTGGTTGCGCTCTATGCTCATCCCATAGAGCATGTGGTAAGTGGCATTCGAAGGGTCGTGGCTGATTAGACCATGGAAAACAGATGCATTATTTCCGTTAAATGGGAAGTGGGGTGAACAGAAACTATTTTGGGTGGGAGAGTCTAGGCTTGAGGGGTCTTTATTTTAGGAAGCATCTCTTATGGAAACATCTTCCCGGATAGTAGTGCTATCTGAGAAGCTGTAGGGACAACATGGTCAACCTGCCAATGAGCACAGTAGGTACCAGGGCCGCCACAATTGTCCAGCAGCAGGAGTGGGTGGAATGGTATCTTCCAGGTCAGTTCTGTAGCTTAGCAATGGCGGGTGCTTCTTCCCCAACAAGGCTAGGCATCAAAGCTACAGTCAGGGAGGGGGATATGGGAACTGACCAGGGGGATACATGCCAGTTTGCAGAGTTCCCCCCATACAGCAAAAAACATAGATGGAAAAGGAAGAGATTAGCATTCTTTTTTTCAAGGTTTATTTCTGACAAAAAGAATTAAAAGAAGTAACCCAGTACTCTTTAGTTTTACACCCTCTGGGCTGAGTTTTGGTTTTGTTATAACTCGGTATAAGTGAAAGACAGAGCTAGGCAGATGTAAAACAGAGCTTTTCATTGAAACAGTGTCAATTTGCACAGCTTATTCTGCTTGAGGAATTTGTAGGATATGGATTTGTGTATTCTAGAGGTGGGGGGAAGAGCGGTGGCTGTAGCAACTAATCAGCAACCAGCCCTCCTTTGAGGACCCTTTATTAGTTGCAGTTTAGCAAGTGTTCCCTGTGACACAGCTCAGGAGTTTAGTCTGTGAAAGCATTTCTAAGTGAGAAATTGTTTCAGAATAGGCTTCGGTGGTGGAGATGCCTTGGGTCTTTTCTGTACTAGCACAAAGGCGTGGGAGGGTGGGTGTTTTTTTAAACATGAAGTTCAGATTTTCTCCTTGGATAAATTAATCAAGTTTAACCCTATATTGTGTTGTCTACTTAAACCAAGTTTAAAAGGACTTAACCCATCTGCAATTGGATTCTAACTCCAAGAAGGATACCCTATTGCTCCTAGGCAAGCTCGCAATGCAAACAATACTCCATTTTAGTTTTTTGTAACAGATGGCTTGGGCATGTTTGTCTTTCAGCTGTCCAATATGGTACCTGTGCTGATGGGCCCACTCCTGCTGGGATCTCATGTTTCTTCAATCATGACGTGGTTCTCCCTCGCTCTTCTGGTGACGTCTCTCTCACACTGTGGCTACCACATACCCTTCCTGCCCTCACCGGAATTCCATGACTACCATCATCTTCAGTAATGTTACTCTCCACCATGTGCTAGGGGTTGGGTGGTGGGTGGGTCAGTGTGAAAACAAAGGATGATAGCCTCCATTAGCCCACACCAAGTGACTGTCCACCTGCCCATTAATTAGGTGTTTGCCTGATGTTCACCAGCACCCATGCACTGGCCACAGAGCCCCCACTCACAGCAAGGTCTTGGAAATCTGTGGAACCAGATTAACATACAGCCACATCCCATCAATTAGCATGCATGGTGCAGTGCGCATACACAGGTCTGCCAGCACCATAGTCACAGGTAAAAAGCATAGATCAGGCTGAGATGAGACTGCTTCCTGCCCCCCGCTCCCACCTCCACCTTAGAAGGCCAGCATGTGCCAAATTCAAACATTCATTGTTCCAGCTCATCCTGGTTAACAGAACATTCCCGCCGCCTGCTCTTTTCCAACAGCCTCTCTATTGCCATGGCCATGGAGTGCGACAGCCAGGCAACCACCAGCACTGCTGTCACCTCTACCTCTAGCATGCCACCCTCCATCTACTGATTTGTCTGGCAACAGTCCAGTCCTTGGGCTGGAGGAGACAACCAAGGCCTTCATTGTGCCGGGGGTGGGGGGGAGGGGGTACAAGGGCCAGTACCAATAGGCTAAGTGCTACTGCAATGAGGCTGTGTTCCATGCAATCTCTGTTCAGATGGTGCAGCAGGGACATGAATCAGTGCCAGCACTGGGCCAAGGATCTCCGAGGCAGGTCCCAGGAGATCTGGGCTAACAACCTTGTCTCTAGCTGTGGGAGGAAAATATCCCCCTATTCCAAGCTGCTGGACTGGTTCCTCTGTGTTGATAGAGCCATCATGCATCAATACTTTACTATTGCACCTAGGGCCAGATGTAGGTGTATAGAGCTCCCCCACTGCCCACTTTCACTGCAACCGCTCCTGTTTCCACTGTGGCATCTGTGACCACCTCTGTGCCTGTTCCTGCATACAGATACAGACATTGTGACTTTCCATCTCTTCCACCACTCAAACTGGATGGAAAGGCAGCCTTTATAGGAGGAGCCAGAAGAGGTACTGGTTGAGCACTTGCGGGTGTATGAGAAACACTGAGGGGGTAGGAAGGTGGGAGTAAGACTGTCTGTCTGTGCCTGCTGCAGACCTGGGGCAAGGCAACAAGGAAAGTCATGAGTTCAGACACCTCAGCAACAAGGGTCCAGGACCTGTGGCATTCAGGGATCTCGTCTCACCGTGCCAATGCCTGCCTGGACCATTCCAAGTCTCTGTATGTAGTTAGAGAGAGCAGAGCCTAGCCCTAGCTGACAAGCTCTTCTATTTTTAAAAAGAGCCTCAGGATTGAGGCGATATTCTGGGCAACAAGCATGTTCAACTCTGCTGCAATCTCCAGACTGCTCTCTTGGAGAAGCAGCAGGGCGGGTCTGTAATTCATCTTGGCTTTGAATCAAGATTGGGTTTTTTTGGAAAAGAAGATCCTCTCAGCTGGAATTCTCTCCATGGCCAACCACTCTGACTTTTGTTCCCTTACAAGAATATTTTAAGTGTCCTTTCGTAAGAGGTTCTTCACATGCTAGCCTGACAGTCTGGGTCACAAGGGAAGGAGGGTGGGAAAGGTAGAAACAATGGTGGGCCTGTGGGGAGGGAGTAGGAGGTAAATATTGATGAGACAATGGAATGCCAGTATTCAGACAAGCTGGCATTCATAGAGAGCTGAATCTGATACCAGCCACAGCCACGCCCAGCTACAATAGATGGCACAGCCACTTCAGTGTGAAACAAACACCGATTGGTGGGATAGTAGAATGTCAGTTTCCCGGTGAGGTAGAGCATTCAGACAGCTGAGCCTGGCTTGACCATGATAGCAAAGGTACTCCCTGAACGCGCTGTCCCACCACAACACTGGCGTCCCACTGTCCCACCAATATCTGTCCTTTGCAATATTTTTGGTATGTCTTTTATAATGGTTCTTTTCCCAAATGTGGTGGTTATTGTGGTTGTTAAATGTGGCGATGATGGCCAAGGCTGGCACCAGGCTCCGCTCTCTAAAATATTCCTCTTATTTTTAATAGCATGGTTCTAGATGCAAAGACTGATTTTTGTATAATTTGTTTTATATTTAACTTTTTAAAAAAAATATTTATACTAGTAATCTGCTTTCAGTGGAAATGTTTCAAATGTACTAGTTTTATTTATTAATTTATAATAACATTTGTATGCCACCCCCTCCTGTTAAAAGCATCGCAGGGCAGCTAACAACATATTAAAACAATTTAAAAACAATAATAATATGATTTAACACACAATATAAAAAACATACCCTGCACCCTAACTCAACGGCAGAACAGCCAGGTCTTACATTGTCTAATGAAAGAGGGGAGGTCGGTAATCAGGCAGACCTCCAACGGGAGGGAGTTCCACAACCACGGTGCAGCCACAGAGAACACCCTCTGCAAGGTCAACACCCGAGAAACCCGGGGGACCTTGAGAAGGATGCCCCTGGCCTAGCGCAGGGGCCGATCCAGGTCCCAGAGGGTAAGGCGGTCCCGCAGATAGGCTGTGCCCAGGCCATTCAGGACTTTAAAGGTCAACACCAACACCTTGAATTGGGCCCGGAAGACTACAGGCAGCCAGTGCAGAGAGTGAAGCACTGGTGTAATATGCTTGCGTTGGCCCGTCCCTGTTAAGAGACGAGCCGCTGCATTCTGCACCAGCTGCAGCCTCCAAACCAGCACCAAGGGTAGCCCCACATAGAGTGCATTGCAGTAGTCCAATCTCGAGGTAATAATAAAAGCATGGACAATTGTGGCTAGGTCAGAGTCTGAGACATACGGCCAAAGCCGACGCACCAGATGTAATTGGCAAAATGCCCCTTTCGCCACAGCCGCCACCTGGGCAGCCAGGCGGAGCTGCGGGTCCAGGAGCACCCCCAGACTCCAAACCTGATACCAGGACAAGACGGATCTCATCAATGATGGGAGCTGCTACTCCCCCGGCCTTCCCCACAACCATCACCTCCGTCTTGTCAGGATTTAACTGCAGACGGCTCGCCCTCATCCAATCCCCCACAGCTGCCAAGCACCAAGACTGCCAGGCCTGAGTCGGATGAAAATTTATTATTTTATTTATTTATATTTATTGGCCGCCCCCATGCCTACAGCATCCCGGGGCCGCTCACAACAGGTAAAACAACAACATATAAAAACATCAAATATAAATTATTAAATGAGAGATAAAGCTGGGTGTCATCAGCATACTGATGGCACCGTACACCAAACTCCCTAACAACCTCCCCCAAAGGCTGCATGTATGCATTGAACAAGAGAAGATGAAACCCTGCGGGACTCCACACATGAGGCCCCGGGGAAAAGATGAAAAATTGCCCAGGACCACACGCTGCGCTCTCCCAGCTGAGTCACCAACAACTCATGGTCAACAGTAAGGCAGTCCAGCACCCTGTCCTCCCCCATGGAGGCATTGACAATCCCCACCAGCAACGGCCCTAATGTCTTCCTGCTGGCCTTGACCAGCCACGACGGGCATGGATCTAATTCACAATACATGACTCGGACAGACCCCAGGGCATCCCCTGCATCTGAGGGCGACACATTCTGAAATTCACCCCACAAAACAAGACAAGGCGGGGCTTCTACTGCCTCTGGTTCACCCACTGCTAAAAGTGTTGCGTCAAAACGGTGGTGGATCTGAGCGATTTTATCTGCAAAAAAGTCCACAAACAAATCACAGCAGGCATTCGATTACTCTAAATCCAGGCG
Organism: Sphenodon punctatus; assembly: GCA_003113815.1. Classification (NCBI taxonomy): domain Eukaryota; kingdom Metazoa; phylum Chordata; class Lepidosauria; order Sphenodontia; family Sphenodontidae; genus Sphenodon; species Sphenodon punctatus. The sequence continues at coordinate 2,847,584 of QEPC01011131.1, forward strand.
GAGGGAGGCCGGACTGACTAGCCCCCTCACCACCCAGAAAAGCTCTGCCGAGCGTGACTTAGCAGATGCAATGAAAGCAGCAATTGGTCAACTTCAGCACGCGAGTGACGCCACCGTTGCTCTAACTGCCGCCCTTCCAGCTTCATCCGCTGCAACTCCTCCGTATACCATGGGGACCTGTGTTGTCGGCAGTTTGGGAGCAGACGCCTGGGAGCCACCCAATCAATGGCCTCCACCAACACGGAATCCCACATGGTCACAAGGTCATCGAGTGAGCAGCCATCGAGATCAGAGGATCCATCCTGTAGAGCACTCTGGAACCTTCTAGGTTCCATAAGCATTCGGGGGAAAACCATCATAATTGGTTCTGCACCCTTCCTAAATGGTCTGCAGAGTCCAGACCATTTAGGGCTTTAAAAAGACCAAAACTAGCACCTTGAATTGTGTCCGAGAAGCTACAACAAGCTAGTGCAGACTTCAGAGCACAGGTATAATGTGCTCCTGGCACCTCGTCTCCAAAAGGAGGCAAGCCATTGCATTCTGCACCAACTGCAGCTTCCAGTCATTAATAGCAGCCCAATGTAGAGGAGATTGCATAATCTAGTCTCAAGGTGATGAAAGCATGGATGACGATGGCTGGATCTGAGTCAAAGGCCACAGCCTCATCACTGGATGGAGTTGGTGAAAAGCACTCTTGGCCACGAGACAATCCAGCTGCAGCAAGGGATCGAGAAGCACTTGAAGGCTGCAAACTTGGTTGACCAGAGGGGCTTGGATGCCATCAATAAGAGTCCCAATTCCTTCCAGGTCACAAGGTCGGCCAACCATCACCACTTCAGTCTTATCTGGATTTAGCTTTAATTGGCTTACCCTCATCCAATCTTCAGCAGCAGCCAGGCATCAGGTAAACACCAAGACTTCAGGGCTTGCGTCAGATGAAAAAGTAGAGCTGGGTGTAATCAGCATACTGATTGCACTTCACTCCAAACCTCCAAATGACCTCAGCCAACAGCTTCATACACGTTGAATAAGAGGGGAGACAATACAACCCTGCGTGACCTCACAGGGGAGGCCCTGAAAGAACATGCAATTGCCCATCACCACACTCTGCGACCTTCCTGACAGGAAGGAGTGGAACTGCTCAAAAGTAGTCCTGCACATCTCCATCAAGTCCCACAGTCATGTCAACAACACTTCGTGATCAACAGTATCAAAGGCCACCAGAAGATCTAACAAGATCAACAGGGTAGAATTCCCGTGACAATTTCCAGGTGTAGGTAATTGACCAAGGCCACAAGTGCCATCTCCATGCCATACCCAGGATGAAAGCCTGACAAACTGGTCCAGGAACCCAACATTGAGATGAGCCTGGAACTATAAGGTAACCACCTGTTCAGTAACCTTCCCTAGAAAGGGAAGTTTGGATGCTGACTCCCCAGCCAGCTATCTGCCTCTCTCCAATGATGGTTTCTTGAGATGGGGCCAGGCTACTGCAGATTTAAGAATTTTCACCACTCTCCCTTCCCTTAAGGAAGTGTTGACAGCCCCAGCAAACAACGACCCCAATGTCTCCTGGCTGGCTTTCACCAGCCAGGATGGGCAAGGATCTAATTCACAACTGGTTGCCCTCATCACCCCAAGCACTTACTCCACATCAGTGAGTGACACCAATTGAAACTGATTAATAGGACAAGACTGAGCTTCCATAACCCCAAACCAATTCTGCAGATAAAGTGGCAGCACCCAAGTTGGGGCGAACGAGCGATTTTGTCTGCAAAGTAGATGTCACAGTGGGCATTAGATGACTATTTCCAGACAGAGGCAGACTGGATTAACCAGGCCCCTCCTTACCCAGAACAGCTCCACTGGACAAGACTTTGCAGACACTATCATAGAAGAGAACTTTCTTTGTGTGATGGCATAGTCCTTCAAAAACAAGGTTGCAATCAGTCAACTTCAGTGCGAGTTTAGCTCCACCTGCACTCTAACTGTCCACCCTCCCACTTCAGCTGCCTCAGGTCCTCCATATACCAGGGGAACCTGTGCTGCTGCAGCCGTGGGAACCGATGCTAACAGATGCTGAGTGCAACCTTGTCTATGGCCATAATAAAGCATTCCACAAAGCGACCAGGCCATCGACAGGGTAGCTGCTAAGGTCAGTAGGTAAATCCCCCAGAGAATTCTAGAATCCAGTCGGATCCATTAGTTTCTTGGGGTGGACCAACCTAACCGGTCCCAACACCCCGACGAGAATGGCAGTGTGAGCCATGGATGTGAGAAACTAGGCTGACAACATGCAATAATAGATTGCTTTGAATTTTTACATTTGCTTTCAGGTGTTCAGTATAGACAAGAGTATGAAATTACAAGTGAACATGCAAAACAATCTGTGTTCTGTGCATAGCAAAAGGTTATCTCCAGTTGCCAACTGCTGGCAGGGATAAACCTCCATGGATGGGCAGGGATAGCAGGGGCTGGAATGCCTCCCAGAGTGATTACCAGGAAGAAACAGCTGGAGCAGCTGCTTCTTCCCATAGTTAGCCATGGAAGGATGTGGGGTGGTGGGCAGAGCACAGTGGGGAAGAATGCCTGCCCTGCATATTAAGTTTGTTTGCCACACTAAGTTCGTATTCACACCTTCAGCTCTAGGCTGCTCCAGGCATATTTTGGCTCCGAGAGAATCCGGAAGCCAAAACATGCACAGGGCTTGACCGGTGCGAAGGTCCCTCCCCCCTGTGCGGCTTTGGGGCAAACGAGCAATTTTCACCCCAAAGTACCCAGAACAGTGCATCCACCTCTGTACTTTTCTGGGTTACTGCTAGCAAAGCTGTGCGGGGGATGGGGGTGGAGGGCTTTTGCACTGGCCAAACCCCATGTATTTTGGCTTCCAGATTCTCTCCCAGAGCCAAAGTATGTCCAGACCAGCCCCAAGCTGAAGGTGTGAATGTGGCTTCAACCTGAGCACGGGGGCTGCATGGATGCACATGTACATCCTGCAGGGGCTGTATGGACTGAACACAGACTGCAGTGGGGTTATTGTCGCATTGGGGTTGTGTCTGTGTCCGATTAGCCTAGCCCTTAAAGGGAATGTGCAGCCTTATAGGATTGCTAGTAAGTCTCTTTGCTGTGTACTAGGCGTTGCCAACTTCAGTTCCATGTTATGCTGCTAAGGTCATATATCTCACCCACCACTTTATGTTCAATTGCTCCTCTGCCCCTTCATATCCAGCACTAATTCCTTGTTCTTTCAAGGTTCTTCATAGCCTTTATTTCCTGTATTTCCACCCAGGAGCGTCTCCCCTCTGTCACCACCTTCACCTGCCCTAGTCTGGTGAGCCCTAACTCATGCGTGCCATCCTTGCATTCTGCCACCTACACTTCAAACTCCCTCCTTGATACCACACTTTCTTGTGCTACTTCTTCCATCAACCGTCTCCTAGTTCCCCACGCTCCGATTGCTGCTGCTTATACCATCTTATCCTTCAGCGTTGTCATCTCTGCACATTTTTAAGGAACACTTATCAAAAATACATGTTGCACTGGCACCTAAATATTCCTTAAAAATGTGCAGAGATGGCTACCCTGAAGGATAAGATGGTATAAGCAGCAGCAATCGGAGCGTGTGGATTCATAAGAGCATGTGTTTAGCTACCTGAGTGTGCAGAGTACTATCTTGTTAAGAGTTATGTATAAAGGAGAAGGCAAAGTCGGGCTCCTCTGGCAATAGCTCAGATTGTCTGGTTTCCACTGGAACTGAGGTAATTAGGCAGGAACACTGTCTCCAATGATGATTGTATGCAACGGGCCTGGTGCTGAGGAGTTGTGATTAGAGACAGGTCTTTGACTCAAGGAGCTCACAAAATCTAGGAAGGACATGGGAGTGGAGACAAGGAGAAGGGAATATAGGAAGAGATGGATACATTCCTGTAGCTAAGTTACAGGGGCTTAGCTTAGGTAAAAGAGGAGGTGGTAGGGTTGCCACCTCTGCAATTTTTAAAGGAACATTTAGGTGCCAGTGCAACATGTATTTTTGATAAGTGTTCCTTTAAAAATTGCAGAGGTGGCAACCCTACCACCTCCTCTTTTACCTAAGCTAAGCCCCTGTAACTTAGCTACAGGAATGTATCCATCTCTTCCTATATTCCCTTCTCCTTGTCTCCACTCCCATGTCCTTCCTAGATTTTGTGAGCTCCTTGAGTCAAAGACCTGTCTCTAATCACAACTCCTCGGCACCAGGCCCGTTGCATACAATCATCATTGGAGACAGTGTTCCTGCCTAAAGTAATTACCTCAGTTCCAGTGGAAACCAGACAATCTGAGCTATTGCCAGAGGAGCCCGACTTTGCCTTCTCCTTTTCACATAACTCTTAACAAGATAGTACTCTGCACACTCAGGTAGCTAGACACATGCTTTTATAAATCCTCAACAGTCCCCTTGAATTATTTACCCTTTATGAATACAATCTCTCTCAGAGGTTCAGTTAAGTTCATTGTAAATCAGCACCACCATTGTAAGCGAAACTCCAAGCACTTTGTCTTATGTGGCTCAACCCAATGACTGTGCCGCTTCTATCATGGCTTCCTGAATCAAGTTTAGCTCCAGCTTAAGCCTCACTGAGTGCCTATATCTGCCACTTGACATGACAGGAGGAGGCCAGGTCAAGCACAGAGACCAGGACTTATGCCATTTGTAGTTGCCCCTCATTCTTTGGCTGTCGACATCTAATAATCTGGACTGGATATAGTCTAGTATTTTTACTCAGTGGTCTTGGAAGCCACAGTGGGACTGGGGCTTGTTTAGTTATTCTCGCTGTCTTCCTTGCAAGAGTAGGAGTGCTGTGGAGGTGGTGCAGTGTGGCCAGGGATGCCTCATCAACCCCTTAGCAACACGTCATGTCTGCGAAGTACAGCCTGTAAAAGTGGGAGGGTTAAAGGGCTTCAGATGTATACAATAGAAAGAAGGGGAAATGTCTGCACCATCCCACTTTGACTAACATCCAGCTCATTCCATTTCTCTTTCATCAGGTTCAACCAGTGCTATGGAGTCTTGGGGGTGCTGGACCGTCTGCATGGAACAGACACTGTTTTCAGGAAAAGCAAGGCCTATCTGAGGCACACTGTCCTGCTGAGCTTCACCCCTTTCACAGAAATTATCCCTGATTCGCCCAAGAAAGCAGAGTGATCACCAGCTGCTTACAACTCTGCCCCTTGCCTACCACAAATGAATCACAAGAGTTAGGGAAAAGGATTGTGTCAAATGATTTTCTAATAAAAAGCTGGGGGTTCATCATAAAACAAAAAAGCTTTAAAATGCAGCAGGATCTGCATTTGCAAGACATCAGCCTTCAGCAATAGAGTGAAGGTCAGCCCTTGGGCAAAGAGGTGCTCAAGCCTATTTCAGATGTCCTGCCTCAAGAAGGCAGATGCATGGGAAGATATTCAGGAGGAGTTGCCCTACCAGGCCCCATTATTCCACCACCCAAAACCCTCTCTACCATACAGCAGATAAACGGTAGTAGCAGCCCTCATCCTGTCCATCCACAGCAGCCTTAGTCCCGACATGGGAGAGGCAGTGGGGTGGGGCTCTGCTACGTCCTCCCAGCAACTGTTTAACATTGGGGGTGTTTTCTTAATAGCTAATGGGTGGCAACAGCACCCCTCCGCCAATTCCTGGCCCCTTTAAAGATTATCCAGCTGTGGGTGGGGTCCTGCAGAGTAGCAGGAACTGGAAGGAGGTTCCTGGGCAGAGTCCTGGCACAAAGTAAGCCCTGCTGAAACCTGGGTCACATGACTAAAGGGATTCCAGTTGTTGTGCCCCAGCCATTCAGCTTGGCCTGATCAAATACCAACAGCTTAGGAGGATCTTCTCTCCAATTCTCAAGGAAATATGTTGTTGATTTATTGTGGCCTTAGCTGGCACTAGTCAACACCAGTCTCAAGATCTGAACTCTGCATTGCCCAGTTACTGGACACCAGGAAGATAAAATATTGAAAATAGGGGCTTTCATGCTTTAGCTGATCTCTAGTTATGTCTGGCAGGAATCTACCCCATGCCCTGTAGCACAGGAGAACCGAGGGTATTGGGTGGGTCCTACTGTTGAGCGCGCTTTCCCAGAAGGAAACTGGAGCCGATGCCTAATTAGCTGTATTGGGGTATGGCCCACTCTTAAGGTGTTGCAGGACTGGGACATTCCAGACTTAATTTGCCATCCGGTCCCTGCTGGCTGTTCTTTACATTGTCCTGAGGTGTTGCTCATCTCAGCACTTTGGGAAAACTCGTTAGCCTCTAGTCCCTCTTTTGGAGGTGCTCTCTCAGCTGTCCCTAACTTCATTTTCTGCCCCAGGGTCATTAGCCTGCACTTTTGACTGCTCCCTTTCTTCAAGTCCCACATCCTGTTGGTGTCTCCTTGAGGATACTTTGGTACTCGGGTGCTTGACCTACTGGGTGTCTCCCTTCCTCTTGGGTCTCCAGCCTTTGGACATCTCACAGACATCTATCTCCCAGCACCCCACTGAAGGGCTGCTCTGGGCCAGACAATTGGATTTCTTACCTGCTCCTTTCTTGCTAGGGTTTCCACTTTGGCCTAGCCCTCACCAGTTCTCCAAGAGAGGAAAGTTTGGAAAAGGAGCTGAACTGGGTTCCCTACCAAGCTCGTGGTTCTACTCCCCACTTCTAGAGATTGATCCGTGATCTGGGTGTTCAGGCATCTGCCCCCCCCCCCGAATTCCGATGTAGTCACATGTTACACAAGGGACTACACCCTCCAACCAGTCTTCAAAGAAACCCAAGTCCTAGCTGGTCCCTTCATGATCTACCACCTTGTTAGCAGACATGCCCTGAAGCTGTTCCCCAGACTTGCAGAGCAGGGCCCTCCTTTCTGCACAAAGCAACTCCCAAGCCATCCTGCTACTTCATACCACCCCCAAACTCCCGAGTGACCAGCTCTTACCTAACCTGCCTTACCCTGCAAGACTTGCTGTTGGCGTTCCCAGGGGATCTCTGCCTCTCCTGCAGCATCTCTGGGTTGCTAGCTCTTACTGGGGAGTCCCACCCACAGGTGGTTCCTGGATGGAATCTCTTTTCATCCTGTAGCTTCCCTGCTATGCCCTAGCCTAGCAAGAGTCTGCAGCACCCTGCCAGGCCGCCGCATCCCATCAAAATGTACCTTGCTTCCAACACAGGAAATAAGGTAATTTGCTTATGGAGGAGGGGGCGGCCTATAAATGCAATAAAAAAAAATAATTTAGGCATTAGCTGGGAGAAAACCTAATGTTGCAAGTGACAATCATCTAGGATACACTATGTCACCTTGATTGTCCCTGCTTGAAACAGAGTAACCAAGGACGAAGCCATTTTAAAAACCATTCACACACTTGGGCATAACTGGCACCATCAGCTCAGTAAGTGTGTGTTTTGGGGGGAGAGGAGAGAGAAGAGAGGAGGAGAAAGGAGTCAGGACATAGGGTGGCAGCAGAAGGGATGGAAAATGCAAAGTGAAGCCCACAAGAACGCTATTAACACACACACACACACACCCTACTGGGGTAATGCCATGACACTTTGCCCTACAGCACTCTTGTCACACAAGAATGCTACAAGAGTTAAATCCCAGAACAGTTCCTAGCAGTTATCAACCAGCGTAAATACCTGGTAGAGAAGAGCCCAGCCAGCACTGTCTTTTGAAGTTTTTATTTTTATACATTTTTTTGTATTAAAAAGGAAAAAGCATAATTACCACAAATTACAAAGGACTAAGCATTACTAGAATAATGAATCACATCAGCCTAGAAAGCAGATACTCTGAATATTAATGTTATAATACAAGCTCTCATTCAAGTATTTTACAATTTTTTTTTTCTCTTTTCCTTTTTAAAATGCAATGATATTCTAGCACACGGGTCAAGATTATGTACTATCAAACAGAAGATGGATTGTGTAGGGTGGGTTAACAATTCTCCTCCCCCCCGCCCCAGTGATATGGCCTGTAATGGTTGGTTAGATGTTTGCCTCTACAATAAATGCAGTAGGTGATTGAAACACTTCCTTCTGGGTTTTGTGTTTTTTGTTTTGGAGTACAACACACATGAAAAAGCCTGTTGACAGAGCATACAGGCCAAGCTTTCATTCTCTTGGTTTAGACAGTATACCTAAAACATGTATACAAAAAAAAATTGTATCTACCCAAAAGATACTTCTTGTCCAGAGTTAAAGAGCAGCTTAAAAAGGAAATCTTACATTAAAATAAGACCCCAACCTTTTCCAATTAAAGCTCAGTGTTGATTTCTCCATCACAGTTCCATGGGCCAAGGAGTCCAAGCCCCAGGGACTGGCCCAGGTAGGTAGAGGGAGGAGGTGTAGCTGTTCCTGTTTCACAGCCATAAATGCGACAGCAGAAAGGCTTCAAAGGATGAAAACTGCTAAGGAATTGGTGCACCGCAAGGGATGTCGTTGGCACAAACCAGCCCTGTATGAGTTTTACACTCGGAGAGGAAGATAGGGAACAAACCATCAAGGAATTAAGCAGGGAGGGGCAGCCAAAAGTCTGTCAGACTTATATAAACAATGTCTAAAAACAAAAATGGATTTTATTTTATTTTTAAAAAATCCCATGCATGCCCTTTCATGCTCTTCAGGAGCTTCCAACTTTAGGGTGTGCTTCTCACAGATACGTCGGTCCTATGTTCAAGTGTCTTCAGAAAGTGAAGATGTAAACTAATCTTTGAAACGTTACCCCTAGAATTGAAAAAAATAAAAATAAAAAAATCACCCAATCCACATCACTGAGATGAAATTGTTTCCCCTCCCCCAAGACCCTCTTGTTTATTCTAGGTATCAGAATTTCTCCCTCCCCCCATTTAGAGTCAGTGAGGCATTTAAACATCAAGTGTAGCGACCCTTTCCTTACTAAAAGCCTAGCATTGATTTTAAAGGAAAAGTGAGCCTCCGACCAACCCCAAATCCCAGAGAATATGCACATTGAGAAGGATAGAACATGGCAAACAGTTTGATACATTTACAGAACAAAAAACAAAACAGAAGAAAGGCATTAACAGCCCAAATGGTTCCCCTCTCCATTACAACACGTACGTAGAGGCGGCAGAGGGTTGAGGCTAATGTGTTACAGTACAGTCAGCCAATCAGAAGCTAGACAAGAACACAGAACCTTGACCAAAACCAACAATTACAGATAAAGAACCATCAGGACATGTGCGTGAGGGGCAAACAGAGCACCTAGGAACAGAATGGTCACAAACCCAGTTCCTTTGCAAAACCTCAACTGCAGCTTGGACCTGTCATAGCTACCTGTATATAAAAACAAAGTACAGGCGCTAGACGGCCAGGGCCCGAGATGAATAGGATTTCACCCTCATCCCTGTCTGGTTTGCTTCAGGCAGTAGTCTGATGCATCCCAAAGCAGAAGACTCTCTGCTGTTAAATAACTACTCAGTTATGGCAACTGCAGGCTGTTGAACCTATGGGGACTCCAATAAAATCTACAGATCCACCTGAACCATTTAAAAAAAACACTGGAACCAGGGTGGCCGAGGACCATGCCAACAGGAAGAGAGGGAAAGTGCAGCTAACACTAGTGTCTGATCAGCATTTGATCTCCTTCACAAAGGGAAGCTGATCTGGCCAGCCATCTCCCCTGCTGGGAGGCATTAGGCCAAAAGCAACGTCTTTTAAAGTATATAATTCCTATATAGTAGTGACAGGCTTTACTGCTAGCAACACCAAGGGCATAGCTACAGGTTAGATCCCTGTATGTTGCATAAGGCATGGAAGACCCTCCCAGAGGTCAATGTCAGAGCACTCCAACAATCCTAAGCCAAGGCTCTGGCTAGGTGTGCTACGGCTCTGTGCCTGCAAACACATGCTGTGGCCACCATCTCGGATGGTGCAGGAGATCCAGGTTTCCCTCCCTTCTTTAAGCAACAGACACCTTCAGTCTCTTGGGAGCCATGGATAAGAGGACAATATTGTCTTATTCCAATCCAGAGACGACCACACAGGAGTCAAAGCAGCTACCTTTCCCCCCGACCGAGGTTTTCCATAGCATTAAAAGATGCCACGACAGTGTGCCTCTCTCTGCCTTCTAAATAAGCTTCCCCATCTCCTATTGTAAACGACTACAATGAATGACACATGAATGCTCGTCTGCAATGCCCCTGATGGGATCCCTCCTCTGGCAAAGCTGCTCCTGCAAAGATGGAAATGGATCGTATAGGCCCCTTATACGCTGGGGTAGGGCAAACCACTGTAAATCTAAAACCAAGGGGGAAAATGCACTGGGATGAAGCTTGAACTGTCAACTCGGGAGAAGTTTTTTAAATGAAGTTTGAAAAAGCAAGTGGGTATTGGAAGTTCTTGGGGATGCCAAGGGCACTACTTGTTCTTATCTGTGTACCTATCAATCTCCTCTTCTCACCACTTCTTATATAAAAATGCATGGTTACAATTCCAGGCCTCTTCCCTTCTAACCAGGTTCAAGTCCCTTCTCATCTGTAACAACCCAAATTGAAACTTCCTTGGTTCTGTAGGCTGACAACCCATCCTGCTGTGCTTGGCTGTTGTGGCGCACAATGCTGGACACTGGTAAGAGGCCACGGCACTACCCTCCCCACACAGCAAAGCGACTTGTGTTCTTGACTCTTTGGAGGGCACCAAATAAGCTCTGTCTCCAGGTCAAGAGAGTCCTATGTCTGAGGAACAAAGCTCGCTACTGTTTCTCAGGCTCACCAAGCTTTAACAGGGTCACACAAAGATACTCCCTACGTATCAGTGGAGTTCAAAAAATGACAGCCCAAAAAAACTTTTGTTGGGGAAGGACACACTGGCAGCTCACAGGCTGGAGACATTGCCTCTCCTTGGTTAACCACCTTGGTGCTGCCACTAACAAAATCAGCTGCACTTCATGTGCTGAACTGTGGCACCCTCCCATCCCTGTCCCCCCAAAGCAGTACTCTTCCTATCATGTCTCAGCTGCATCTGGAAGCACACTTAGCTGTCAAGAAGCAGGCCAGATAAAATCCTCCCAGCAACCCTGTGGAGTTCTGCAGACACGTTACCTTGATACTTCATCAGTAGGAAAGCATGCTCCTTAAAAGGAGAGTTTATCCCCATTAAAGAGCCAGTGCCAGGCAGTGGTGAGCAGACTGAGTTTCTTGCTGTACACAACCCTCACCCCCACTTCTCTGATTTATGGACAGGACACTGGTAAGATACAGGATGCAGCAAAGCAGGTTGCCATTAACAAGCTACTGCGCCCATGGCTCCTGCTCGTCCACCCAGCACACAGACATTTCCATCCTACCCAACATCTATGGCTCCATTTCCTGGAGGACACCGATTCTCCAAGATGCTAACCTTTGGGATACACTTCAGTGTCTTGGGCGCACTTTCTCCCTGGACGCTGCTTCCCCTGTTCTTCCCAACAGGTCTGGCTGGATGTTCTCTGGAGTCCACGAGACAAGCTGGGATACAGTTTTGTATATGAAGCAGTCACATGCTGAACCAACAACTATGGTAAATGCCAAGGGGTTTGTTTGTTGGGGAGGATCTAACAGTTTCCTTCTCGGCAATACTGGGGCCCTTAACACTAACCCCAGGGAAGGGAGGAGGCAAAAGACACATCAACACAGGGAAACCTGCATAAGAGGCCAAAGTTAGCAAGTAGCTTCCTAAGTGGAGGCCACCCCAAAATATCCCCATTCAGTCCCATTTTTAAAGGCCATCTCTGCTACCCACACTTGGGTGAGTGGTTGCTTTAAAGGCAGATTTCTCTGTAGATGCATCTCAAGCACTCTGCTAGAACAAGAAAACCCTGAAGGGAGATTTGCACTACCCTTTCCCCCACTCACAGAGACAAGAGTGACAGACTTAGCAGGCCAATCCCCAGCACCTGGGAGGCTGGTGGGAGAGGAAGGAAAATGGCAGTGCACCTGGAAGTCTGAGTGAGGCAATAGCACATACAGTTGCTGTAGCAGAAGGACACTACAACAGGATCTACAATTACATTGGCTTCAACTACAGAATAGCACAAGTCTTATATCGAACTGTCCTGGCGCCCCTGCAGTTCCCCACTCCAGAGGAAAACTGCCTGTGTGGTGCGAATGACGTTCCTCCAGACGGCAGGGAGGAGCGGCTGCATTGGTGATGGAGCAGTCAGGTCATGAAGATCAACAGCCATTCCCAACAGAAGTCATGACACAGTAGAGGGGCAGCTGCTAGCTACAAAGAGGGGCTCCTGCCACCCAGCTGAGTCCCATGCAAACACCATGCTCCAAAACGCACAGGGGGAAGTCAGGGAGGGCCCCAAAGTTCCCAACTCCGCAATAAGACAACTTTTTAATTATTATTTTCAAGGAAGAAAGCAAAGGGAAAAGTTTTTTTTGTTTTGTTTTTTAAAAGGTTTTTTTGTGGGTTTTTTTTTTGTTTGTTTTTTTTAAATGAGAAAGGCCTTCCAGCAGTCTCATCTCTGCATGTGAACAGAGTTTGTATGCCAGGCGAGACGCACCATGTGCCAGTTCCTGCCCCACCCCCCTCACCAACCATCCCATGTGGAAGGAACCGGAAAGCCCACTGCCATATGGTCCATGCTTGGCCATGGTCCTTTGGTTGACTTCCAACTGTCAGCAACGGATGGGGCAGGTGGGCTGGAGGGAGAGCCAGAACAGAAGAGATGGTGGCAACGGCCAAGAGGAGAGAATACCACATAGTCCTTGTGTATCGTTGTATCCGGAATGGGAGAAGTCAACTGGGCTGGAGAGCCAGAGGCAGATTCCCAAGGGAACCTAGCAACTCACCGTGGCCTTGTCCCCTCCTTTGGCCTTCCAAGTAGGCTGCATAGTTGATCAGTGTGGAAGGAGCTGAAAGGGAGCAGGATTATGTAGCTGTGTGTCGCAGAGTGATTTTGGTAAATCCAGACGAAGCTTCTTCTATCAATAATTTATAATATATAAAAAAATCTCCCCCTTCCCAACCCTACCCCAGAAAGACGCTAAGACATGAGTGTGGGGATCTGGCTCCAGTCAGTGATGTATCACAGCGAAAAAAGAATGTTTTAAACTTGTATCGTCTTGTTTTCCAGCCACAAGAGAAATCGTGTGCGTTGAAGTCCCCCCAATCCCCCCACCCACAAGCAGCCTTGGACACCCAACATTTTAACTCCCTTTCTGTCCTGCCCCTCCCTGGAAGCACCAGCTTCTCTACTTCCCCAGCGTTTGAGTTTCCACTGTTGCCGTTGCAAGGGCATTCTGGCTCAGGTTTTTGGCATCTTCTTTCACAGGCTGGCTGGATGAGGCGTGGACTTGGCTAGATGGAGACTGGCCAATCGGTTTACTGGAAGACTGGGATGGGTATCGCTTCCTTCCGTCTCCTCCTGACGTTAATGGGTATCTCTTGTGGCCACCTTCTTCCCCAATGGGCGGCTGAAAGAGAAACATAGCTGGCATTAGAAAAGCAACACATGCACAGGCTGGCTGGTGAAGGGAGAGGAACCCAGCTCAGGGTTCATGCACATGCTTAATGAAAAATAGGAATGTCAACCATTTGTTTTCTCCCTTAGTGTTTTTTAAAATGAAAGGTTTCTAGTTCAGTGCAGTGATGCAGCTAAAACAACTCAGAGGTAGGAATGGCTCCATTCTCCTCAAACAAGGCCCTGGGGGGACTTCTTGATCCCAAGGCCACAGAATCTGGCATTTATTCCAGGATAAAACAGGGTCTATCTGTGGTTTAGTTTAGTTCCTCCACTCCAAAAACTGCAGGCAGGGAGGCAGAGGGCACTGCTGACATGGAAGCTTGAAGAACCTCTGATCGGAGAGTCCCCAAAATGTCTACCTCCCCCCCCCCCCAACACTATGATCTGCATTTTACAGATAAGGAAATGAGAGACAGAGACCGAGCGACATGTCCAAGGTCACAGAGAACATCTGTGGTACAGCCCTGCAGATGGAATCCAGCCCAACAGAACCCGCCTTGATTTGGGCCACTCTCCATGGGCAATAGGCCCTGCCCTGAGAGTGTCATTGTCATGGCACCCCATTGGGGGAGGGGCGGGGGGGGGGGGAGGAGGATGATATCACATCAGAATGTCTTAATCCTGCCCTTTCCTAGGTCCTAGCCTAGAATTTTTCAACCCTAGATTTTATTTATTCAATTTTACCATGCCCTTCCCACGAAGGATCAAGGCGGCTTATAAAAAGATAAACATAACACAAAAAAAATAAAAGTAGTTAAAAGACCCATAACCCCCACCCACCAACCCCCTCCCTAACCGCTCCCAATTTGCCAAATGCCTGGCCAAACGTAAAGGTCTTGCGCCTTTTGAAAGGTAAGCAGGCTCAGGCGGATCTCCAAGGGGAGAGAGTTCCATAATTGCTGAGCAGCCACCGAGAACAACTTTCTGCATTCCCTCGTTGTACGAACCTCATGGGCAGTTGGTACTCGCAAGAAGGCACCCTTGGCTGACCTGAGAGGTCATGACAGAACATAAAGGGAAGAGGCAGTCTTTCAGATACCTGAGGCCCAAGCCATTTAGGAATTTATAAGTGAAAACCAGCACCTTGAATTGTGCCTGGAAAGCTACTGGCAGCCAGTACAGACTCTAGAGCACTGATGTAATGTGTTCTCGGTAACCCACCCCAACAGAAGGTGGGCCACCACACTCTGCACCAACTGTAGCTTCCGAAAAGTCATCAAGGGCAGCCCCACGTAGAACACATTACAATAGTCTAGCCTCAAGGTTATGGGATGGACGACTGTGGCCAAGTCCAAGTCTGATAAAAAAAAAAGGTTGCAGTCTTCCCACCAGATGCAGTTGGTGAAAAGCACTCCTGGCCACAACTGCAAGTGGCTGTCCAGGCACAGCCAAAAGCACCCCAAGGCTGCAAACTATTAACAGGGGTCCCTGCACCCCCCAGGTCACACCAAAGGCCAAATCGCCACCTCCTCAGTCTTGTCTGGATTCAATTTCAATCAGCTCACCAGCATCCAACGGCACCCAGTAAACACCAAGGGGACATTCCAGCAGCCTGCTTACGCCAACCCTTACGCGCAGCATACAGCCAGAAAAGTGTACTCTCAGATGTGCATGTGGTGCCCTGCACGCAGCACAGCCGTGCGGGGCAAAAGTGCAGCCCCGGTCTATGCAACCCCCCCCACTCGTCTGTGCTGCGCACAGGGCACCACGTGTGCATCTGAGCAACGCGCGTTCTGGCTGTGCACTGTGTGTCAGGGTCGGCATAAGGAGACCGCTGGATTGTCCCCCAAGGCTGTAGGGCCTAAGACAGAGAGAGTGAGCTGTGTGTCATCAGCATACTGATGGCACTTCCCTCCCAATCTTTTAACCATCTCACCCAGGGGCCTCAGATACACATTGAACAGGAGTGGAGACAAGATGGAACACTAGGGGATCCCACAAGAGAGCTCCCGGGGGTGGGGGATAATGAGCCACCACCCATTACTACTCTCTGGGTTCTCCTGGCTAGGAATGAGCAGAACCACTCAAGAGTGGTCCCATGCACCCCTACCAGGCCCCACAGCCGTATCAACACCACCTCATGATCAACTGTATCAAAGGCTGCCGAATGATCTAACAAAATCAACAGGGTATCGTTTTCCCGATTTCCAAATGGAGATAGTCAACCAAGGCCACAACTGCAGTCTCGGTGCAATGCCCAGGACAAAAACCCGACGGACACGGGTCCAGGAAACCAACAACATTGAGATGTGCCTGGAGCTCTGAAGAAACCACCCGTTCAATAACCTTCCCTAAAAAGGGGAGGTTAGAGACAGGACAGTAGTTGGCTGGGGAGTCAACATCAAGAGATGGTTTCTTGAGCAGGGGACAGGCAGCTGCAGTTCTGAGGCCAGATATCCTGCCCTCCGGAAGGGAGGCATTGGCAACCCTAGCCAGCAATGGCCCCAACATCTCCTGGCTGGTTTTCACCAGCCAGGATGGGCATGGGTCTAATTCACAACTGGTCACTAACACTTCATCAAGCATAGTCTCCACATTGGTGGGCGAGAGTAACTGAAGTTGATCCAAACAAAACAGACAAGACCAGGCCTCTCAACCCCAAACTCTGACTCTGCACTCAAATTAGCAGCGCTCAAGTCAAACCAAATACAAATGACCTTATCTGCAGAGTAGGAAGCAAACTCGTCATAGTGGGCAGATAATGACTAACTCCAGGTGGAGACAGCCAGGATTTAATAAGTGCCTACCCAGTGCTTATGCTGTTTTCACCTATAAAGCTCTTCACAACCTCGCTCCCCCCTACCTCTCCACCACCCTGACTGCCTCACTCCCCGGGCCGTGGAGCGACTGTTGCGGTCTACCGGGGGTGCCTTCTTGGAGGTCCCCCGGGTGACCACAATGGAGAGGGCGTTCTCGATGGCTGCACCACAGCTGTGGAACTCCCTCCCAGAGGAAGCTCGCCTGGCTTCTAGCCTGCTGGCTTTTTGTTGGGCCTGTAAGACTTGGCTGTTTGTCCAGGCCTTTGGGGAAGGGTGGGTTTTTAACCAGTAGTTTTACCTCTTTGTTGTTGTTTTTATTGTTTTAGTAATTCTATGTATTGTTTTTATATATTGTTTTAAATATTTTGTGAGCTGCCATAGGGCTGGAGGGAGCAGGATAGAAATAATTGAATAAATAAATAAATAAAAAGAGGGCAGGGATTCAGGTCCTCAGAAGGGCTTATGGTAGGGCAGAGAAGTAGGACAGTCTCCCAGTTCAGCAACCTAACCACTGAATGTTACCAGCTTACAAAAGGGAGAATTCACCAAGCGGGGAGAGAGGTCCACAGTCCCATTTCAAGCAGGTAAGGGAACTGGGGCTCTTACCTGTGAGTCCCTGTTCTGCTCGGGCTAGGCCAGTCCAGCTCTTGGGTGGCACTGCGCTTGGCCAGCAGGAGACAGGAATAAAAAAAACTGACTGTGCATGCGCGGGGTCACCCCCTTGCACAACTCAGTTGTAGTACAGCCAACGATCTGCAATGCACTTGAAACATAGTTAAATGCACACACAGAATCCGCTGCACTGTACGTAGACCCTTCCCGCTGTCGGGAGGGCCGCTGGACTGGCCTAGCCCGAACAGAACAGGGACTCATAGGTAAGAGCCCCAGTTCCCTTTTCTGCTCTGGGCTGCGGCCAGTCCAGCTCTTGGGATGTACCCAAGCGGTACCGTGAAATAGGGAGGGAGACAGCGGCACTATGGCAGAACAGCCTGCAGGACACGCTTGCCGAAGGAGGCGTCTGCGACTGGAACGAGTTCAATTTGTAGTGCCTCGTGAAGGTGTGCAGGGAGGCCCAAGTGGCAGCCCAGCACACCTCCTCGTAAGGAGCTCTGGCTGCGAAGGCGGCCGATGTGGCAGCACCCCGGGTGGAGTGTGGCCAGATAGTTTGGGGAGGGACCTTCCCTTTTGCCTTATAGGCCTCTGTGATGCAGGCACCCACCTGGATATGATGGCCTTTGAGGCCTTGGATCCCTTTGACACCGGGCGTATGTTGACGAATAGGGCCGAAGAGGATCTGAATGTGGCCGTGCGCTTTAAGTAAATGCGCAGAGCTCACCTGACGTCTAGGGAATGCCATTCCTTTTCTCCGGGATGGGTGGGCTGCGGGCAGAAGGAGGGGAGGCTAATCTCCTGGCTTCTGTGGAACAGTGAGTTGACCTTTGGTAGGAAGGCCTGGTCCAATCGGAGCACCACCGAGTCTCTATTGAACTGGCAGAACCCACTCTCTATGGAGAGCGCCCCCAGTTCAGACATCCATCGCACGGATGTAATAGCGACAAGGAAGGCGACCTTAATGGATAAGAAGAATAGTGAAACCCTCTTGAGGGGCTCAAAGGGTGGGGCGTGGAGCGTCCCGAGGACTAGGTTGAGACTCCAGGATGGGAACCTGTGTACAACTGGAGGGGAAACGGCCCTGGCTCCCCTTATGAACCTGCGAATCAGGGGGTGACCTGCTACCTTGAACCCCTTGGCTGGGAGGAACACGGAGTCGAGGGCGGGGCCTTGCCTGGCGAGGGTATTGGGCTTAAGGCCGCAGTTTAGACCCTCCTGCAGGAACTCCAGGATTTGGGGGCATTCGAGCCCTGTCTGGGTTGAGTGTCTTCTTTTGACACCATCCCTTGAAGGCCTTCCACGTGGATTGATAGATCCAGCACGTGGAGGACCTTCTGGAGGCTAGGAGAGTGTTCATTAGCACCTCGGAGAAACCCTGTTCCCTCAGCACTGCGCGTTCAATGTCCATGCAGCTAGCCTCAGGTAGGCTAAACCCTTGAAGTGGAAGGGGTCCTGTGTCAAGAGGTTCGGAGTTTGTGGAAGGAACAGGGGAGATGATACTGCGAGCTCCACTATGTCAGAGAACCATGGCCTTCTTGCCAAAATGGGGCCACTAAGATGAGGACTGCTCTCTCCGTCCTGGCTTTTGCCAGGGCCCGCCCTATCAGGGGAAAAGGCATATAGGAGTGTTCTGGGCCAGGGGGAGTGGAGGGCGTCTATCCCCTGCGTGCCCTGGGACCTTGTCCGGGAGAAAAACAGTGGGGTCTTCGTGTTCTTTGGTGATGCAAACAGGTCCCATTGAGGGGACCCTAGCCGCGAGCATATCCGGTTGAAAGCTTGTGGGCAGAGGGACCACTCCCCGGATCCAGACGTTGTCTGCTGAGCCAGTCCGCCTCCGTGTTGTCCTCTCCTCTGATGTGTAGAGCCTTGACCGATAGTAGATGGTGCTCCGCCAAGGAGAGTAGAGGCCTCCACGTGCAGCGTCCTGCTTCTCGATCCACCTTGGTTGTTCACGTATGCCTTTGCTGTCGTGTTGTCCGTGAACACTAGGACATGGGAGTTCTGTGCAT
Organism: Sphenodon punctatus; assembly: GCA_003113815.1. NCBI lineage: Eukaryota > Metazoa > Chordata > Lepidosauria > Sphenodontia > Sphenodontidae > Sphenodon > Sphenodon punctatus. Next base: position 2,866,445 of record QEPC01011131.1, read on the forward strand.
GTGGGAAACTTAGCAGGATGAGTCTGATGGTCCTGAGCTCGAGAAGGTTGATGCTGCTGGCTGCTTCCCTCGCTGACCATGTCCCCTGGGCCATCAGGGCTTGGGAGTGGGCTCCCCATCCGGTCAGGCTTGCGTCCGTTGTGACCGTGATCCTCTCGGGCTCAGAGTGGGGTGATCCCGGTTGGAATGGCTTGTCTGTGAGCCACCAGCGCATGATCTCTGCTAAGGTGCGCGGTACCCTTATCAAGGGATTGTTGCCTGCGATGAGGTGGGTCTGCCATGGTCTGAGGCGGCGTTGGAGTGGGCGAAGGTGGAAGCGAGCCGATGTTACTTGCTGGATGCAGGAAATGAGCAGACCGAGGCGGGCTGCCAGGGTTTTTAGTCGGAGACTTGTGTTGGTGTTGAGAGAGAGCACTCCCTTTCTGATCTTCTCCTGCTGTTGGCGGGTGATGAAGACCCTGTCTCTTCCTGTGTCGAGAATGACGCCTAGGTGTTCTATTCGTTGTGATGGGATCGGGTGGTTCTTCTGGTTGTTGATCAGAAAACCGTGTTCGGTCAGGTATCCAATGGACATCTGGACATCCCTCACTGCCTTCTCCCTGGAGGAGGAGCAGATTAGAAGGTCGTCCAGGTATGGGTGCACGTGGACTCCTTGTAAACAGAGGTTCGCTATCAGTGGCACCAGAACTCTGGTGAAGGTGCGTGGAGCTGAGGCCAGGCCAAACGGAAAGGCCGTGTAATGCCAGTGCCCTCTGTTGTAAGCGAATCTGCCACTTCTGGTGGCTGGTGATGATCGGAATGTGCAGGTAGGCTTCCCTTAAGTCGAGGGAGGCCATCCAGTCCCCCTTCGAGATTGCTTGGCAAATTGTCTTGAGGGTCTCCATACGGAACCTCCTCTTTTTTACGCGCCTGTTTAGGCGTTTGAGATCCAGCACCGCTCTCCATTCGCCCAACTTTTTTGGTACGAGGAATAGTATGGAATAGAGCCCTTGACCTTGTTGATCCGGTGGTACTGGTTCTATGGCCCCGATGGCATGCAATCGGTGAATCTCTTGGAGCATGGCCTGGTGTTTCTGTGGTCTGGCCGAAACGGGGGAGGGGAGGAACTTGTTTGGAGGCCGGGAGAAAAGGTCTATTGAGTATCCCTGAGCTATGCACTCTCTTACCCATGCATCGGAGACTGAAACTTCCCAGACTGGAGAGAAATCCAGTAGTCTGCCTCCGACACGTGTGGGATGGTCATTCTTGTTTCCTCTGGTTGGGGCCCCCTTGTTGCCTGTTGCGAGGAGGTGGTTGGTGCCTCTTCCTACCTTGCCAGGCGGGCTTACTCTTGGGCTGCTGTCTGTGGAAGGAGCCTTTTGAATTCCCTCTTCTGAGCCCTGCCGAGTCTCCTGTGAAGCGTGCTTGACGAAAGGAAGGCTTCTTGTTGCCCACCTGCTGGAGTGTCGTGCGCTTCTCCTTGCTGGTATGGTCCTCCAAAATCTTCTCTAGGTACGCGCCAAAGAGCTTTTGGCCGGTGTAGGGGCTGTCCACCAGGAGATTCTTTGCTGGGTGGTCCCCGGCCCATGAGCGAAGCCAGAGACGTCTGCGGGCAGCTACTCCTGAAGCTGCTGCTCTGGCGGAGGCTTTTAGTGCGTCCGTGGATGCATCAGCGATGTAAGCTATTCCCAACATGATGCGTGATGTGAGGGCTGTTGCTCTCTTCTCGGAGATGTCCTCATTCTGGACCTCTTGGAACCAAGAGATGAAGGCTCGTGTGACATACGTGGTAGCTGTGTTCATTCTCAGGCCGCTGTTGACGCTTCGAATCCCCTGCGGAGAGCACCTTCAATGGCCTTATCCGTGGGGTAAAGGTCTCCTTCCGTCGGGAAGAGGGTTTGCCAAGCTAAGGAGGCTGCTTCTGCATCTACCTTGGGTTGGTGCAGGAGAACTCCCCTACGTTGGGAGAAATCATATAGCTGCTGCTGCTTGGGGAGCCTGTATGAGCGGGTAGGTTGTTTTCACTCATTGAGGACTAGCTTCTCGAAAGCTTTGTCAAGGGGCAGACCCTTATCTGGTTTGTGAATCGTGGGGATATGGGCCCTGGAGTCTTGTTTGTCGTCTAACTCTGAAGGGTGGTTCTTTGCGGCCCTTCCCTTCAGCTGGAGCGTGCGCGTGACATGCTTCCTCAGCTCTTCCCAGTACTGTACTGGGAATTCCCTCCCGTGGTCGGCTACGGGTAGAGGGTCGTGACTTTGGGCCTGGGACCCTTCTCCCTCCGAGTCCCCCAGTTCTCCCTCCTCCTTTGAGTGGGAGATGTCGCTGTCCCGCTCCTGCAAATCCCTGGGGCTTGGGATGGGTTCTTGGGATGAAGAGGCGGAGGAGGCCTCTCCCTCTGACTCACACCCCAGTGCCATGAGCCTTGTGACCCTAGTCGCAGCTGCCCTCTTGCCCTTGGGCTGAGAGCTCTTGGCTGGGGGTGAACCCTTGGTTCCCCGGGAATGTTTGCCTCCCTCCGAGTTGTTTTTTTTTTTCCCCCCAGTCTGTCG
>QEPC01011131.1:2869600-2885724 GCA_003113815.1 Sphenodon punctatus
GGGCTGCCAGGGTTTTTAGTCGGAGACTTGTGTTGGTGTTGAGAGAGAGCACTCCCTTTCTGATCTTCTCCTGCCGTTGGCGGGTGATGAAGACCCTGTCTCTTCCTGTGTCGAGAATGACGCCTAGGTGTTCTATTCGTTGTGATGGGATCGGGTGGTTCTTCTGGTTGTTGATCAGAAAACCGTGTTCGGTCAGGGTCATCTGGACATCCCTCACTGCCTTCTCCCTGGAGAAGGAGCAGATTAGAAGGTCGTCCAGGTATGGGTGCACGTGGACTCCTTGTAAACAGAGGTTCGCTATCAGTGGCACCAGAACTCTGGTGAAGGTGCGTGGAGCTGAGGCCAGGCCAAACGGAAAGGCCGTGTAATGCCAGTGCCCTCTGTTGTAAGCGAATCTGCCACTTCTGGTGGCTGGTGATGATCGGAATGTGCAGGTAGGCTTCCCTTAAGTCGAGGGAGGCCATCCAGTCCCCCTTCGAGATTGCTTGGCAAATTGTCTTGAGGGTCTCCATACGGAACCTCCTCTTTTTTACGCGCCTGTTTAGGCGTTTGAGATCCAGCACCGCTCTCCATTCGCCCAACTTTTTTGGTACGAGGAATAGTATGGAATAGAGCCCTTGACCTTGTTGATCCGGTGGTACTGGTTCTATGGCCCCGATGGCATGCAATCGGTGAATCTCTTGGAGCATGGCCTGGTGTTTCTGTGGTCTGGCCGAAACGGGGGAGGGGAGGAACTTGTTTGGAGGCCGGGAGAAAAGGTCTATTGAGTATCCCTGAGCTATGCACTCTCTTACCCATGCATCGGAGACTGAAACTTCCCAGACTGGAGAGAAATCCAGTAGTCTGCCTCCGACACGTGTGGGATGGTCATTCTTGTTTCCTCTGGTTGGGGCCCCCTTGTTGCCTGTTGCGAGGAGGTGGTTGGTGCCTCTTCCTACCTTGCCAGGCGGGCTTACTCTTGGGCTGCTGTCTGTGGAAGGAGCCTTTTGAATTCCCTCTTCTGAGCCCTGCCGAGTCTCCTGTGAAGCGTGCTTGACGAAAGGAAGGCTTCTTGTTGCCCACCTGCTGGAGTGTCGTGCGCTTCTCCTTGCTGGTATGGTCCTCCAAAATCTTCTCTAGGTACGCGCCAAAGAGCTTTTGGCCGGTGTAGGGGCTGTCCACCAGGAGATTCTTTGCTGGGTGGTCCCCGGCCCATGAGCGAAGCCAGAGACGTCTGCGGGCAGCTACTCCTGAAGCTGCTGCTCTGGCGGAGGCTTTTAGTGCGTCCGTGGATGCATCAGCGATGTAAGCTATTCCCAACATGATGCGTGATGTGAGGGCTGTTGCTCTCTTCTCGGAGATGTCCTCATTCTGGACCTCTTGGAACCAAGAGATGAAGGCTCGTGTGACATACGTGGTAGCTGTGTTCATTCTCAGGCCGCTGTTGACGCTTCGAATCCCCTGCGGAGAGCACCTTCAATGGCCTTATCCGTGGGGTAAAGGTCTCCTTCCGTCGGGAAGAGGGTTTGCCAAGCTAAGGAGGCTGCTTCTGCATCTACCTTGGGTTGGTGCAGGAGAACTCCCCTACGTTGGGAGAAATCATATAGCTGCTGCTGCTTGGGGAGCCTGTATGAGCGGGTAGGTTGTTTTCACTCATTGAGGACTAGCTTCTCGAAAGCTTTGTCAAGGGGCAGACCCTTATCTGGTTTGTGAATCGTGGGGATATGGGCCCTGGAGTCTTGTTTGTCGTCTAACTCTGAAGGGTGGTTCTTTGCGGCCCTTCCCTTCAGCTGGAGCGTGCGCGTGACATGCTTCCTCAGCTCTTCCCAGTACTGTACTGGGAATTCCCTCCCGTGGTCGGCTACGGGTAGAGGGTCGTGACTTTGGGCCTGGGACCCTTCTCCCTCCGAGTCCCCCAGTTCTCCCTCCTCCTTTGAGTGGGAGATGTCGCTGTCCCGCTCCTGCAAATCCCTGGGGCTTGGGATGGGTTCTTGGGATGAAGAGGCGGAGGAGGCCTCTCCCTCTGACTCACACCCCAGTGCCATGAGCCTTGTGACCCTAGTCGCAGCTGCCCTCTTGCCCTTGGGCTGAGAGCTCTTGGCTGGGGGTGAACCCTTGGTTCCCCGGGAATGTTTGCCTCCCTCCGAGTTTTTTTTTTTTTTCCCCCCAGTCTGTCGAGGGGTGCCATGATGCTGGAGAGGGCCTCGGCAATTGTGTTCATGGCCTGGTTGTCGTGGTGTGTGTGTGTCTTTGTCTGGGGCTGTCTTGGGGGGGGGGTGGCCTTCCCTAGTCAGAGTGGAAGGTGGCAGATCCCCTGAATTCCCGAGGGGGTCCTTCGCCCCTTGGTCCCCCTCTGGGGCCGCTTTTTTCTTTTGCCCCCCCATCCCTGTACCTGAGACCCCGCGGGGTCGAAGGACAGTCCGGGCGGCGATGCAGGGATGCTGAACGAGGCGTTCTGGAGCGAGGGAGGCTGGTGCAGTCCCAGCTGGGTAGGTGGGATGGATCCAGGATGACGCGTGTGAGCTGGGCCCCCCGGAGGATAGCTGCGGGGGTGGCTGCGGCAGTTGGCCTAGCGACGGTGGATCTGGGCTGATGGTGCGGGGTGGTTTGCTGTTGTGGCCAGTCTTTGCGGCGGTGGCGCGGGATGGAGCCGCGTGGCCAAGATGGCGGCTGGGTTTTCCGCTTCTGTTGGGGGAGGGTCCGCTCCACCGCGGATCCTCTGGAGCCAAGGCCGAATGCCGCTGGTGCCTTAGGTTCTGGGAGGGAACGCAGGACCCGCAGTGAGGAAGGGAGAGAGCCCGCGCGGACAGATAGGCCTGGGCAAAGCACAGGATCCTGCCGCGAGTTCGGCCGCTCCGGTACCTCTCTCCCAAGGGCTGGAATCCTGTGCCCCGTTTCTCCCTTCCTCCGGTTTTGTTTTCTTTTTCTTCTTTGTTTTTAGAACCTCTGCTCTCCTGAGCAGAGTGAAACTGCTCCTGCCAGCATGGAGGCAGGAATGAAACTGAGTTGCGCAAGGGGGTGACCCCGCACATCTGCAGTCAGTTTGTTTGATTCCTGCCTCCTGCTGGTCAAGCGCAGTGCCACCCAAGAGCTGGACTGGCCGCAGCCCAGAGCAGAATAGCCAAATCTCAGTCTATGGGAGGACTCCGTTTCCCTCCAGGCTCATTCATTATAATGCCAAGGAAAGCCCCCTTCCCTCCCTCAGCTTTCTGCAAGTCCTCCTCCTCAACCTATAGTATCCAAGTGATGGAGCATCTTGCTGGGTGCCCCCTACTTTAAAAACACCCAGAGCACAAAAACTTCCCCTGCCAGGACCTGCACAGAGGGAAAGAGGATGGGTTTCTAGAGGTGTCCATTTTTGTGGGTCTGTCTGCTCAAGAGAGACCTGGCCTGAATGCAGGATTTGAGTATGAAGCCTGGCACCAGAGCTATGAGATCCCATTTTTATGTGCTGGGTAATCTCAAAATTTTTTACAATAGCCAAAAGGAGATTAACTGAAACATTTAATTAGGGAAAAGAGGTTATGTTATAATTATATTACTAATTAATTTTATGAAACAATGCATGTTTAGAACTGGGTTTCCAGAAAAATATAGTGGAAAGTGTTCCACCCCACATCACTGGATTCTGCAACAAGCCCCCAGCACCAGCAGCAGGTGGGCAGACAACTTCTGGCAAAGCTGCAAGCTGGCATGGAGGATGTTTTCAGCCTGCTTAGTCAGTTGGCTGCCCAACTTACAGGGAACAGTGGCTCAGAGTTCAATTCTCTCTCTTCTTGCCCCTGTTCTATATAACCCCATTTCCACAACTCACCCACGTGCACAGCCTCCCATCCAGGGTTCTGGAGAGCTCTACAGCAGCCTTCCATCTAGCTTGTTTCAAAACTCAATGGGACACCACTCTTCTCTGCACCCAACGTTCCATTCCCCATACACCAGTCATAGCTCATACACCAGCACAAGGAACTCACCATTCACTCCCAACATCTGCCCCCTGTATGTCCCCCTCTGAAATTGGAAGGCTGATTCTGTGGGTGGCTTGAGGCTAAACAGATGCATCTTTGGTTGATTTAGCATGTGTGGGTAGCTAAGTAACACTAATGTCCCTCCCAATTCCAGTCCTTGAATGGATACTTGGATATTCACTTATTCAAGCTTACCTGCTTTTATTTATTGTCTGTGCTGCTGCTCATTGTAATGATTTTGACAGTCTCTGGGGACTGGGGGCAAGCACCATGTGTTATGGCAGGAAGGTTGGCTCCTTGAACTGGTTTAGAGTTCAAGCTGTAGTGGGGGGTGGGGAAACTGATCCTATCCCTCAAGCACTGTAAGACTGAGCTCAAGAAAATGAAGCAGAGATGAATGACAGGGGACAGATCCACGATCTGAAATCACCTCACCCTTAGCACACCCCTTAAACCTTCCCTCGTCACCCTCAATTTCTATGCAGTCCTGGGAGTTTGTGCTAATTTTCAAAATGGCTCCTGGGAGAAAAAGGTTTCCCACCCCTGCTCTGAAGCACTCCAGGCAAGCTATCCAGACTCTAGCTGTATTGTACTGAGTCGCTTCCAAACTCTTTCTGGAGAGCCAATGACTCACTATCACATGATTTAAAGTTGGAAACCTGACCCGCTTCACTTGGGAACACCAGCCTGATCATGTGTCCACAAGCTTGCTACAAAGGCACAAAGAGGTTAGCTGGGGATAAAAGCGTATTCCTCTCCCCACAGGGAGATCAATTCACTGCCTCCAGGGACCAGAACTAAAACAAGTCTCAAACACTGTTCCCATGGTGACAAAGTGGTGGAATTCTATTCCCTTGCGTAGCTGTAAAGAGAGAACTGGCCACTGGGTGCCACTGTTGCATTTTCATTCTGATTCTGCAAATCTAAACGGAACAGGATTCTGCCTGGGAAATTACAGAGGCAAAGCAGAAGGGATGAGGCAGCTTCGGTGGAGAGAAGGGGAATGACAAGTAGGCACAGCCACTTACTCGGAAAAAGCTCAGCCACCAAGGCCACATTTGACAAGGTGTTTGCAAAGCGGCACTTTGCGCCCGTGTTAAGGGTAGTGTCTCCATTGCCCATTTACCTCATTCCTCTGGGGCATTTAGATCTCTTGCAAAATGCCCCACCACAATCACCGCCACCTGTCAACACACAGCTGGAGTCCAAGGAGAAGGAAAAGAATCATTTCTACTCACGTCCACTCTGAAATCTTCAAGGCGCCGGAATTTGCTGAGGTATTCTTGCAGTTTGCAGTCAATGTCCAAATTTTTGGCTTTGGAATATTTTAAAAAGGCCCAAAACTTTTCAAGTCCGTAGAGCTGCCCTGTTATAAGAGGAATCAAGAGTCAGTCCTGTCCACAGGGAACTCGCAACAGCCTCATTTTCTTCTTTGCTTGCCAACAACAGGGTAAGAAAGTAGGAAGCTGGGTTCAGTAACAAGGACTAGGGAGTTGCACACTTGCAACCTCATTGAGCTGAGCAGAATCTCTCTTATCACCATCACTTCTTCCAGGGCTCCTTAAGGGAACAGCTCTAGCCATGGTTACTGGTCCCACCCATCCAGGATTGCTTTACACCTCTTGACAAGAGACCTTAACTGCAGGCAAGGCCTGGCTCAGTTATCTTATTTATTTATTTATTTATTTATTTTTGAGACTTAGTATCCCGCACACCTCCTGCCTCAGGCAGCTTGTGGTGGCTCACACAATTAAAACACATACATAAAACTTATATAAAACAAACATAATAATATAAAATACGAACGTTAAAACCAGAGCTGAAAGACCCCACCTTCAATCCAACATCCCTCCCACTACCCATCACCCCCACCAAAAGCCTGGCAGAACAGCCAGGTCTTACACTGTCTATGGAAGGAGGGAAGATCAAGGGACAGATGAACCTCAGCCAGGAGGAAGTTCCACAGCTTTGGAGCAGCTACCAAGAACGCCTACTCCATGGTAGCCACCCATGGGACCTCAAGGAGGGTGCTACTGGCAGATCGCAGGGGCGGATCCAGGTCCCGGGGAGTGAGGCAGTCCGCAAGTAGGTGGGGCCCAGACCATGTAGGGCTTTATAGGTTAGTACCAACACCATGAATCGGGCCCGGAAGACTATAGGCAGCCAGTGCAATGAACGGAGCATGGATGTTATATGCTCCTGGACTCCCGTCCCCATAAGGAGATGGTCTGCTGCGTTCTTCTGCACCAGCTAGTCTCCGAACTGTCACCAAGGGTAGCCCCACGTAGAGCGCGCTGTAGTAGTCTAGTCTTGAGGTGATGAAGACATGGATGACAGTGGCCAGGCCGGAGTCTGAGATTATATGGCCGAAGCCGGCGTATCAGGTGTAACTGACAAAAGGCTCTCCTTGCCACCGCCGACACCTGGGCATCCAGGCAAAACCAGGAGTTGAGGAGCACCCCCAAACTCCAAACCTGAGGGCCAGGGAGGGATAAACCCCATCAATGATGGGAATCATCAACTCCCCTGCCCCACCCACCAGCACCACCTCCAGATGGCTCACGCTCATCAAGTCCCCCACAGCTGCCAGACACCGGGTAAGCACCGAGACTGCCGGGTCTCAGTCAGTTGAAAAAGAAAGGTATAGTTGGGTGTCATCAGCATACTGATGACACCGTACATCAAACCCCCTCACGACCTCCACCAGCAGCTGCATGTACACATTGAACAAGAGCGGGGACATAATAGAACCATGCGGAACTCCACATCAGAGGTCCCAGGTAGACCAAGAATAGTACCCACTCGCTGGGTACTCCCAGACAGGAACGAGCAGAATCATTCAAGAACAATTCCACCCACCCCTGCAAGTGGGTCACCAGCATTCCATGGTCAACTGTGTCAAAAGCAGCCAACAGATCTAAGAGGATCAGTAAAGTAGAACGGCCCTGATCCAAACCACGACGGAGATAGTCAACCAATGCCACAAGGGCAGTCTCAGTGCCATAACCTGGACAAAAGCCAGACTCTGAGGGATCAAGAAAACTGATGTAGTCCAAATGCTCCTGAAACTGCTGAACCACCACCCGTTCAACAACCTTCCCTAAAATATACAGTAGTAGTGCTGATAGTGCCACAGAAAGACCACTTGAGTCCACAGCTCTCCAGCTTGGCAGGAAAGGAGGACAACAGAGGCAGCAGCATGGCTGACCCACGTGAAAGGAAACAATCGTTTCTAGGTAGCAGAATCTAGCTTTCCTTGATATTGACCTTTCTCTCAAAGGCATGCCAATCAGTTCCATGGGGTAGGTGTTGGGTGGTACAAAGGAAAAACACATTACTGCAGAGTCTTGGAGGAATCCAGGAGGCTATGGCCACACAAGATGGTTGTGCAGAGCTTGCAGTACCATGGGAATCCAATTTCGGCCATCTGCACTATAGAGCTGACTCTGGATAACAACTGTCATGGCCTCTGGGACCATCAGCCTCACAAGCACCACACTCTAGGGAAGCCAGGGCACTTGTATATTCAGAACAGACATGGGGGAAACTAGGATTAAAGAGACTCCAGGCAGAGGGATTAGTCACAGCCACAGGCAGGCTCTCAGAGGCGGAAGTAGGAAAACTCCACCTGTCAGTTAAACAGGCGCACCAGACAGGCTGCAAGCAATCTCCACCCCCTGGGTGATCTTGGTCAGCAGTGCTCACCAGTCCCTGTCAGAATGCAGTTCTAAGTACAGGGCATCCAAAAGGAAGCCCCTGGGATAGCAACCAAAGCAATTGGGGGCTGATGGAACCACCTACCAGCTTCATAATCCTTTATGGTTTCTTCTTGGAAATCCTTAAATATGTCCGGTCGGAATTTCTTCTCCAGCCCGTAGCTGTAGTATCTGAAAAGGCACTCCAAACCATACCTGCAAAACAGCGATGCCACCTCGCCATTAGTACCCCAATACCAACTCAGCAGGCAGGATAGTGCAAGGCAACCATTCTGGGATCCCCTAGAGATAGAGGCCCATGTTCACTGCATTTTCGCCATTGGTGCCAATGGAGAAAAAAATGTATTTATTCACTCACATTTATAGGCTACCCTTCTCCCATAAAGGCTCAGGGCAGCTCACAATTCATAAATCACTAATAAAATTCAAATAAAAGCTCCCCCAACCCCAAACTCCCACCTCAAAAAACCCTACTAAAACCCGCAACCAATCTTGGCCCGCACAATCCTTTTCTAAATAAAAATGTTTTACACCACCTCCGAAAGATGCCCAGGCTCGGGTTTAAGCAAACCTCCTGGGGAAGGGAGTTCCACAAGACCCAGGCAGCAACTGAGAGAACGCCCTCCTGCGCACCCAGAGACGAGTAACAGATGGAAGCCGCATCGTGGCTCAGACATCCATAGGGGCCGCACTGGGACATGGTAGGACAAGCGGTCTTTCAGATATATGGGACCCAGGCTGTTTAGGGCTTTAAAGGTCAAAACCAGCACCTTGAATTGTGCCCAGAAAGCTACTGGCAGCCAGCGCAGACCTCAGAGCAGCAATGTAATATGCTCCTGGAGGCTCGTCCCCGAAAGGAGCAGAGCTACTGCATTCTGCACCAGCTGCAGCTTCTGAACAATCACCAAGGGCAGCCCCACAGAGGGCATTGTGGTAATCTAGTCTCGAGGCGATGAAAGCATGGATGACAATGGCCAGAGCTGAGTCAGAAAGAAAAGGCCACAGCCTTCTCACCAGATGGTGCTACTGAAAGGCACTCCTGGCCACCGCCTCCACCTGGTAATCCAGGCACAGCAAGGGATCCAAAAGCACCCCAAGGCTGCGACATGCAGGTAACACAGGTTCTGCCTGTAGAGGTAAAGAGAAAGCTAGAAAGGTGCTGGGCCAGCCAGGAAGAGCTAATGCATTCTCCTCACAAAGAGTCAGGTCACAGAGCTGGTGAGTTAGCAGCTTCTGTCGGCTATGTCAGTGTGGCTAAGACTCCATCGTGGAACCCCGCCCCCATGTACTGGAACTGCAGCAGACCTCAGTCTGTGGTTTTGGTGATACTGCATGCAGTTTCTCCCAGTAAGTTAGTGTTTTTTGGGAAACTAGGCCCCACACACCCACACACACTTATTTGGGTGCTGGCAACGGCCCTTCCTCCTGATTTCCTCTATTTGAGTAGACGTGGATGACCTCAACTCCACTCCTTTCGCTCAAGGACACATCTATGTTTGTCATCGATCCTCCTTACCGTCCTAAGCCCCAACTACATTCTCACTTCCTGACCCCAATCAGCCTCCTGCTCCCACTCATAGCCTTTAGCATGATCCTCCTCACTAGTGCATAGTGGGTCTTCTTCCTACCTGTATCCTTCTTTCCCATCCTCCAGGGCCAGTTGCTTGAATTCCTCGTACATTTTCTTGTTGAAATGATCCCGGAGAAAGAATGACCAGAACCGGAACAGTGTGTTCATCTCCTGGGACTGACCTATGCCTAGTCGTTTCCGCTCTGTTGAGGGAAAAGGCAAGTGGTTACACTGGGTGATGCGTGAACTCCCCCACAGAGAAGCATGCTTAGTAATCGGAACGTACTAATGGGCTTCATGAGATGGCCAAAATAAAGGAAGAGGTATTCAAGATGCAATTTTTAACCCTCTCTCCTGCCTGCTGGGTTAGGATTCCCAAAGCGACAGTCTTGCCTGAACACATCAAGACAGGAAAAGGACTGTTCAGAACACCAGCTTTGGATTTTGAAGACAGTCTTTATTCCCTCTTCTATCCTACAATCTCGAGCAAGTCATTTAGTCCCTGTGCCTCAGCTTCCCCACCTTTGTAAAGAGGGGAGAATATCACTTCTCTACCCCAGAGAACTATGAGGATTATTATTATTATAAACATTTATACAGCGCCAGCCATGTGCCAGGCGCTGTACAGAACATAGAAATAGACGCGGTCCCTGCCTGTGGCTTACATTATATCTGAACACCCCACACAACAGTGATTGGGGGGGGGCACGAGTATAGCTCCAGGCCAGGCCAGCTATGAGGCACTGCATTAGCATTGCAAATCAATTGCTGGCTATTCCCTGTCCTGGTTTAGGTGGTTGTGCAGAGGTCACAGTACCATGGGAATCCAATTTTGGCCATTTGCACTCCATAGTACGCTGGCCTTGGTGTTATTCAGACTTGCTGGGGCGCAGCACCCCTCCCACATATGCCTAACCCAGATAGGGAATCAGTCGTGAACTCATCCCCAACACTCACCATTAAGGCAGCGCCGACGATACTTGTGATAGACGTGTTGCGTGAAGCCATTCTCCTTGAGCAGCTCATGGGAGGGATGCTGGAACTTGGGCAGTGACTGTGGGGTGCAGCCGTAGCTGCCGATGGCTGGGGTTCCTTCTGAGGGGCTGGAACTGAACACAAAGCAAACGGACCACCAATGAAACTGCCATCATTCCCCAAGCATAAACCTCAGCCTGAACCTCACTCTCTTTATTTAAACAGCATAAATGGAGGAGACAGAACAGACCTAATGTCTGTTTGGAAGTGGCAGCCTGCTGTCTGTTAGGGATGGGATTTCAGGAGCACATTACACCAGTGCTCCAGCATCTGCACTGGCTCCCAACAGCTTTCTGGGCACAATTTGAGGTGCTAGGTTTTGACGTATAAATCCCTAAAATGTCCTGGATACCATATATCTTGAATGGTTCTGCTCATTCCTCTCAGGGAGAAGCCAGCGGGTAGTGTTGGGAGCTGAAAAAACTTGCCCCCGCACTTTATCCTGCGGCGTTCCGCAGGGTTCTATCCTGTCTCCATTGTTATTTAATGTATATATGCAGCCCTTGGGGGAGGTCGTGAGAGGGTTCAGGGTGTGATGTCACCAATATGCTGACGATACTCAGCTGTACCTCTCTTTTTCAGCGGACCCAGACCCTGCTGTCTCGGTGCTATCACAGTGTTTGGAGGCCGTGGCGGAGTGGATGTGGCAGAGCAGACTGAAGCTCAACCCTGGTAAGACGGAGGTGATGGTGGTGGGGAGAGAGAGGGAGGTGTCGGCCCCCCTGATTGGGGGGGGTTTGCCCTCCTATAGCTCAGCACATTCGGAGTCTGGGGGTGATATTGGACGCAGATCTCCGCCTGGAGTGACAGGTGGAGGCAGTGGTGAAGGCCGCTTTCCACCAGTTATATCTGGTGCGGAGGCTGCGTCCGTACGTCTCTGGCCCAGACCTGACCTCCCTCATCCATGCCTTCGTTACCTCGAGGCTGGACTACTGCGATGTGCTCTACGTGAGGCTGCCCTTGTTCCTGGTTCGGAGGCTGCAGCTAGTGCAGAATGCGACGGCCTGGCTCCTGTCGGGGACAGGCCGTTGGGAGCACATAACTGTGCTCCAGACCCTGCACTGGTGCCGATAGCGTGCCGAGCCAGGTTCAAGGTGTTGGTGTTGATCTATAAGGCCCTTCACGGTCTGGGCCCCTCGTACCTCAGGGACCGCCTCGCCCTCCGCGCCCCAGAGCAGCTCCTTTGGTCTGCTGGGGGTGCCTTCTTGGAGGTCCCCCGAGTTAAGTGGGGGGCCACAATGGAGAGGGCATTCTCGGTGGCCGGGCCGCGCCTTTGGAATTCCCTCCCGGAGGAAGCTCGCCTGGCCCCAAGCCTGTTAACATTCCGGCAAATTTGCAAAACCTGGCTGTTCGCCCAGGCCTTTGGGGAGGGTGGGGTAGGGGTTTTTATCTCCCTCCACTCTTATTTATTGTATTGATTATTTTAGTGTTACTCTGGTTTTAATTGTAATTTTATCAGTATTTTAAAAATGTTTTATAATTGTATTTTTATATATATATTTTTGAGACTGTTAGCCACCCCGAGCTGTTTTCAGGAGGGGTGGGATATAAATTTGATTAAATAAATAAATAATAAATAAATATATCTGAAGACAGTCTCCTCCCTCAAGCCCTATGGCAGCCTCCGAGGTCAGCCAGGAGTGCCCTCTTGCATGTATTAGCTGCCTCTCAAATCTGCACAGCAAGGGCCTGCGGAGAGGCACTCTTTGTACGACTAGTAGCGCTATAGTACAAGGGACTGCATTAGTACCACAACTTTGGAACTCCCCTCCCCGGAAGTGTGTCTGAGCCCAAGTCTGCGCATCTTCCGGAAGCAATGCAAGACATTTTTATTTGGACAGGCATTTGTCAAGCAGGGATAGGGTTTGGCCCAGGAATTTTGGCCTAAGGGTTTTTAACTTGTTTTATTTTGGTTTATTTTTTTACTGTTGTATCCAACCTTGAGCCCTCGGGATAATAAATTTAAATAAATAAGCAAGCAGCAACTAGCTCGCTCTCTTTGAGGCTGAACAATCCTGTAGCCATACTGGCTCTTGCTAGCCTGCGAGTAGGAAGTACAGTGTATACAAAGTTTCCCACCCACTTCAGTCAGGGAAGAAGAGAGAGAATGGTCATTGATGTTCGTCCATGTTGCCTTTTTGCCCACTTGTTCAAGCTATGCAAAGGCTGCATATACCAACCCTTAAAGAACCAGGTTATAGCTTCTGCTCCCAGAATGCCCCAAAAGCAGGGTGCATGCTGCATAAAATGAGGAGCAGCAGCAGGAAGACAACAAGTCCTCATATAGTTCGGCAGTTTGCTCTGGTTCTTGCTTAGAGGAGAGGATGTTCTAAGATCTATTGGAGAGCAAACTCTACATGACAGACTCCTAGCTACCTTACCAGAGGGGCAGATGACCAATCATAATAAGACACACTGTTCCAAAAGGCAGAATTGTGGGCCAGGAACAGCTTAACCAGAGCCCACAGGACTACATCTAAGTGAAGCAGCAAGGGGAGCCCTGATCCTGTGAATGCAGAAAACCAAGGAACTCATCAATCCTGCCAACTGTGCTTAGACCGGAGCCATGCCCTCTACTTAGCGCATGGCTCCCTTCTCCACACCTTTATTTTTTAGTCTCTTGTTGGACACTCCCCCACCCTATTCCACCACCTTTCTGTCCAAGTACCTGATGGAGGCTGTTCGAGGCCTGTGCTCTCGGGAGTCCATCACCCAGCCCACATGACATTCCATTGGAGGATTTGAACTGTGCCTTGTCTTCCTCTTCCGTGGAGTCTGTAAGAAGCCAAGGTGAGAGTTGGGTTAATCGCATCCCCTCCAAGTCCCCATCCCACCCCAGGTAGAGTGGAGTCACAAACACCCCTAAACATCCCCCCCTCCCCCACACCCCTCACCTTGGCATCTATCATCCTGCCCTCCTTAACCACCGGGTAAAACCGAGGCGTCTGCGTTGGATCTTTCAGCTGAGGCGTGCGTGGGGTCCGGGGGGTCCTGGCATTGCGGTAGTTGGGGGATTCTGGCACAGTTGTTGGCAAAGATCTAGCGATGGTTGAAGGCTCTGGGACACCAAAGAGCTTATTGGCTAATGCATCTGTAGGTACTGTGAGGAAATGCCCCAAAATGGAGGTTAAAACCAAGGTTGTAGTTTTACTGATTAAGCTCTGGACATGTGGAGCTGACCCTGCCTTTCAATCTCTGTCCAGAGAGGGATTAGACCCAACCTTCTGCCTCTAAAACCCATGCAGGAATCTCTGAGCAGCAGCTGGCAGCTAGGACTTTTCATCAGTTAGACCAATAAAACACCCATGCTGATTGTTTGGCATGGAGCTGCCCTGGCTCTCAGCCCTATGGCTCCTCTTCTGCCTAATGCACTTACCAAGAGCTCCAGGGCACTACATCCAAGTTACACCATGAAGGATTCCAAGAGGTTGAGCAGGTGACAGCAGCATTAAGTGTCTCAACACTTCATATTGCCTGTAATGCACTTGGTATGGTGGTGCTGACAAATGCATTTGTCTCCCTCTGTGGAGGGGTGAAGTTAGAGGATGCCGGGTGTGGGCTTTTCAGCTTTCCTGTTTCACAATTGCCCATTCACTGGGAGTACGGTGCTACATCCAGCCTCGCCTCCAAAACGCTGCTCAGTAACGTGTTGGCATTCAGAGGGGCTCCAGCTGTCTATCCTAGAAGCATAAGTACTCTGCCAGCTGCCTCCAACCACCCCACCGTCGTCTCCTCCCAATACCCTGCCTCCACCTAATACTGGACCATCCTCATGTCCTCTAACTAGCAACTGCTCAGCAGATGGCTTTAACCCAACAGCTCTCTCCAGTGACAATACCAAGTTTAAGAGGACATTAGGATCCTCAGAGGGAGACTCTTGTAGTTGAGACTCTTCCCATCGCTTACATAAACAAGGGAGGCCCTATTACTCAAACATGGTAAATTCCATTTGCGTAAGATCGCCAGGGAAGTACAACAGGCAAATTACATTTTCTGTAGCCATGACCCAATTGGTCAGTCTAGCTTCTTACCTTGCTGGAACCTGGGAGGGCCGGGTGGGACTTCTTGGTTTGGATCAACAGGGGGTTCAGGGGTCAAGGTAACAAACTGCTCTCTGCTGATCATATTCACCTTCTTGAAATTCTCAACTTCTTGCTGCATCAAGAGAAAAAAGGTAAAGTAAAACATAGGGTCTCCCTGGCTCTGAATACTGCCTTCCCATCTGAGTGCAGCAACTAGGGACGCTCAGCACAGACAGAACACGCTGCGCTCTTTCCCTCGTCCTGCTGGCAGAACCTAAGAGAGCCTCCACCACCACAGCCCTTTTGTGGTAACTTTGGTGCCAGTCCAGCAACATGCCTCCTGCTCTCCAATGAAGGGAAGAAGGTAAGTCCTACTTAATCCATGGCTGCATCTTAAAAGCACCCTGAATTCCAGTGCTAGAAGGAGCAGATGCAATACTTCCGTGCCAGAATCCAAGATGGCAGCCAAAAGCCGGCATGCTACCTACTAGACCAGGGTAGGCAAAATTCTCAATCTGAAGAGCCACATACCAAAAGTCTTCAGATGACCGAAAGCCATAAGAAACACATTTGCACAACCACATGCGTCTCCTGCTTTGTGACTGGCTGGGCAAAGTTGGTGTCCTGCTGTCCTGGGCCTTGTTGCTGAGATTCGGAGAAGCAGCAGCTTTTCAGCTGTTGAGACTCCGGCGCAGTGAAGAAAGGCACAGAACTATTAAGGCAACAAGGGGCTCAGGATTAGTCCTGGCCAAGGGCTGCGCTAGAACTGCCCAAGAGCTACATGAAGCTCCCAAACCACAGTTTGGGGGTCCCAAATCACTTTTTCTTCCTAGGACTAGAACTTTTAAGTAATCCCCCAGGCCATGAGGTATCTGATGGGTGACTGAGGCAAATGAAATTAGAATAAGAACAAAGCAATACTACAGATTAATATAACAAGGTCATCAGACCTAACTGTATATAGATCTTATTTGAGATACAGCAAGAACGCATAGCGGCTGCTGTAATGCACAGGTAAAATGAGGAAGAGGAAGAGTGAAAGTTACATGTCCACACTTAAATGACATTCCCTCATTCCTGAGGGCTCAGGAGTGTAGCTGGTACGTGGGTAGCGTCATAGCAGAGACAGCGCAGTAAATTTAATCAATTTGTGTGGCATGCTCTCGTGCAACCATCTGTCCCTGTTTAGAAAACCTGTATGGTCTAAGCAAGAAGCCATTCCTCCCGAATACCTCCCTTCCTGCTGAGCAAGGCTGCAGGGATAAAGAACACACTTGACGCTGCTGGGAATCTCACCCTCCAATTCACTGCTTGCAGGTCATGCAGTAACTCCGAGGGAAGTCACTATCTCCAAATCTCAACCGCAAACAGAGTTGTGGTGTAGCTACACATGCTGCCTGGACACAACAGCCGATTGCCACATGTCCCCATGAACAGCTCTCCCTGGGCATGGTCGTATGGCCACTGCAGCAGGAGTTAAGAGTGCTAAGCTGGGCTCTAACCACATGGACAGTTCAATAAAAGCACCATGAAAGCTAGAGAAATCCATTAAAGTGCCATCTTCACTGCTCCTCCACAGGGACCCCAAGACTTGACTGACTAGCAGCAGCAGATTCTACATAATCCAGTAGCTGTTATGTAGGGGACCAACATGCACAGCTGGAAGCTCTGTACACAGGGGAGACATGCGACTAAGGGAATTAAGAACTCCTCCCAGATAGATCTCAGTAGCGGCGGGATCACCGGCATTTCCGGTATCCGATAATGCCGGTACTAGGCGTACCGGCATTATCAGATTCAACCCGGTAAATCCGGTCCGGGTACCGGATTTTTTTTT
>QEPC01011131.1:2886333-2899221 GCA_003113815.1 Sphenodon punctatus
CAGGTCTATACTTACCGGCTGCTGCTGGGACGCCACGGCCGCTGGTGCTGGGGGGGAGGGGGGGGGGGCCTCTGGTTGAACTTGCCCGGCAACGGAAGGGAATTTTTTTTTTAAAAATCCAGGCTGGGGCAGGGAGGGTGGGGGGTGTCCCCCCTTCCACCTGCACAGCCCGGGAGGGGGAGGAATTTTTTTATTCCATTGATTTCAATGGGGACACAGTGCCCCATTGAAATCAATGGAATAAATCCGGTACCGGTATACCGGATTTAATCTGAGAATCCGTTTTTTTGGAAACCGGAAACCGGTAAATCCGGTATCTGGTAATTGCCCCGGGATCCCAACTCTAGATCTCAGTGCCTCCAGCTTTCCCACTTCATAGTGTTGCTGGGATGCTTATACTTTCTCGTATAGCGACAGCATTTATGTAGCCCATTACAAGCATCTATACAGGATAGTGAGCTTTAGAAAGCAGCCATGTTTTCTGCTTGAAATTACACAAGATATTGGGAAACAGCTTAAATGTGTGGGAGGGCATAAAGAGAGAAGTGTAAGAACAAAGTCATAAAGAAGAGGAGAGAAGGCATTGGGCTGCCAGGAAGCCAGAGGCGTAGCACGGATAAAAGCCTGGAAAGAGAAATGTAAGAACCGATACAGGTGGGTGAGAAGTGATGCAAATTAGATGTGGTAAGAGATAGGGAGGACGGAGACATGGTCAAAGTGATAGGAGAGGTGAGGAGGACTATATGAATTGGCTGCAGCTCTTGAGTTTGGAAATCATGATCCAACAAGAATCACTTTCCACAAAGGCCCCTTGCTAGTGTATGAAGAAAAGGAGCAATAGATCTCTCACAGCTAGCTCCCTTATCAGTACCAATGGTGGTGAGTGACAAACTCTCCCATTCCTACAGATGCATAATGGGGCAGGACAAAGCCTGCTCTGTGCCAAACTGCAAGGGTCTAGCTTCTAGCTCCTCATAGCACAAGGCACTTGCCTACTCCTCCATCAGATCCTGGCTGCTCCAGTGCCTGCTGAGACAACAGCTCTCACCTTTATCTGCGAGTACTCCGGCTCAAACTGCTCTGTCCACAGGTCCTGCTCATAGTAATAGAGCCCATCATTGATCACCTTGGCCAGCTCTGAGCTCATCTTTGCCCTTGAAGTGTGGTTGCCCGTTCGATCACCACCTGGATGGCGGCGTAGATAAGGAGGTGTCTGTGTCACTATCAAGATCTTATTCACATCCCTGTCATCGATCTCATAATCTGAATCCTCGTCCGACCAATCGGTAAAGGTGTTTTTGCGGCCGTCCATCTGCTCCATCTCCTCATCAAACAGGAAGTCCAGTTCCTCGGGTTCATCCTGATCTTTCTGTTTCTGCTGCTGGGGTGTTTTGGACTCTTCTGATTTCTGCAAGCAAATCAACAGTGAATAAACCAGGAGCTGGTGGAGGCACTGAACAAACCAGTGTTAGCTAGGCATCTAGTGGAAGGTACAACCAGCACTGGTGAGAGTAGGACTGGAGGCAGCAGGCTTCAGACACACTAAGCCAACAAATGCCTGTCAAGGTTCAGGCCACTGCCAGTTAATATAGTTGTATAAAGCAATTTAAATGCTGCACTCACACAAGCTGAGAGAGCTTGCCTATGAACAGAGACCCGTGTTCAGCGTGTGGAAACAGTTGCTACCAATGACGAAAAACACATGACACAGGACCCCGTCTCTGGGGAGCAACTGTGTATTGCCAAGGCAATCAGGCTTTGGCTCAACTCACTTTACGCTCCGAGACCTAACAAGAAGTTCCGTTTCCAGAGGGGTGGGCATGTCTCGCACTACTCAGTGACCTGTCCACATAGCCATTCAGGAGCACAGTGATTGGCTCTATAAAGATGAGCGTAACCGCCCATTTGACTCCTGGACATAGAAGCTAGCCACATCTTGTGTTCATGACATTCAAAGCTCATTGGGAGTACTTTTGCAAGTCACAATTTTCAATATCAAAGCCTGGGAAAAGCTGCCGACAGTGCTGCATGAGAATTCACCACAGATGGTATGAACAGCTCTAACACATGGTCCATCTGTAGTGAACCATGGAAGAGGTTGCCCACACAAGGAACAGAGTTTAAATTGGAACATGCAAGAAGTATCCCATGTATGTTTGGGGTGATATGGCTTACTATGATGAAATGACTACAGAGTCCTCCAAGTACCTTGGGTCTGGCCGGAGAAGGCCTAGGCCTCTTCTTCACTTCAATCCATGTCTCCGAGTCCAAGTCCGGCAAGCTGGCAGAAAGGCCTTTCGGCATCGTCTTCAGGTTACTGACCTCTTCAGTTTTGGTTGGCACAGGGCTGGCAGAGCGGGGGGACCCTGGGGCAGATTCTATAGCCATAGAAAAAGATAAATTTAATATACAGTGTACATTCAAGCTCCAATGGGGATGATACCCAATCAGTTTGTTCATGGAAGGAAGACCCTGGATATTACTTTTTTGTGAACACCCAAGAAGATACCATCTTCTCAGCCCCAAGGAAATTTCCTTTGGCAGTAACAGAGACCAATGCCAGCTGTTGAGAAAGGAAGAGTCCCTAGGTGGGACAGCAAGGTACTCTCTTACCAGTGCTTTTGGTCACTATAGATTTGGAAGCTGAGGTTTTCAAAGCCATTCAAGGATTTAGAATTTTAATTCCTATTCAGCTGAATGGGAATGGGTATCCCTTAAGTAAGACGGCTTTGAAAATTTCAGGACAGGGCCCCTCACCGCTGTGGCAGAACCACTGTACAGGGTAAGCCAATTCTTTACTAAACCCATAGCCAATAGATCATAAACAACCCACCCAGCACTGATGTCATGCAGAGGTACATGCTCATGGCTGCATGGCACAGCTTGCTCGCCTCACAACTAGCTGCTGCCCAACACACACCACAACATTCTGTTACATCACAAGATAACAGGATAGGCAACAGATATCAGCTATGATGAAATGGCAGCAAGGGCAGGGCTATCAGCTCAATTGAAGCAGAATTATGTTGTGGAATTTGTTGCTAGAAGATGTGGTCACGGCCAGTAGTATATCTGGGTTTAAGAAAGGGTTAGACAAGTTTCTGGAGGATAGGTCCGTTAGCAGCTATCAGCCAGATAAGTTTGGAGAATTTAACCTCTTACTGTCAGGAGCTGGAAGCGAACAGCAGGGAATGCCCCATAGTGACCTGTTAGGTACTTCTCAAAGCAACCAAGATTGGCCACTGTCAGAGACAGGATGCTGGGCTTGATGAACCATTGGTCTGACCCAGTATGGCACTTATGTTCAAGTGGCAGTGGGAGGAGGAGTCTAAGCAGTTCTCTGCTGTTCACGGAAAGTGAAGCAACACACTTATGTAATTCCCTCTGGGAGTTAATAGTAAATCATGGGGAAAATGTAGTGAACATGGGTTCCTGAATAAATGACAAACTTAACAGGAATCAATTATGCAATGCAGCAGCTGAGACATTACTTAGGGCTGCCTTAATTTCTCCCTGTGTCCATCCACCCCACCCTGAGGCCATGGACCTGTCTCCAACCACCATCTTCTCTGTAACATATGGAAACAGCCTCTAGAAGCCAGTACAGATATGTCTACATGGGGTTAACAGTTTCTAACGACATGGTTAAAGTGTGCATTCCAACACAGGTTAGCCCTGCACAGACATGCCTTGTTCTACTCTATGTGGCCCTGGACAGGCCTCGTTTAGAGCCTAGGTTCTCAAACAGGGGGCAGGTCCCCCTGGAGGGAAGCACAAGAAGGACCCCAGCTGGAAAACACCTACCTCCACACTGTCACTGAGCTAGGAGGAAATCTCCCAAGTAATGGAGTGGCTGCAGGAGGGAAAGTCAAAGAACGAGGGGGAAAAAAGAGAGGAAGCAATAGGTGGGTGAGAAAGGGAAAGTAGCAGCTAGATTTGTTTGGGGGGGGGGGGGAAAGAGGTGAAGAGGGGCCGCAATTACAACAGTGACAGTGGAAGAGGGTGGCATGGCTCAAAAAAGTTTGAGAACCACTGACCTAGAGTACTGCATCCAATTTTGGGTGCCCCACTTTGAGGATACTGACATGGTTGAGAGGGTTCAGAGGAGAGCTACAGAAGATAAAGGGGATGGAGGGAAGACCTATGAGGAGAGATTGAAGCAAATGAGTATGTTTAAGTCTATAAAGAGATTTTTTTTGGGGGGGGGGCATGTCTACAGTTTTCAAGTATGCAAAAGGCTGCTATGAGCAGTTGTCTCAGCCCACCGATGATAGGACTAGTGGTAATGGGCTTAGATTAAAAGTGAAAAGGCTTAGGGTAAATAGCAGTGCTTAATCCAACTTGCAGGACAGTTGGGCATTGGAATAATTCACCAAGCAAGGTTGGAATCCCCACTGCTGGAGGCCTTTAAAAATAAGTCAGACAGACATCGGACAAAGCTGGGGTAAGCATTACGCAGCGAACCATGCTTAATGGCGAAAGGCTGGACTAGATCGGAGACTACACATACAGAGCCCCAGCCTAAAACAATCTAGTTGGTTACCTCAGTCCTCCTCACTCAGTAACTCACACTATTCCAAACTCCTCTGTTTACTAAACTGACATCTTATGTTCCTGTTCCCCAGCATTTTCATTTCTGTTGCTGCCAAAACACACAATCCCAGCCGATTAGTTGGTGCACTAACCTGTTTCCTGCTCCCACCCCTCATCAAAACGTTGCTGTACTTGGGTATTGACCCACTCCACCACATGGCTACTCCCCCCTCCACCACTGACCTGTCTCTTTTTGGAAACTTTGCCTGGGCACAAACTCAGGACAATTGATTAGCTGGGAGAAGTCAGTCTGTGTGTAGTCTGCCATGGGAGGACCAGGCAGGGGCCATTTTTCTGGCTGCTCCTTTCTCCTGATTTTCTGGTCAACAATCTCCACCACTTTACTGTCTTTCAAAGCCTGGAAAGCAAGATTTACATCAGCATTAATACCAAGGTGCAGCAAAGAGTGAACTGAGAATGCAGTGACCATATCCTCTGCAGGGCAAAGGTTGTAATGTTGCTTTCTAACAGCATGGGGGCGGCATCAACACAGATGAGCGTCGAAGAGTGGAATGTGCTCCTAGTGGAGTCCTGCATTGTGGTTCCAGAGTCCTCCTTGCCCAAGCCCATCAGACCCAGGCTGGGCTCCCCACTGGCAGGAGGCCCTGCCCCAGTAGAACACCGTGACAGCATGATGCTCTGGGGGAGGAGGATCACGCTGGGTAAAGGACAAGGAATGCCTGAACCCCACCCCTCTCCCCAAAGGGAATGACACAATGTGCCTGTGGAGTGCCATGTCATCACGGCCTTACAGACTGGGCCTAGAAGAGCCAAGCTTTGTCCGAACTGGGCACAGCTGGCTTGATTTTAGAGCCCATAAAAGGGATCCATCTCCGTGCAGCTCATTCTGCAGGTCAACGAAGGAATACTCTTGCCCTTTCCCGCCTTGGACAAATGATATCTACCTCAGCACCCCAGTCAAACCTGTCTATAGAACTTGGATTGAGAGAGAGATTGGGACATGGGAGAGAATCTGCACACCGCGTCCAAGCCCAGTTGCATGGAGCACAACCCAGAAGACACCAGCAGGCAGACCAAAGGCAAGCTCTCACCTTAATGATGAGGCTGACATCTGTGGTCAGGGCCTGCACTCGGTGAAAACTGGCAATCAGGGTGATGGGGAGGAAGCCATCTGTGTCCATTTTCCGCCGCAAGAAGAAGTCCCGTTCCAGGTTGTCCACACTGAAGTAGTACTCTCTGAACAGAGCGTAAATAGGGAGAAGTAGTGAGGGAGCTAGCTTAGGTTGCATAATATAAAGCAATGTTTCACTTCAACCAGAACCACAATGCAAAATCTCTCAGCCCCTTGGTAGTTTCACTCGTTTGTTTGCTAACAATATTGCCTGGGAATCCTGACAATCCAATCTGGGTCACAGAGAAGCAGCGGGAGCCTGACAACACAGACCAGTTGCATGTTCACACTAGCAGTACCCAGTGTCCATATTAATACAAAGCCTACTGAAAATAGCACCACAATGATCCTCAGTTACAATTCAGTTCTGAAGATCCTATTAGTTCATGTAGGCTTATCAGGAACACCCTTCACACTTCACCCTGCCTCCACACTATGGCTAAGTAAGCTACCACCCTCACCCAAGTGTCCCCATCAGTCCTTGGAGGCTCACTGTACTGACACACACACACACACACACACACACACACACCTTTCCAGATCATTAATGATCTGGAAGAGGGTGTTAAGAGTGAGGTGATCAAATCTGCAGATGACACTAAGTTATACAAGGTAGTTAAAACACGAGCAGACTGTGAAGTACTGCAACAGGATCTTACAAGACTGGGTGCCTGGGCATCTAAATGGCAGATGAGATTTAATGTGGACAAGTGCAAAGTGATGCACATTGGGAAAAATAATCCAAATTATGCGTGCACAATGCTGGGTACTAAGCTAGGAGTTACCACTCAGGAAAAGGATCTGGGAGTGATTGTGGGTAATACACTGAAATCCTCAGCCCAGTGTGCCGCAGCGGTCAAAAAAGCAAATAGAATGTTAGGAATTATTTGCAAGGGAATAGAGAATAAAACTGAGGATGTCATAATGCCTCTATACAAATCAATGGTGCGACCGCACCTTGAATAGTGTGTGCAATTCTGGTCACCCCTTCTCAAAAAAGATATAGTGGAACTAGAAAAGGTACAGAGAAGGGCAACAAAAATGATCCAGGGTATGGAACAGCACCCGTATGAGGAGAGGCTTGATAGGTTGTGGTTCTTCAGCTTGGAAAAGAGACGGCTGAGAGGAGATATGATAGAGGTCTATAAAATCATGAGTGGTGTGGAACTTGTAAACGGAATGGTTATTTACCCTCTCAACTAGTACTAAAACTAGGGAACACTCCATGAAACTCACAGGTGGCAGAGTAACAACAAACAAAAGAAAGTATTTTTGCACTCAGCATACTATTAGGTTGTGGAATTTACTGTCAGAGGTGGTGGTCAAAGCCAGCAGTATAGTGGAGTTTTAAGAGAGGTTTGGACAAGTTTCTGGAAGATAGGATTGGGGAACAGAACCCTTTACTGTCGGGAGCCTGGGGATGACCCAGAGGGAATGGATAGCATGGTGACCTGTTGGGTGCTTCTCCCAAGCCCCCGTAATTGGCCACTGTCCGAGACAGGATGCCGGGCTCGATGGACCATTGGTCTGACCCAGTATGGCACTTATGTTCTTATGTACCTAGAACAGTTTATAGTCTTTCTATACACCTTAAGAAAAAGGGAGGCATGGGGTTTCAAGTCCCAGTGAGACAGTGACCGGTATAAAGTCTTGCCGAAGGTCACACAGCGAGTCAGTGGCAGAATCAGGAACTAAACCCTAGTCTCGCCCAAGCCCCAGCTCGGTGCCTTAAGGCCACCTTTCCTCTGGTTTTGATAAATCCATCACTTACTGTATTTACTATGGTTGGGGTATAAGAGCCCTATCACAAACCAGGGCCCCACTACTGCTAAGCACGATATAAACAGGGCAAGAGGCAGTGACAGTTGCTCTGCGGAAAGAGGATTTCTATAAAGCGTTCCAGATACATTAAGCACCTCGCTCTCAAATTGCTCCAAGGGGCATTAACAGGTCCACACCCTGCCATGTTATGCTACAGTATTGCAGGGAGACAGGCCAAGCTGTATGGAAGCTGTACTGAAACAGGTGCTACTCAAGTCCCTTGCTGCACTCTTTAGGGCCTGACTGAACTACTCAACTCCAGCCCCAAGGACAGGGAAGGGGAACACATACATTTGCCGTTTGATGTAGTCCTTGAGCAGTTCCTGGTCGACGCCATACAGTTCAGTGCTACTGATGTTTTCAAAGTAGTAGGTGATGTTACTGGTGTACTTGTGAGCTCGTGAACCATCCGAGCTGTCAAATTTCCGGTAACCGTACTGGTAATCGAAGTGAGCTGCAGGAAAGGAGCAAAAAGGCATTCAGGGCAGAAAGAGAGGGACCCCCACTTCTCCTGGGGTGCTCTGCAATGACACCTTAGGTCCCACTGACCATCTCTGGAGGTGAGGATTATGCAAGAGTATTCAAGGAACGTCTCAAAAAAAGGGTTTAAACCTTGTATCTTGGCCTATGTGCATTATTCCCATTACCATTTCCAACATCCACAGCCATGCACAAACACACGCGCCTATACACAAACTCATGCCTGTTTAAATTAGATCCAGGGAAAGATATCAACACTTGTTTCACTTTAATAGCATCTCATTTCCAAATCAAGGTAATCTAAGCCTAAGTAACTGTTCCCACACAACAAGTGCTGCATTGGCTGGACTAAACATTTTTGGCATAAGCCATTAATAAATTCATCCATTCATTCAACTAAACCAGACTAAATTCATACTGTTAATTTAACTTGTATAGACACAGATCTAATGACGGATTGTTAAAATGGCAGCTGTACTAACTGACTGACTGTCACTTTATTTATTTAGACTCCATCTCCATCCCTTAGGCTTAGAATGGCTTATAATTCTTTAATTTACTAACTGTAATGTTAACTAACTAGTTAACTCTTAATCCTCACAACCACTCTGTGAGGTAGGTTAGGCTGAGAGATCTGTGACTGGCCCACCTTATTATTATATAGCATTTATATAGAGCCAGCAGTGTACCCGACGCTTTAAATTGTTTTTAAATGGAGACAGGTCCCTGCGCAACGGGCTTACAATCTAAGATGGACATGGGTGAGGGGAACACAGACTCAGACACATATTCCTATTTTACAAATGGAGGGCTGAGAAATTATAACTTGCCCAAGGCCACCCAGGAAAGTCATGGCTAGGGCAGGATTTAAACCCTGGCTTCCAAGGTTCAAGCCCATTACCTTATCCACTATGCTACACCCATACTGACTCTCCAATTCACCCAGTGCGGGGTGGGTCAGGTCAGATGAGGACCGGGACAGGAGCAGCCACTTTGAGTAAGGCTGCTACACCCTGCTTCCTTAACCTTTTTCCAAGGATATAGGGCATAGCAGCCAGCTGCCACACCACCCGCTTGATGGCGGTAACGTTGTCCAACATCTCAGTAACTTCATGTCTAAGGTGAGAATGGGGTGAACATCTGGTGTCCGAGGTACGGCTGTCCAATGTGGGGGTAAAACTGGCTTTCAAGTTCACCTAGTAGGTGCAGCCACATGAGCCTGGATGGGACCAATCTTGCATTCCTTGGCGCAAGACAGATTGTTGAAGACAAACCCCACCCCCCTTCCTTGCGTGGAAACTGGGCAGGCTGCTGTTGGCCATCCCACCATGCTCCCCTGGCCTGCCCACTATCCCACCCCAGCCGTGACATGGCCATACAGGAATGGCACCAGCGCCTGCTGCTTAAAGCTCTGAGGCAGACCTCACTGTAGGATGGGTTAGACTGGGTGCATGAGTAGCAGCATGCTACTTCACATTGGGCGGTCCACTTTTGGTAAGGCTGCTACGCCCTGTGTCCTCAGCCTTTTTCTCAGGACACAAGGCATAGTAGCCAGCTGCTCACCCCACACCAGCTGCCTGATGAGGGTAACGCTGCCCAACTTGAGGCAACGTCTCAGTGAGTTCATGGCCAAGGTGAGACTTGAACCGGGGCCTTCCCCCTACCTCCTGCGCTCTTAACCACACCAGCTCTCCACGGAGTTATGATATATATGATAGGAGTGATGAGTCTCATGAGTTATGATACTGCTATGAAGTTCTGTGTTGACATATATATTCCAAAGAGTAACATTCATGCATTTCCAACTGTGGTTATGGATGAGATCGGTATAATCCGTAGGAAAAAGGTATACATAGGGTCCCCGAGTCAAACGTGGGTCTGCGATTCACGAATTCCCCGCAGAATCCCCCTTCCTGGCATCTCCTGCCCCGCTTCTCCCAGCGCAGAATTTCCAGCCTGCACAGGCGAGACGTAGGGCAGGAAATTCCACAGGGGGAGGGGATAAAGAAAGCCTCGGGGCTTCGCTACCCCTCCCCTTGGCTGCATTGGGTAGGAGGGGCTGCCAGGGCTCGCCTCCCCCACCCCTTCGCAGCCTGGTAAATGAACTGATCTGTGCTCCCCCATGCAGCTCCTCCTAACCCCTCCTAATGGGGCCTCCTAGAGTGACACAGCAGGGGGCGGGGGAGAAGGAGGGAAGAGCCCTGGCAGATCTTCCCTCCCGGTGCAACCTGGGGGAGGGGAAGCTTGCTCTCTGCTGCATCTGGGATGCTGAGGAGCCTGGCGCAGCGCAGAATTGGGCCCCGAGCTTCCCAGACTCCTGCAGAACTTTAAAAAAATTCCATGGGAGAATTGGGGCCCTGGGCATACATCATAGCAAAAGAATATTAACAGTATTATGATGGATCAGCCCATAAACAAAGAGTTTCTACATGAGCCAGAAAGTGTCCCTAGAAAAGTAGGGTTTGCAACATTTCATGGAGGGCAAGTGGAAATTTCCACATAAGAAAACAAAGGAGCTAGTAACTCATTAAAGGACTCGGGGGCAAAATCCAGAGACAGACTGCTTGGAACATGTGAACTGAGAGGAACATCCTTTAAAGCTTGCGCTTAGCCCAATGGCTATGAAATCATATATAAAGCTCTCTTGTTACCAAACTGGCACTGGTGCACTTATCTAAAATCTTGGAGTCCACATTAGGTCTGACTTGGCATTTAAAGCAAGAGTCACCCCAGAAGTCTAGAGCCAAGTTTCAGTAACGAGTTGAACCCTTATGGACTAGGTCTCTCTGGGGAGAGTGGCAACTAGTGTTCACTAAATGGGAAGACCGAATTACAGCTGGGCTGGAGGAAAGTGGGGTGTCAGCTAGGTAGAATGAACTGCAGGAGTCTATATTACACCTGTGCTACCAGAATCCCAGTATCTGATTCTTGTCCGAATTATTTCAGTGACTGCCTTTTACTTAATGGTGTAGTATTCAGCTTCTGTTACAACTGTACATCTAGAGCAGAGAGTATTTTCTAGCCTGGGTTTTCCCAGCTGCACTAATCATTTGTGATATGACACATTCAAATTATTCCTGTACATCAACTCTAATTGGCAGACCAAGTTTAAATCCTCTCTCAGCCTACTGGCCAGTCAAATAAATAAATCAGCCCCAAATCACCCTCATTTGTACAGCAGCTGAGCACTGCTAACTGTAGGCTCATTACAATCAGCACTTTGCATATACTGCTCTGCCCACCTTCTGCCCATCCTACAACAGAGGTTTCCAAACGATGGGTTAGAACCCAAAAAACTCAGCCTCAGCCAGGTCTAGCCAAACCACATCAGGACTGAGCTGCACCCAGTCCCAACGTAGCCAGGTTCTTCTGAGCCCAGGCCCAATGTCATGAGTTTGGCCTTGCAGCTGTACAAAGAGTTGTGATGTCAAGGCACTCCATGGGGTGGGAGCCACATCAAAAAAAAGACAGGGCTACGGCATTCTCCTGCCCCAGGCACCATGTGGGAAGACCTCCTGGCAACAGGGAGTCCATCCGAACCTGAGCAGCCTGGGTTGGGACGATTCCCGAACCAAACTGAACTCAAATGGGACTAGTTGGGTCCTGTTGGGCTTGGTTCAGCATGCAGGGTTCTGATCCACAGGCAGGGTCACAATTCTAATTGGTGTGTAAAACAACTGCTGTCTGGGATTAAGTCTCAAAACAAAGTTACACGGGCAAAATATTTGGGAATAGCTGTCTATATTATCAGCAAACGTCTCATCACAGAGCTATACACTCTCTTCCCAAGGCAGTTTGCTTGAGCCCGAGCCTGGCTATCTTCCGGAGGTGGTGCAAACCCCTTTTTATTTGGAAAAGCATTTGGCAGGCAGGGATAGGTGGGGTTTGGTTGGGTTTCTGGGTGGGGTTGTGGGGAAAGATGGGGGTTGAGGCGAGGGTGGGGTTTTTGTATGGATTTTAATGTTTTTAACTTTTGTGTGTGGCTTGTGAGCCTCCCTGAGCCCTGTGGGAAGGGCGGCATAAAAATTCAACAAACAAATAAATAAGTAAGTACTATACTTACAGCGGGTGCCACCTCTTCCTCTCCCTCTTCCTCGGCCCCTGCCACGCCCTCTGCCTCTGAAGGTCCCTCGCACAGCTCCTCCCTCACTCTTGATGCTGGAGGTTTCATCGTGGTCAGGCCAGCTCCGCTCGTGCTTGTTATCCAGATGCCAGCCTACAGAGAGAAGAAAGGAAACCAGAAAGGATGTCACAGCAGTGAAGTCAGAGTGCCCTCTGTTGGCCCTGCTGTGTTAGGTGGTCTGGGTAATTCAGGCAGGCTATGCTAGACAAACAAACAATCTCCTCTTTTCCTTGGGAGGCATGTACATAAGTGCCTGAGATCCACCGCTATGTTAGAGGGTCCACTCCTCCCTGCCTCACCAGTTCCATTCACGAACTATCTTCGGGACTCACTAAGCTTCGGCTAAGCTGTAATACTTTCTGCTGAAAGCTTCCCCATTTATCAATCATGGGCACTTGTAACTCCCCCCATGTCCTCCAGCAAGCACCTGGATTACCAATACCCAACTAGCCACCAAGGAGAGCCAGGTCTGCTCTTCCTCAGGTTGGGAGTGGCCTCATCTTCAAGGTCCTGGTGATGATCTATAAAGCCCTACACGGTCTCGGCCCCTCATACCTTAGGGACCGCCTCGCCCTTCGTGCCCCAGGGCGGCTCCTGCGGTCTGCCGGGGGTGCCCTCCTGGAGGTCCCCCGTGTTAAACGGGGGGCCACGATGGAGAGGGCATTCTCGGTGGTGGGACCGCGGCTGTGGAACTCCCTTCCGGAGGAAGCTCGCCTGGCCCCAAGCCTTTTAACATTTC
>QEPC01011131.1:2899290-2915007 GCA_003113815.1 Sphenodon punctatus
AGGGTGGGGAGGGGGGTGTTTAGTCCCCTACCCATTTGTGTCGGTTTAGTCTAGCCCTGTTTAGAGTTATATTTATATTTAATATCTAATATTTAACATTTTAAATATTTTTGATTGTTTTGTATTGATTTTATTGTGTTTTATGGTTTTTATTGATGGAAGCCGCCCCGAGCTGCGTTGCAGGAGGGGCGGGGTATAAATATGTAAAATAAATAAAATAAAATAAATCTTCCACTCGAGAAGAGAAATCCTTCCCTCTCTGCTGCCCCCCCAACCATACCTTTCGACTCGCTCCGGTTGTTGGAAGGGTGCCGGTGTTGCTCATTCTGCCGGTTGTTTCGAGAAGCCGTTTTATCCCGTGGCACCTCAGACTTCATGTCTATTTGCAAAGGGACCCACTTGTGTTTGTTGCCTGCAAAGAGAAACAGGACTGGGTGTGACTCGGGTATATGTAGCCGAGATATTGGACTCTTTTCCCTAAAGGACAGGAGGGCTGGATATGGCTTCCTCTGGGCCTTTAATGCTACTTCCTTCCTCATAACCCTGCAATTTTAAGGGAGCACTCTAGCCCCTGGCTCTGACCCTAGAGCACCAAGCTGCTTTTGCTGATATTGCTGGCATAAATGTTTCCTCACAATGCTGGTTCATGCCCTGCATGAGGTACCTGGATTAGGGGAGGCTACTTGACAGACCTTTGAGAGAAGGGGCAATCTCCCCCACCAAGCAAGGAAAAGGAAATGCTGGGCATGCCCTGGGAGTGGATGAATATGAAGCTTGGACACTCCTTTCTGCCCTTGAAGCTTCCATTCTCCAGCTGCCACCCAACTGTATGCAGGTTAAGGTAGTGCTAGAAATACTGTACCAGGCCAAGTATTTGGCCTGATACAGTATGAAGAAGCTAGGTCTATGCATCCCCAGAGCTTGCCATGGGCTGAACTTTTTCCAAAGCTTTTGTTTTTGCAAAAAGGATTATTTTCCAGAATATCTCTGCTTTCTGAAAAGGTCTGTGCAAATTTATTTCAACGTTTTTCTGCTTTCAGCAGCCAAAACTTACCAAAAATTGAGCACTTAATTTCTAAACCCCAAAATTTATCCAAAATAGGAAGCACTGGAAGAAATTTGGAAAATACAAGAATTGGTAGAAATTGTGTCGTCTCTCCCCTCCCCCACCCCCCATTTTGAACTCTGTTTTGTTTTTCAGTGGAAAAAGCCTCACCAACAATTAACCAGGTCTAGTTTAAAGAAAGCCCATAACCCAGGTTGTCTCCAAATAAATCCCAGCAATGCCTTGAGCACAGGGGTTCCTCATTTGGCCGATATTTTTTTTTAGCTCCTTTAAGGGTTGCCAAAAGCTGCTGCTCCTAAATGCATGACTCAACAAGCAGGACAAATGTCACTGCAACCACATCTAGGCAGCTATTTACTATCCTAATTCCTTTGTGAAAGGTAGCTAGATAGCAAATGGGTGCAGAAGAAATTCAGCAAGGCAAGAGCGGAGGAGCAGAGACTGCTGAGATTATTATTTATATATACAGAGTACACGTCATG
Organism: Sphenodon punctatus; assembly: GCA_003113815.1. Lineage (NCBI taxonomy): Eukaryota > Metazoa > Chordata > Lepidosauria > Sphenodontia > Sphenodontidae > Sphenodon > Sphenodon punctatus. The sequence continues at coordinate 2,900,839 of QEPC01011131.1, forward strand.
CTCAGGACTTCGTGACAAACCTGTATGGCTGTGCTCACTCTTATTACTGTTTCTTTTCACTGGAGAGAAGGCGTCACCTACAATGGGTTCCCTTGAACGATGTTGTAGTGGGAACAAAAACACTGCTCTGTCCCAGAGACAGACAATTGCAACCTTACAGCAAAGGGTTTGGACAAATACCAGCATTCTCATTTGGAACTCCAGCAAAGACAAGGTGCTCTCCCAAAGTATCTGAAGACTGGGGCTATTTTCAACCAAACCAAGAAGTGGCTTTTAAAAAAAATAAAAAAAAAAAAAAAAATGATAGCCCCATGGCAAATGGGGACGGATGCTTGCACAGAACGTTGTTCACACAAACAGTGCAATTGCTTCCTTATACCATGAAGTGCCCCAGGAAAACCTCTGAATAACTGAAGGCTGTTTGCACAGCTTTCCGATTCCAGGGGTAGCTCCAACCTATAGCCTTAAGGTAAACATTTGGGGTGAGTAGGTTTACCTCAAGGAAACAGGCCTGTACTGTTTCAGTCAGGGCACTCTGCACACATGGGCATTTTCAGGGACTCTTCCCACCCCACAGTACTCATGTGTCTAAACTGAGGGGACTAACCCCAGGGTAACGATGGTTTCCCCCAGGTGGCCATTTAGAGTGGGAAAGGCCTTAAGGAGGGGGTGAGGTGACCAAATTCCCTCAGCACACACTCCCATATGATAATTTGTCCCACCTCACAACATTCTGGCCTCAGGGATAAAAGGAGCCTGGAAGTTTGAACGAACACATTGAACAATCCAGAGTTAACAGATAGTCCTTTTCTATGCTAGTTAGCATGTTGTGCCTCACTGTTTATTCACATAAACTTAACACCTGTGGTAAAGCATCGCAATGGGTGGGAATCCCCAAATCAGAAAGGGTATTTATTGTAAACCCAGAATACAGGACATTCTCAAGAAGGACTGGGGGGGAGGGGGTTATCATGAAAACACACTTAGGTGGGCAGGTTCCAAACCATTCAGGGCTTGCCACAAGTCAGAAATAACTGCCTCCATCGACATCATAAATCCCTCATAGGCAGCCACTACAAATGATGAAGCAGCAAATTCTCTACTTGGCAAATGTAATGCCCCCAGTCTGGTTTGGAGTTAAATGAAGGGTGAATCATGGCAAGGATATTGGCAGTGCACAAGAAGAGCTGGCTGGTCACAACTAGAGCTGTTAATATGTTGCACAAAAAGCCTTACAATGAAGCTGCATGTTTTCTGATTTGGGTGAAATGATCTGATTTTTTTTAAAAAAATGTTTGCTTTTCACCAAGGAAACTGAGCCAAGACACAAAACTATAGAAAACAACAATTCCGGAAAACAGAAAATATTTCCAATTCTGTCATCTCAAAACCAAGTTTTGCCATTTCTCTCAAAGAAAAAAAAACAAAAAAATGTGACCAGCTGTTATTACAACTGGACAGAGGTGAAAACCCCAGACAAACCCCTGTTGATACCTACTCCGCTTCCTTAACCCCTGGAAATACCTGACCCACCCTGATTCTCCAGGAATGCTCACCCTTCTTCTTTTGGGCAGACTTCTGGTTGTCATCATCCCCGTTCTTCTCCTCTCCAGACTCATCTGATCTGGTTTTCATGTTCTCCTTGCCATCGCTCCCATCACCTTTTTCCTGCTCCTTCATGTCTTTCTTGGTCGGCAATTTCCGTATGGACTGGGGTTTGTGTGGCTGCTGGACATGGAAAGCCACGCACTTAAGATAAAAGAACCATGAGAGGGGACTCGGAAAAAAACTAAGTCGAGCTGGGCTGGTTCATTCTCTTCTCCTGCAAAAATCACACTCACTGACCCACCCAGGGAGACAGCCAAGCAGTAGCATCCTTCACCTACAGGAGACATCCAGATTCTGATGAAGCCCCTGCTGTGAGTTGCCAGGTACTCTATAGCATAATCCAGTGCTCAAGCAACAGCGATGCAGGGGAGACCTCAGCCCAGCAGAAGGATAACAGCAGGGACATGAAGTCTGGACACAGGGAAGTTATGGAAGGGATAAAGTCAACGGGTTCCCAAAGGTGTCTGTTCCCTCCAGGCACTATTTAGTCTAAAGACAGGGTGAACGAACATGGACAAGGGAGATACTGAACCCACAGAGGGACTGACAGACAGCAGCGATTGCACGGTTGGGAAACGGATGCCAGAGGAGGTCCAAAAATAGAAGGGCTTTGAACGTTCCTTCATCTCTGCAGCCGGAGTACTGGACACTGCCTCTCTCTCATCTACATTACCAGGCACAAAGCCTGCAGGAAAGGGGCACCAAGTTATTTACTATTCTGCTGCCCATGCTGGAGGCCCACTGTTTCACCTGAGCCCCCTCAGTAACTCTACACCTACGAGAGAGAGCCTGGTAACCTTACTTCTGCACCCCAGCTTGCTGTGGCCAAGGCTTAGAATGGGATCCACACTGGTGTCCCAGAATAGCACCGCTGACCCGCTAGGGAGCCTGGTGGGCAGGGAATCCCTAAAAGGCAATCCTTTGCCCAGGGCCCGCAGTGAGCTATTCCTGGCCTTCCCCCGAGCAGAGACTTAGCACCCCCAAAAAGCCTTGCTCAGACTGAATTCCCTGCACTGCAAGGCAGACCCTGGCATGCACACCCCAGATCCTTAGGACACTACTGAGCAGCACTCGAGAGAGAGAGAGGGAGCATTCTGCTTCAGAGATAAGATAAGCCTTTACAACAGGAGTGACCATGTTTTCCCCCATGAGCCCTTTTAGGACAGGCTGACTTAACTGTGTTCCACAAGTAAAAGTGGTACCGCAGCAATGCAGGGAGGAATAGAGCCACATGCCCCGTCACTCACCAAATGGACCGCTGCTGCTGCTCTACGTGTTAGGGAGGAAGGGAAAGCTGCAGTCGGTCGCCCCCACAGGTGTGGGAGTGGCCCAGGCGAAGTCAGATGCAAGCAGGGCTCAGCAACAAGGTTCTGCGTGCCAAGAAATGGAGGCTGCAGTCCCCCCTCCCCCAGCAACACAGGCCATGGAGGACAAGGCATTTAATTCCTTCTGTTGCTCAGAGGCCACTTTCAGACGAGGTGCTTAGAAGTGCCTCCTGAGCCCTGCATTTAAAGAAAAGCCACAGCACGTCACTTTGAGCAGCGCGGGGAGCGTGTAAACACACCCCGCGCAGCTTTTCTTTGAACATGGGACTCAGGAGGCACTTCTAAGCACCTCGTTTGAAAGGTCTCGTTGGTGAGGCTGCTCTCGTTGCAGGAGCGCAGCAACAGGTGGTGGCAGAAGCTGCAGCAGCTCCTGAGGGAACAAGGCTTGACCCAACCCAGGAGAGGCAGAAATAAGCAGGACTTGGTAGCCGCAAGGAGGCTCTAGTGTGGCCAGGGCCAAAGGACAACTCCTTTAAAGCCTTCACGTAAGTACTGCCATTTGCTGGGTCAGACCAATGGTCCATCTAGCCCAGCATTCTGTCTCCGACCATGGCCACCCTCGGTTGCCTCAGGGGAGTATGCAGCAAGTTACAATGGGGTAATTCATTTCCTACCCTCCCCCCCTTCCAGATATCAAGGGTCTTGTACTTGCCATACGTGGTGCACAGGCTGGGCTTTAGCCCTTTCTGCCTTAGAAGATGCCCTGCTGAAAATCAAGGCTTCTGTCAAAATCAGGAAATGTAAATGACAAGAAGTCGGGAGTAGAGCAAGGTACCAAGTGACAAGCTCTAAGCAGCAGAATCTGGCAGGTACAAGAACAGGGACCTCTCGTGTCCAGAGACAGGAGTTCTCCTCAGCCTCCCAGTGGCAGGTCTCACAATGGGAAGAGAGGTGGATGAAGTCTTGAAGGTGGGGCATTAACCAGGAATAGTCACTGATTTTCTGTCCAGACGATATTCTCACTACTTCTAAAAGAACAGGCTTTTTTGCAGAGAGAAAGGGCAGGCTATAAACAGAACACAGCTTCACTTCAGGGGCTAGATGTAGGTGATGGCTGCTGAGGATCTATGGGAGATTATTATTTATATAGCACCAGCAATGTACCTGGGCACTGTACAATCAACGGTTAATAGACAGGTTTCTGCGCGGGGGGAGGGGGGGGCGTTGTGACAACTGTATGGCAGGAGAGAGGCCAAAGGCTGCAAGAACTAAGAGGTAAGAGCACAGCGATGGAAAGGAGAGATGCCCTGTCACTTCAAGGTATAACGCCAGCACAAGAATGTTTTGCTGCACTCAAATGCAGTGAAGAATGTGATCCATCCCAACCCGAGAGAAGCAGGATGTTTAAAGATCTTTACATTCACTACCTAAAAAAAAAAATTAACTTGAGCTGCAATTGATTCATTGCATTTCTGGGAGCAGGCTAAAGTAGTTCCAGCCCCACAGAGCAAATGGAGTGTTTCCACAGGGTGTGCCTTGCTGGCCATTACAGGTGCTACTTCAGCTTGGGTTTTTGTTTTGTTTTTAAAAAAAGGGAATAATGCAAACCTGGTCCCAAAGCTGACACCCCTTCATCTTTAACCAATCTTACAAAATGAGACCATGCCTTTTATAAAAAAAATCCAAATTAAAACAGAGGCTGAAAACACTCCAGCGGTCAGCACCTGCAAGCAAAATCCAGAACATTACACGGAACAAGTCTGCAGAATCCAAGCTCTATCAATCTGCAGAATCTAAGCTCTCTCAAAAGAGCTTTTGTGGTTTTTCTTGCTGCAGAGGAAAGTCTTCCAGACATCGGTCTAGTGCAAAATAATGGTTTGCTGCCTTTAGGGCGGCCAGATATGCAAATTTTAGAGGATACTTATGAAAAACACAGATTGCAGGGCTGCACTGAAGCAAATACAGCCCCACAGCCTGTATTTCTCGTAGGTATCCTCTAAATTTACCTATCTGGACACCCTAGCTGCCTTCGAGAGCCTGCATACAGTCCTAGTGCCTCTGCTGCTGCTCAAAGATTGTTCAAGAGCAGGCTGGAATTATCAAGTATTTGGTCAATTTGTCACAGCTGCTCCTGGGCAGCAGCGAACCGCAAGTGCTGGAGTTATTCACTGGGGAAAGAGGACTTTACAATTAGATTGAGACTCTCTTGTCAGCACCCAAAAGGGGCTTCAAATTTATCACACCCCTAATTAGGCAGAGGCTATTAAAAAATCTGCTTGGACAGATCTAGAAATAGCACCTTGGTAGGAATGGGAAGTGCTTGACTTTCCACTTGGAAACACTAGAACCACCCCCAACATAGTCTAGTTGGGCTACTGAGAACTGTTGCATTTTTTAAGCGTAAAAGAGGCAGAGAGAGAGGAAGGAAACTTGGGGGGAAAGCAAGGACAGACAAGAAGGGTGGGCTAGGAGATACTCTAGAGAAAGGGAAGGGATTGAGCACTGGGAAAGAAGTGATGTGGGGAGCAGTTCAAGAATAGAGTGTTGAAGACCACGTGTAAGTAGAAGCAAAGAACACAACGTTCACGGGAAAAGATGCTGTGATCTATCACAAGAGAAACAAGAGTAGAAAGAAGCCAATATGCAAGAGACACTCAAGTTATGTTACTGTACTGAAAGGCTGATTATATTGCAATGTAATGCCATATTCTGCACTGCAGCACAAGTATTTCCACAGCATCTAAAAGGTGTACATTAACCCTTCTAAGCCTTGCCTGCAAACAGCCTGTAGGGCCGATAGGAATCTTATTCTGTAGGTCCATTTTTGCATGCCCTTTACTAAGTAAAAAAGGTCCACGGAAGCAGTTTTTACAAAACAAGGGGCCCTCTGGAAACCAGACTCTGAAGAAGGGCCCACAGAACATCTTGGTTTTTTAACAGGGAGCCCATCTCATTCACAAGAGCCAAATGCAAGGTCAGAAGCTGCCACATATTAGAGCTATTTTCCCCTTCAGGATCAAATTTCTTACTTGGACACTCTTGTGAGCTATTTCTCCAGGCGTTGGCCAGTTTGTGGCATCACCAAAATCGCCAACCTAGCATTGAGAGAGAGAGAGAGAGAGAGAGAGAGAGAGAGATCCAGTTAGCACAGAGTTCAACAGCAGCTTTATATATATAGTCAACACACATCCATATTGCCATCTTACCAGAACAAGTTTCCATAAAGAATCGAAACAAGTCTGCCACGGTTTCTGAAAGTGGCTCCCATCATGTGCATTTTTTTTTTTTTAATTATTTTTTTAAAAAGGGGTCCAACCAGGGTTGGGGACAATGATGGAATATTCTTTCCAGAGGGAAACAATGTGTGTAAACATTATGTAGTTCTAAACCAACTACTCTTGCAACTGGAGCAAGTAGCTCGTTCCCTAGCTATCCTTCCTGGGATCTCAAGCTTTGGTAAGAGAGGGGGAGGACTGCTGTCCAGGGAGATGAGGAAGAACAAGAGTTCATAGATATACTATAAAGTGGGTAAAATAATTTATATGTTTTACTTTATTTATTTAGAGACTTATCCACCGCCCTTTCCACAAAGACTTAGGGAGGCTCACAAATCAAATAATAAAATTTAAGAAATAGAACCTCCCACCCTCCTCTCAAAACTCCCACCATCGCCACAGCCCTACCCACGAACCCATTCAACCGTATTTCCACCTGCCAAATGCCTTTACAAATAAAGTTTTACACCGCCTCCAAAAGATGCTTAGGCTTGGACTCAAACGAACCCACTGGGGAAGGGAGTTCCACAGAAGCGGGGCAACAACCAGGAACACCTTCCTGTGTACCCTTCCTATGGACAAAGGTAACCAATCAATGGAACCCCCGAGGGGACGCTTCTGACTGACCGTAAGGGCCGCAGTGGGACATGGTAGGACAGGCGGTCTTTCAGATATATGGGATCCAGATAATTTAGGGCTTTAATAAGGTCAAAACCAGCATGTTGAATTGTGCCTCGAAAGCTATAGGTACCCACCCAGTGCAGACTTTGGAACACTGGTATAACGTGCTCCCAGCGACTTGCCCCCAAAAGGAGTCAAGCCGCCACATTCTGCACCTGCTGCAGCTGCTGAATCATCATCAAAAAGGGCAGCCACACTTTGAGTACACTGCAGTAATCCAGCCTTGAGGTGAGGAAAGCAAGAATGATGGTGGCCAGATCCAAATCAGAAAGAAAAGGCCGCAGCCTCCTCCCCAGATGGAGTTGGTGAAAAGCACTCCTGACCACTACCACAACCCAACAACTCAGGTGAAGTGAGGGGTCCAGAAGTACTCCAAGGCTGCGAACCCAAATTACCAGAGGGGACCGGACCCCGTGAGTAACAGGTGTCCCAATCCCCTCCAAGTCATAAGACCAGCCAACCATCACCATCTCAGTCTTGTCTGGATTCATCCAGTCAGCTCACCCTCATCCAGCCCGACAGCAGCCAGACATCAGGTAAGCACGAAGACTGCAGGACCTGGGTTAGACGAAAAAGAGAGGTAGAGCTGGGTGTCATACTGATGACACCTCACCTCAAACCTCCGAATGACCTTGCCCAGCAGTCTCAGATATAAATTGAACAGTAAAGAAGACATGATAGAACCCTGCAGGATACCACAGGGAAGGTCCCGAGGGGATGATGAGCAATCACCACCTGCTGGGACCTCCCTGACAGGAAAGAGCGGAACTACTCAAGAGCGGTCCCGCACACCCCAGCAAGATCACATCAACACCCCTCCATGATCAACTATATCAAAAGCTGCTGAAAGATCCAACAATACCAACAAGGTAGAATTCCCCTTGTCCATCACAAGGTGCAGATCATCAACCAAAGCCACAAGCGAAGTCTCCATGCCATTCCCATGACGAAAGCCTGACTGAAATGGGTCCAGGAATCCAACTGCACCAAGGTGAGCCTGGAGCTGTCGGGCAACCACCCATTCAATAACCTTCCCTAAAAAGGGAAGGTTGGAGACAGGCAGATAGCTGACTAGGGAGTCAGTATCCAAAGATGGTTTCTTGAGCAGGGGCCATACCACTGCAGAGGATGTCCAACACCGTGCCTTCCCTTAGGGAGGTGTTGACAACCCCAGCAAACAATGGCCCAACGTCTCCCGGCTGGCTTTCACCAGCCAGGATAGGCAAGAATCTAATTCACAACTGGTTGCCCTCATCACCCCAAGAACCTCCCTTGCATCGGTGGGCGATACCAGTTGAAATGGATTCAAACAAGCAGGATCAGGACTGGGCTTCCATAACCCCAAACTCCGACACTGCAGTTGAAATAGCAGCGCCCAAGTCATGGTGAATACAAGTGATTTTGTCTGCAAAGCAATTAATAAAAATGTCGCAGCGGGCATTAATTACTCAATTTTCTGGCTGAGACAGGATTAACCAGACCCTTCACCAACCGGAACAGCTCTGCTGGATGAGACTTTGAAGACGCTATGATAGCGGAGAAGAAAGCTTTCTTCACCACCATCACAGCCATGGCATAGTCCTTCAAAAATGATCTATGCCACAATCAGTCAGTTTCAGAGCGAGTCAAGCATCACCTATACTCTTAACAGTCTCCGATCCTGCTTCAACCGCCTCAGGTGCTCCGTATTCCAGGGGGACCTGTGATGACGAAGCGGCGGGAGTGGATGCCTGGGTGCAACCGTGTCAATAGCCTTGGTCAAAATCCATGATGCACTGATTTCCCACAGAATCTCCCTCCCCACATGGAATCGCCTGCCCCACTTCCCCCAGTGCAAAATTTCCAGCCTGCGCTGTCAGGAAGACGCGGGGCAGGAGATTCCACGGGGGGGATAAAGAAACCCTCAGGGCCTCCCCTCCCCCAGGCTGCGTCAGGTCAGCGGGACTTGCCAGGGCTCGCCTCCCCCTGCTCCACCCTTCTCAGCCTGGTAAATAAACGAACCTAGGAGAAGCGACGGCAGCAGCTTCATTCAGCGTGCTCCCCATGCGGCTCCTTCAAGCCCCTCCCAAATAGGAACATTTGTATTATACAAAATAATGGTGAGATACTTATATCTGCTGTCCGTCTCAGAAACCCACCCCCACTCCCAATTCTGAAATAGCCATTTTGGTGGATGGAACAGAAGTAATCATAGTAATTCCTAGGAAGATTAATCTGCTACTGTGAGTTTTAACTGCGTCCCATTATAACAGGGTTGGGGAACTAGTACATCTCCGTGGGGCAGGGTGGAGAAGAGGACTGCCCAAGAACAGTCTACACTGGAACAAGGCCCAGCAGGTCCCCCAGAACACTCCACTCATGAGTGGGTCCTGCCCCACTCCCTCTTGCATCTCAACCCTCGGCTCAACTAGGCCACTGGGGGGGGGGGGGGGGCAGGGGTTTCCTAAATCCTTCATTACAGGCTTTTTCTCTCAAACTAGAAAGGATGACCATCCTTCCGCTAGGATTGTTAAGCCAGGCAGCACTAGATTCACCTTTAAATTGAAAGATGGTGCCACCTAGTGGCAAGATATTGCTCATTTACACTGAAAATCACAGTCTCGACTAAGCCCTGGCAAATGCAGGACCAGCAATATAGATTTGGCACAGCTGACAGCAGGGATTTCCACCCTCCAGGAGGCAGCGATTGGTACTAGGGGACTCCAAGGTGGAGCATAGGGAATTTGGAAAACAACATTCATGTGTCTTGCTAGGTAGGAACAGTAATGAGTTCTTGGTCAGAAGAAACTACTGGCAATGCAAGGTAGTTATAAATTATCTATTTAATCCAGTGCTCAGCCTGGAGTTCAGGAGATATTTGTAGAGAAGGGGGTCAGGTGTTGCTTTCCAAACAAACAGGGACAAAACACTGCTGTTCAGGAAGAAAGAGGGACAAGAGGCATCTGGGGCAAGCTCCAGAAGCATTTAGAAACTGGGAGTCAACAACGAAATGCAGGATGCGCTTGCTCGCTCGCACGCACAAAACGCTGCTCTCAACCACAGGGCAGTTTTCTGTGCTTTTAACCAGGATAGGATTCGCCTTTTTTTTTTTTTTTTTTTTTTTAAAGTGGCGTTGTTTTTTGTTTGTTTTTTTAAAAAAAGAAAGGACTGCATCCTTATTGGATCCAGCTCCCTTCCCCACCCAATAGGTTTTACATTTGTAGTACAGCATAGCAGTCCACAGCTGGCAACTTAAAGCAGGTAAGCAAACTAACAGGGCAGAGGGGCCAATCCCATGCAACTTGCCCTGTACGTGCTAATTGCGCACATGTCCATGGAGAACACATTGTGCTGCACGGAACCCACATGGAGCCCACTTAGGATTGCGGCCAGAGCCGCACGGACCCTTTAAGACAGTTAACGCCAACACTAAAGTAGCGCGAGCCGGACTACAGGCGCCGACAAGATTAATAAACTGCGCCTGACAGGAAGCAGCTGGGGCAGTGGGTGTGGCAGGAGCTAACCATGGAGTAGAAAAGAGCTCAGAGTATGAGGAGCTGCTGAAGAGACAGGAGCTCTGCTGAGAGCTGCTAGCGAACAGGGGAGTTGCTGGGCTTGGCTGACTGACCGAAAACCTGGAAGAACATTTGGCCAGCAACCAAAAGAACTGGGAGTCAAGCCTGTGTATGGCGAAGGTATTGAGTATGTTATAGCGACTCTGGATCTGTATATGAATAAAGAGACTGAAGCCAATTCCCTAGAGTGGCTGTTCAACATAATTCCAAAGAGCAAGTAGTTGTGTGGGCCCTGATTCTGACAACACTCACCTATGAAACAAGCCAAAACCTGTTACACAAACTTTGCAATGGCTGGGCAGAAAGCAACTATCCCCATAAAATCCTTTGGTATCTTTTGTACATACAACTAAGCATTCCCCCGCACTCCCAATGAAAGTGTCCCTCTTTAAAGCCACATCAACCTGACATAGAAGTTTGAAATTTAAGACCAGATCAAACCGGTTGGTCGAGTTCAATATCCTGCTTTCAGCAGCGACGAGCATCTGAGCATGGTGACCCCTTGCCCAGCCGCATCCCAAGCCAGTTGCGCAATGGCCAGATTTCCTCTGGAGATTTCCCGTGGCAGAGCGCCAGCAGGGAACTAACAAGACAGAGGACCTTAGTCTGCATGATTACAACAAGACCAAAAGCTGCTCTCCAGGGTACCAATGGGAGACAATGCTTCATATGCAGGAGATGCCATCCAGCTGAGAGGGTTAAAGTAGCAATCTCCATGTTGTTGTTTACATAATGTCAGCAATGTACCTGCCACTTTACAATGTTATAGACAGGGTCTCTGCCTTGACAGGCTACGATCTAGGAGACAACGGAGGGGGAACCAAGGGGCCAGAGGAAGAGACGGGGTCTTAAACAAGATGATAGCCCATATCAGGTGGTCTCCACCTACTCGTTCATTAGGTGTTCGCCCCCACTAGCCACCACTACCAGACACGCAGCCCCATTCACAGCGGGGTCCTGAAGCACTGAGAGCCTGCAATGTGGGCAAATGCGAGCTTGTATGCACCTACGTCCCATCAATTAATTTGCGTGCAGAACTGCATGCGTACAGGCCTGCCAGAACCACAGAGTCGTGGGTGAAAAGCCTAGAGTGTTCCTAGGAGCAACCACTTCCTGCCCCTCTTCCCCATCTTGCTCTCATCATTGGTGCACACATAAATAATGTCCACCTTAAAAGTCAGCCCATACTATTTTGAAACATGCATTCTCCCAGATCCTTGTGGTTGGCAGTACATACTTCACAATACTTGCCATTTTCCAGTCACTACATTCTCTGCAACCACTTGCAGAGGCTCACTATTGACATTGCCTAGTTGTCTGCCTGAGCCATGGCCATAACCAGCACCAATGCCTCCACTGTACAATCGCAGGCACTCATTGCCTACAAATCCACCCGCCAACCATGCATTCCCTGGACCAAGGCCTTCATTGTTCCTTAGGGGGAGCAAAAGGTCCAGTACCAACCTGTGAAATACTATGAGACGAAGCAGTGTTCTAGGAAATCTCAGTCCAAATGGCAAAACAGGGCTGCACCCAGGATATGAACCAGTACCAGCAGCGGGTCAAGAACTTGAGGTGCAGATAAGGAAATCGGGGTCAACAAGCGCACTTCTGGCCACAGTAGGCGATCATCACCCAGCCATGAGCTCTTCGATGGTTTCCTGTGTGTACATGGAGCCATCATGGCATCCTGCCTGCATGGTTGTGCTTTTTTGCAGAGGCCAGAAGTGGGTGGATATGGCTCTCCCACTGCCTGCTCCTGATGCAACTGCTACTGTTGCAACCACAGAAGCCATGACTGATGGAGATCCCGCCATGTCCATCCCCACCCCAGTGCCAGCATGGGTCAATGCAGACACTAACACTCATGGTGTATCCCCTCTAGCTTAAGAGCCAGTCCTTGTTTGAGGAGCCACTGGAGGTTCTGCTGGAGGGCACAGAGGACAAGGAGGCCACCTTTGTGGAGGGGGTGGAGAACAAGTTAATGCACCCAGGGAAAAGGGGGGGGGGCGCAGCAGAGAGACAGGCTTGTGTTTATACAGATGCATGATAAAAGCTTCAATTTATTGTTATGTGGGTTCTCTCTCTCTTTTTTAAAAAAACCATGTTGACTGGTGACCAGGAGTGCGTGGAGTAGCAGCAGCAAAATCCCCAGGGAACAGCTCCACTGGATGGGAATGGCAGACGTGGGAAATGAGTGGCAAGGCATCATAGAGAAACAGCGGACTGGATGGGAGGGCACCATGGCAGGCTGGCCAGGGGAAGTCAAAATGGTAGGAGGAAAGAACATGAACGGCAATGCTCAATTTCTGTATGTTCCTCACCACTCAACTGTGATCATGGGAGGAGAACCTCATAAGTGCTGAGATGTTGCTGCAGCAAATGCACCAACAGCAGCATAGGCTAAGTATTCTTTCCCACTTCCTTATGGGCAGGCGGCTGTAAATTGGGTGGGAAAGGCGAGGGCTGAAACACTGGGACAGGAAGGTGGGTGGAAAACTAATGGCTTTCCTTGCTGCCTTGCTACAGGTCTGTCAACGCAATGGGCACGAACAGAACCCCCAGCCACAAGTGCCCAGTGGAACCAGGACCTGTGGGTCTGCAACCAGCAGCGCAAGGGAAGATTTGACAAGGAAGTTGCTTGGGGAGACCAAGCGGTGGACAGATGAGATCCAGAATGCCATTAACGGCACGACCCAGGAGCACAGGCAGCTTGTGAGTTCAATGCAGCACAATGAAAGACCCTTGCTGCTTAAGCACGCCTGGACCAATGGTAGGAAGACAGGCACTGGGCCAGTCTCTGGCAGCAGTTCAAACCGTTGGACATCATGATCAAGTGGGCAAGCAAGGAGATGGTCAAGATGTGGGTGCAAACTCAAAGCAGCCTGTCCTAGTCCAGCCATCTACAAACTTTCCTGCTCAAGCAGGTTGCTGCGATGATCACTGTTACCCAGGGGCAGGTGGTATATCCCAAACTCCACCAACCATTCACACCCCACCACTTTGGAACTGAACTGCCCGCCCTGGTTTCCGCAGCAAATTCACCCCCCAGATAAAAACAGCCGAGTCCTCTCTGCACTGCACTCGCACAGGTGAACAGTGCCTGGGTCAGGCATGTCACCCCCTGGCAATCATTTCCATATGCCTCCTGCTAGCACTCCTCCACAGGAGGAGGATGGGGGAATGCCCCCCTGCCACCAAAGCAACCACACCCAGATGTTGCCAAAAAGGGGTAGGCAGAAGGAAAAAAAGAAAAGTCTTTAAAAGTAATCTAAAGTCATTTGTTTTCTAAAAAGTTCTTTAAAAAAGGTATTTCTTTGTTAAAGTTCTGTATGTTTTCATAATCCATGGTTTCCATGCTTCTGGAAAAGGAGGTTTGGGGTCAGGGGGTGCTTAGAGAATAGTGGTATGGCAGTGATAAAGCTGCTTTGGGGCTGGGGTTTGGAAGGGGGGTGGTGGTGTTGGTGGGTGGCCTGTAAACAGAGGATGGAGTTTCCCCTGGCCATGTACTTGCATGTGAGTGTGGGGGGCACATGAAGGAGGGACTGTGGAGAATGGCAGTATGGTATAACAAGTCACTTTGGGAGCTGAAAGCATTTGCTCATGACAGAAGGGCCATAGTAACTACCAGCATGCCTGTCTCTCTGCGCTTCCTTTGCCATTTCCAGAACCGACTGGCCCGCGAATACCAATAGGAAAACACAGGTTCAGGCTACAGCTGGCTAACCTGCAAATGCCAATAGGGAACGCACAGGGAAGACATTTGGGGGGGAGCGGGGGGGGGGG